>VWZD01002482.1:197996-263133 GCA_013396695.1 Sakesphorus luctuosus
GGGGCTGCTCGGAGCGGCGGAGCAGGGCCGGGCGGCGGGAGCAGGGAGCCGGTCCGGCAGCTTTCCGCCTTCCCGAGGCGGCGGCGTCGGCCTTTGTCCGCTGGCCGCGGCGTGGGGGGGCCGGAGGCGCTGCCCCCCAGCCCTGGGACGGGGACCGACACTGGCGCCCGCGACCCGCGCTGCCCCCGCCGCCTCCGCCCGTGGCTCCCGGTCCCGGCTAGCGCCGGCCGCGGTCCCGCCGGGCGCCCTCCACGTGGCGCGACGGGCTCGGGGCAGTGAAAGGCCGGGAAGGGGCTGGAAAGCGTCGGGGGGGGCAGCCCCCGGGGCTCGATACCAGCACGGGGCAGCTGCAGCGGTGCTGGCATCCGCGGAGGCTGTAATAAAGCCTGATGGGGAGGATCTCTGTTAATTAATTGGTTTCTGTGAGCCTGGGGGTGCCAATTTAGAAATAGCTGATTATTTATTTCTAATTTTTGGCCGCTTTATTGTTGTTGGTGGTGGTTTTGAAACGCGGCGATGCCACCACAAGCACATATTTGAGTCGCCTGAATACATGTGAGTATTGGTGAGGTTGTAGGCTTAGGGACAAACACAGGCGTGCTTCCATCGGCGGCCCGGCTGTGGTCTGCTCCAAGCCTGGCACGTGCTCGGGTGCATCAGGCTGCACTTCAGATTTTAGGAGAAGGTACAGCTATGGAATCATAGAACAGTTTGGGTTGGAAGGGATCTCATCTAGTCACACCTTTCCCCCACCCTCGAATGCGCAGTGCCATTTTCAACTAGATCAGCTCACTCAGAGCTCCATCCAACCTGACCTTGAATGTTTCCAGGGATGGGGCATCCACCAGCTCTCTAGACAACCTATTCCAGTGTTTTACTGGTCTCCTTATATCTAAATTGTAATCTAAATTGACTGTCCTTCAGTCATGGTGAGCTTCCCAGGTGCTGGAAAGGAGTCCGAAGAAAGTCAGCATCTTGGCTCTTGCTGATAGAAAGTTCGGGCTTTACATGGGTTTCTGTGTAAAAGGAGCGTTGTAGAGACATTGGAACGTTTGTTAGAACTTCTGCCCTGTCAGGGACTCTGTAAACCTTCTACCTGTGTATGACCTCAGGCCCCTCTTTGTCACTGTGAAGATAGGGGCACTATAAAACAGTTTGGTAGAAACTTGGTTGACAACACAAGCAAACAGCTCCTCACTTCTAACCTCTGGTGCTGCAACAAGAGATTCTTAGCATCTGCTAATCACCTTTCCAGTGGGCAGCTAAAAGGCTGCACATCATGTTTCTTCTAAGGCTCAGCAAAGGCGAGAGGGATGCAGTCTGTTCTTGGTGCTTTCCTGTTTCTCGTGGGAGTTCATTTTTGTCTGAGCGCAGCCTTCTGCTGGTTCTGTCTCATCTTTGTGATACATTGGTGAGCAGTGAGTTCAGCTTTACCTGAGCCATAATGATGTGGTGGCGAAGGTTTTCCTTGCCTCTGAAGTCACAGATTGTCTGCTGACAGGCAAATTAACTTGTATGTGCCCCCATTGAAAACAATTGCCAAAGAAGTCAGCAGTACAAAATTGTTTTGAATTGCAATACCTGCAGTTCCGTTTCCTGTCCCAGAGTCTAATTTACCAGGTCCTTGCACAGCAGTTTCCATATACAGAGCTCATTAAAGGGGGCCTTGCTGACAAAGCACTTGCACCCCAAACCCCTGGATGCTAGCAATCGAGACACAAAGTGGGGATGAGTTGTATGCCTGTGGTGTTGTACGAAAGTCTTTTCCTTGGAATGCCACGACTTGGAAAGTAATTAGGCAGCACCATAGATGAAAAAGATGCACAGAATTAATTCCGAAATAGCTGTTACAACTGTTTGGATTGGTGAGAGATTAGATAGTATGAAGGAACAGATAGTACCAATTAACAGAATGTTTGAACTGTGTTCATATGACAGCATGTTGATATTCACAGTATTACCAGCTTTTTTGAAAAATAGGAAATAGTTTCCAGGCAGATATTGCCTGTGGGGGATGGCATTTTAAATCAGGATAGTTGGACATTGCATATATTAGGATAAAGTAGCTTGATGGGCATTAGCTTATCAGTTTAAATAAGGTAACACAGAAACCATATTCTGCAAAAATAGCAGAATTTACCAATATTTCATGGAGTACTTGGATTTAACAGTAGGTTGTCTGAAGTGAAATTGCCAGAACTTTTTCATGGGGTAACCTTAAAGTCCTAAGAGTTTCTGTTGTGACAGATTTACAGCCTCAGTCATAATCCATCTTCACCTTACTGGAATCAAATTATCCCTGCAAAGATCATAAAAGGGGTGATGAATGCTCATTCTATCCCTGATCCCTTTTTTTTCCTCTGAACACTTGCTTACCTTTCGACATCCTGTCCCTTGTGCCAGGAATATACTTCACTGTCCAGGAGGTTTCAGGTCTTTGTGCTCTAATGCTGTTGAGAAATTGTGAATATCATCTGGGATCTTCCTTGCCTTCCTAGATTTGATTGTTGCCCTTGGGTCTCAGGCTGGTTATATGGTGTTGACAGTCCTGTTGACCGTGCATCGGGTTGATTCTTTTGCACTGCAGTTAGGGACTTTGCATCTCTTTGCCTTCCACATCTTTCACACATTCGTGTGATGCCTACAATTAAGCTTTTACAATGCTGTTCGCCTTTATAATTCCAGTGGAAAAATCAGCTTCTTGACTTCTACATAGTTTTGGTTTATTGGTTTGGCACCTATTGACACTCTGGCTGGGGCCTTCTGTTCTTGTAGTGCTGCCCACAATTGTCAGCCTTGGAGTGCTTCCCTGTTCGGTTGTTATTTTGGGGTTTGAGCCAAATCCAATGCCCGTAACCCTTGGGTGGCATGCCTTGGGCTTGCTTCTGTGCTGAACCTGGGAAAAGTCAAGAGGCTTTCCAGCACATGTTGAAGGTGTGACTGCAAAGATTTGGTTTGTGTGAGTATCTGTTTGGGGTTAAACTGGGGTTACTTCAGTTTGACTGAGTTTGAACATGGTTGAAATTGTCTGTCCTCTGCTTTGAATAGGAATGTCCATACATTGTGCAAACTTGAATAAGGGAACACAGCCCAACTGACTTTTTTTTGTGGTAGGAGCAAAAATAGAAAATTACATCTAGCCCTGCTTTCTCACACTGCATGTTCTCCTCATACATCACTGTTGGAGAAGAACCTGTTAGTGGGCACAACTGGGAGGAAGGTGATGCATACAAATAACTCTTAAAATTTTAATGTGGGAATCAGTGATGTAGAAATAACTGATGTTTCCCACCAAATCCATGGATGTGCATGCAGGCAGGCGTTTTCTCCTCACAGCCTACAGAAGGGCTAGTTACATCTTTTCTGGCTTTGGTATCAGGAAGGTTGCATTTTCACTCGAAACGTGAGAATTCTTCCTGTCGATGTGGAATGTAAAACAGCTCACCTCAGGCTTTTTACCTTGTCCAACAAGACAGGTGGAATTGATGGGAATAGGGCTTGGATAAATGTTCTTGTGACTAATGGGGAACTCAGATGCCTTACTTTTCCAATCACTTGTGACTAAAAACAGGTCTGACAACCCTCCTGGCCTTGTTTTCTGTTTCTGTCAGTCTTGGCCCTTGATGACTTGACCCTGCCAGTCTCCACAGGCACACATAAGCCTCCCTGCTCCTGATTCTCTGGGAATGGTAACTCCATGCAGCCCAACACATCTGAGTGAGCTCCTGGATGTACTGGCAGTATTATATGTGTCAGGTGTTGTCTGTTATTACCTTAAGCCCTTTTGGTAAAATGGGGACTCATCAATGACTGAATGAGATTCTTTGTAGTCATGCTATGAGGGGGAGCAAGTCACAAACTAAAACTTTGACGTTCTGCAGTAAGTTACTTAAATCAATACCAGTACCTAAGTATTTGGGAATTCATAAAGATAAAAAAGTCTTTACTGGAAAAGAGTTTGGGATTTTTTGGTTCAAAATCAGTAATTACACCCCCATAATGATTCACTCCTCTGGTGCAGATGCAGAAGCAATAGATGATGAAGAAGAAATTAGGTATAGAGTAATCCCAGCAGTGGCTAACTCAGCTGTGCAGTCATCATCATCACGGCTAGGCTTCGCGAACGAAGATTTGGGAAGGGCACTACCCACGCTTGCTGCAAGCGTGCTGGTGGCTAAAAAGGCCAATATGGGATAGGCAGGTCCGGTCACAGAAGGCACAGCGGAACGTCTCTGTAGGTGATATTGGTGAGGAACGGTTCTTCCTGCGTTGTCTTTTCTCCTCGAGACTGACTCTGCGTGCATTCTCAAAGGAAGCAGCAGCGTTGTGAATGGTGTGTCTCCATGAATCCCTGTTGGAGGCCAGAGTGGACCATTGATGGCAGTCAATATGGCCAAGCCTGAGGTGTTGTTTCAGAGAGTCCTTGAATCTCTTCATCGGGGCTCCTCTCTTGCGGCAGCCGGTGGTGAGTTCACCTTAGAGCACAATCTTCGGGAGGCAGTGGGTGATGCTCCATCCTGGAGACATGCCCTGCCCAGTGCAGCTGGGTTCTCATCAGCATGGCCTCGATACTGGTGACCCCTGCCTGTTCGAGAACGGGCACATTGGTCACGTAATCAGACCAGTGGATGTTTAGGATTGAACGCAGGCAGCGCTGATGGAAGCGCTCGAGAAGCCGCAGGTGGTGGCGATAGATGACCCATGATTCAGACCCATATAAAAGAGTAGACAGTACAATGGCTCTGTAGACAGTGATCTTTGTACTTGTCTTCAGGTGTTTATTGGACCAGACTCTTTTATGGAGTTTTCCAGAGGCTCTGTATGCCTTTGCTAGCCTGTTGTCTATCTCTTTGTCGATCTTACCATCTGAGGAAATGATACTTCCCAGATAGGTGAACTGCTGGACTGACTTAAGCTCTGAATTGCCTATGGTGATGTGAGGACGGTGGAAGACTTCCTGAGGTGCAGGTTAGTAGAGAACTTCTGTCTTCTTCAAGCTGACTTCCAGCCCAAAAGGCTCAGCAGCCTCTGCAAAGCAGGATGTTAAGTGCTGCAGAGCTGCTTCTGTGTGAGCAACGAGGGCGGCATCGTCAGCAAAAAGCAGCTCACGGACAAGGTGATTCAGGGTCTTGGTGTGGGCCTTCAGTCGCCTTAGGTTGAATAGGCTTCCATCGGTACAATATCGGATGTAGATGCCGTTTTCTTCATCGAAGTCTGCCGTGGCTCTTTGGAGCATCATGCTGAAGAAGATTGTGAATAGAGTTGGTGCAAGAATGCAACCTTGTTTCACACCATTGGTTATTGGAAAGAGCTCAGAGAGTGCATCGCCATATCTGACTTGTCCATGCTGATCCTCATGAGGTTGAGAACTATGGTGGCGGTGGTTTGTGCCGCCGGTAGGGTCTCCCGTGCCAGACAGGTCTCAGCTGAAGGGTCAGACAAAGTGTGTCCAGGGGCAGGATGGGCTCGCTAGCCATCTGGCAACCATCCTAGGAGTAGGAGAAGCTGTGCAGTAGCTCAAGAACTAATGCAGTGGCTCCTTGAATCAATTTATTCATAGCAGTGAGGCTTACAGATCCTTGTTGGTTTTTTCCCACTAAAATGCATAATGCTTCATTTTTAACGCTGCTCTATAGTGAGTGAATTCCAGCACAGCAGCAGATTTTGGCTGTTGGCTATAGGAGGTGGGGGTGAGGGAGTATCCAAAGGGGTTCAAGTAGGGACAGCATGACTGCAGCAGAATAAAACTAGGCCCATGTTCACCCATTACTGTAACTTATTTCAGAGTGATACCTTGTTGAAGTTACTGCTCTCTTTTAATGGCAGTGGGATATTTTCAGTAACATGTTTCTGGAGAACGAGCTTTCGTTGGCTCATTCACCCTGCCACAACTAAATTTAAAAAAAAAAGTAATCATTGTATGGGGGCCTATATGAGCAACCTTGGTTGTCTTGCAGTGGAAAAGGGCAGACTGCTCTTGGTTCTGAACTTCATCTCAGGAATCTTCTGTTGAACATTCAGGGCTGGAGTACAACTCCTTTAGATGAGGGACTGGCCTGTCACTATGTATTTTTAAGTCTGAGGAGTACTTTCCCATAGAGTTAAACACCCTGTATATTGCATCCCCTTTCTTTCCCCAGATCTTGATTCTCTATTTAGGGATTAAAACAGTCCATACAGAATTTTCCTGGAATTTAGCTAAATGAGTTACAATTTATGCATAGCATATTTTGTGATACAGATTTGTACTTGCATAGGAGTATCAAAATAAGTTGTACTGTTGCCATTTTGGGTTTTTCTATTAGGGTGGTGCATCTGATTCTTATCTGTTGTCTTGTTTTGATTCAGAAACAGATACCCAAGGATGTGGCCAACATTTTTAATGCCCCCAGTGACGATGAAGATTTTCCAGGGTTCCAAGATGATGCTTCCAGACAGAACTTGTTGTCAGAGAACAGCTATGCTAGTTTTGATTCCCTGGAGTCTGGAAAAAAGGTAGGAACTGATTGCCGTGGTCCAGTTACGCACTTTACGAGTTCTGCAGACCTACTCGTGATCTCTGCACTTCTGCCGAGCTTCCACCATTTCTTCCATAGATATCCTGATGTGTATTTTACCTTATGTGGACTGTTTTTCATAGATGTAACAACATAGCTCTACATGTGTTGTTTGTTAGTTACTTTAGCTAACAAACAGCGTATTACTCCCCCTCAAACTTCAGTATGGATTTTTTTTTAAACACAGAATGCATAAAAATGTCGGTTTCCCTTCAGAAAATGCAATTTAAAGTAACTTCCCTATTGTGTCTGTTCCTTTCTCAGGCAGCTGCACTGCAGCTTACAACAACAAAAGAATAAAGTAATTTTGCTCAGAGAAAATTCATTCCAATTACCCATAATAATTTGTAGTTGTTTTAAAAGTAAAGAAAGAGCATATGCAGTAGCTCTCCCCTCCCAGTCCGTTGTAAGTTTTTCCACTCATTTATTGTATCTCTTCTTCACCAGACATTATCTTAATGTAAAGAAGTGTGTAATAAAGTCAGGGAAAGGAAGGAACTGAAAGGAATGATAAAGATATTTAGCAAATGTATTAAAATTAATTCTTTTTTTCTCATGGGGGAGGAAGAAATAGCAGAGGAAAACTGGGGAAACAAACTTACATGTTGCTGACTTTCAGGAGACAGGTGTGGTGTGAATATGTGAACAAGTCTTTTGGGAGACTAGTGGAGAAGTTGACAAGATGGTTTTCTACTAGTTCTGATTGGAAGTATGGAAATACATTTCTGATTTAGTAAAAGTATTTTGTTTAATTGATATGTAATGTTCATATAGCAAAGAGTGTTTTAATGAGATCTTTTTACTTCCTGGACTATAGGCAGAAATTTAGGATCTGTCTACCCTAGAACAAGAACATGTGTGAATGATAAACTGCACCCAAAAAACAAAGAGTTGAGCAGTTGAAAAGTGGGCATATTAGGCTGTTTGAAGCTCTGTGGATTTGTGTTGGTATCTGTAAGTTCAGTGACAGTGTTACAGCATGACGAGGAGCAGACTCCCATCTCCAGGAGCCTGTAATGCTGCAGCAAGTCCAGAGGAGATAGTTGTTTCTACTGCAATGTCAAAAAAGGAGGACTTTTTCTTACTGTAATTGTGGTTTGTATTTTCTTTCATTCAAGGCTTGTTTTTTTACACCCAGAAGAAAACATAAAAAACAACATAATTTACATATAAGAAAACTGCTAGTTTATTTTTGGTTGGGTAGTAATGAATTAGGGGAGGCAGAGGTGAAGAAGAAAATTTCCCCCACAAAAAGCAGCTCAGTTAAAGCTCTGCTCAAAATGAGGAGGGAAAAAAATCTTTCTGGATTAAAATAACTCAGTGCTGAAATTCTGAATGTCTTCTTTTTTTTTTTCTTTTTGACAGGCTTTGCCTGCAAAGTGCCTTCACACTATATGTACTGGCTTGAACCTCAACGCTGGTTTATTATGGCTGTGTGATTACTCTATATCTGTCTCTCACAGCTACTGGCTGGTATTTTTGCAGGAGGTCCAGTTTCAGTCCAGATACCTCACTGAAGAACTGCGGAGGATTTTCACTGAGGACACGGACTCTGAAACAGAAGCATTTGAAGGCTTTGCTTCAAATGAGGTGCATGTGAACAAGAAAGAAGTTCTGGTAAAGGCATTCACAGCTACATGTGAATGTATATGTTGATTTCTTTTTTTCTCTCTCTTCTGTATAAACCTCATGTTCTAGCATAAATTTTTCTGATACACTGTGATATTCTTACTTAATGCTGAATTATACTATGTGTTACCTTAAAAGACATTTATTTGATGTAGCAGCACATACTTGAAATGAGAACTTCTTCACCTGCTTGTAGACTGACTGCTGGGCAAGATGGTTCCACTGGAGACAGCCATGTCTGTGACCCAGACTATATTAATATGTAGATTTTGTATTGATCTCTGCACAGGAAGAAGTCGTGTACTGTGAATTTCTGAAAAATTGGTTGATTTAAGTGAATTTATTATGCTGTCTTTGGGTAGTGAGACTGCGGTCTAGAACTAGTGATTATTTATCGTGTCACGGCCAGTAATGTAACATGGGATTCTTCCTGCCTCTAGACGGTGGAGTCAGACTTGAGTGATGAAGAATGCGGTAATGTATTGGGTAATGGGGAAGAAGAGGAGGAAGATGCAAAGAAGAAAGTTTCCCCCAAGCGAAGAAGCTTTGGCCTTCGTGTTGCTTTGCAGTTTCCCACCAGAAAATCATCTGAGAAAAAAATGCCTGAACAGGCTTTGTCTGACTTACCTCTAAAGGACAGTGAATCCCTCACACCTCTTTCAAGAGAAATAAGCTGCAAACGATTCGACAAACCAGAGGGCTCCACTTCAGAGTCTGAAGAAGACACTAAAGAAACACAAGAGGAAAGTTCCAGTGCAATGCTTAAGAGAGCCATAAATATAAAAGAAAATAAAGCCATGGTAAGACTTATGAGTGGTGTTTTGTTCTTTGACATTTACATCCAAGTACTTAGCTTCAGCATACTTGAATTTTGGGGTACCTGCTAATGCTGTGCTGGGAAAATCTTACAGTGAATTTCTCTACCTGGGAAAACCCTACAGGATCTTCAGCACTCAGACATTTACATAAAACCAGAGGTGAAGATGAAACAAGCATTTTTAATGTGGATGTAAACAAAGTTACTGATGCCCAAGTTTTGTGGCCTTATATTCAGAACATGGCAGAAAATCAGCTAGTCCCTTCAGGTGGTTCATGGTGTCATTTGTACAACAGTTTCTCCTTTTTGTTTGTGCATGACAGATCAACTGCAGTTACTGATTCGAAAACCACCTAAAAATTGCCAAGGGTGATACATATGTAACTTTTCAGTTGTGTGGGATGTGATGTTTACAGTTATGCTTTACTATGTAACTGCTGAAAAGTGTGTGTGTGCGTGTAGGTTCGGAAGACGCTGATCATTCCCTAATGCTTTCCCCTTTACTGTCCAACATGTCACCAGCTCTCTTTAATTATCATGTTGCCGTGTAATCTGATTTATGTTCAGTCCTTAGCAGCTCCTTTAGTTTTACTGTATTTCAGGAAAAGTTGCAGCTTCCAGACAGTCTTGGGGCTCAAGCACACCTCTTGAGTGTGTGGGCCTGCAGCTCCTGTGTAAAAACTTGCTTGAGTTTTGTACCTGTATTTCTAATCTGTCTTGTATGTCCACTGCTGTTTTCTTGGTCTTGCTGCTCTTTGACGCTTCTCACCTTCCATTCTTCCTTGCAGTTCAACCACTGGAAAATTCACTGACACCATAGGTGCATCCTAGGTGCAGTACTGTAATGACATCAGATAAATGCCACACTGGAGTACTTACTGAGAAATGCTGTATTCAGCTTTTAATCTCTTGATTGCTAACTTCATAGGTCCCACTAATTGTTACTTGGAACTAGAATTAGACAGAATTACATAAACTCTTGTCAAAACAGCACTAAAGGAGCACATTACAACATGGCAATGACATCCATGACTGATAACAAGAAATTCAGTTCATGTGACAGGAATTGGGGAAGAAAGACAGGGTACCCTTGGCCAGAAGACAGTAAGATGTTCCCTGTGGGCTGTTTTACTGAATGATTTCTGATACACCTGTGCATTTTGCCAGAGAACTCAGTGAAGAGTTTTGCTTATTCAGGAGTAAAGTAACCCCTTTTAAGACCCCCATTTAAATAAAGTGCCTCCAGACAGGTTTTGTGCACTGAAACTTCATATGTTTAGATGTAATTTGAAGTGTATGTGAAGAGTGTCCTTGTTTGTAAGCTGCAGTGGGTTTTCAATGTGACATCACTTGATTTCAGCTTGCCCAGCTGTTGGCAGAACTGAATTCCATACCGGACCTGTTCCCAGTGAAAACGCCCGCCACAACTCCTTCAGTAAGTTTTTGGTACTGGCTAGTGGCGACAGTTGTTTTTGTTAGACTTAGGGTTAAAGTGTTTCATTAGAAACTTTCACCAAGTTTGTTCTGGTTTTCTTTGGGTTTGGATGCATTATTTGTACAGATTTGCTATTGGTCAGGAAGTACCAGAGATTATGTGAGAAAATGGAATTTTATAAGATAATTTATGAAGAAATAAGACCTAGATGAGATGCTATTTTATCATTTTTGCCCTAGAAATACTATTGAGATGGTAGACAAATGTCTGTGTATGTGGGAATAAAAAAGAATAGTTGCTTTCCTTTGAGTTTAAATTTTGTTAATTTTCCTCTTGCAGGGTTTTCTTCTAAATTGCACACTGCCCAGTAGTGCTATGCTCATGAAATTGAACCATGTCAACACAAACAGGAACAATACTGTAGTTGTTTCAGCTAGCTTTCCTCAGCTTTATGCAGAGGACTGTCGGTTCCTCTTAGTTCACTGCAGAGTAGTGTTTTTGACGTACATTATAAACTGAAGAGATCAGAGAAAAAGTTGGAAGAGATGTCTTTGGGAAACCCATTTAGAAATGTTGGTGTGGTTGTTAGGTGAAAAGATGAGGCCAAGTTATACAGAATTTGAAGGGCTGGAACACCTTGCTAGGTCTAGTTGAATGTGCTATAGACACTTAAACATACTTTTAAATACTTACATAAGCCTGCTACTTTTATTTGTTACCTTTAATTGAGGAAGCGGGAGGGTATTAAGAGTATTCTAGTTATCTCGTATGCTTGATTTTTGACTTCCAGACTGGTCTGGTAATGGCCTCTCACTTCTTTCAAAGGAAAGCAGACTTGCTTTCTACATCTTGTTTACACTGTCAGATTCAGTAGCTACCTTTATGGTAGGTGTCCATGCAGGACTTCCATGGCATGAATGCAGTCATGCAGTAATTGGTAGGTGTGACAATATCAAGAGGGTATCTTGCACCTCTAAAGAATTTTCAAGTTTTAGGAATCTTGAACTAGGAGAAGCAGCTTAATAATGCCCTTTCAATTAAAAAAGTTTCAAAGAAAATAAACTAGAGTTTGGATTGTTCCTCAAAGGTGTATTTAGATTGTGGGAAAATCTGAACATTTAGCTACCAAAGAACAGTGAGAACTAGCTTCTACCTTAATATCACACATGTTAAATTTTGGTGTAGTTCTGTAATGTTAATTGGAATAGGATTTGACATGAAAGTGTGTTTTAAAAGGAGCAGAAAGTTATAGTCTGTAGGGAGAATACTGCAACATGCTAGAAATTGGCAAGGTTTGGCTTAACAAATAAGGAGCGAGAGAACAACATATTAAATCATGATAGTACAAGTATGGTGCAGACATTTTCAGGTAATTTCTAGTGTTTAACACTGCAAACAACTGAAAGGACAGTTATTGGAATCTTCTTCTCTTTCTAGAAACAGAGGAAAACCCCAAGGAGGACATTTTCTGAAGGCCAGATAGCACGTCGAATGAACCCAACCAGAAATGCTCGTCCACCAGAAAACTTCGCCTTGGAAAAATTTACTGTGTCAGCTGTCAAATTTACAGAACACATCCGTAGCTATAGACAACAAAACCTCTTGAAGAGACTCAGTGTGGTATTTGCCAGACTTTTATATCTTCAGTAGTCAGGAATTGGTAACCATTTAAATTGTTGGTGAGCACTTAGACCAGACATCACATCTTACAGAAAGTTATTGAGAACCTTTGGTTGTGATTAGCTACAGAAGAAGTTTTCTCCAGGCCTTTCTGCCTCATCTTTGACCTGTTACATGGGCTCAGTTTGTGACCCATGTTGTCCAAGCATAACAAGGCAGTTTACCTACAGTCTGTTATTTATTTGTTGTCTGAAAATTGCTAACCCTTATGAGGAAGACTTAAGTTTGCATCCACCTGGGCTGGATACCAGTTCTTGTAGGAATGAGGGTGCTGGGCCTAGTTGAAGCATTATAGAGGGAACTTGGCTGTTAGAAAAAGCGGAGTAGCACCAAATGAGAACCATGGCAGGTGAATGACTGTTTTGGGCAGAACGGAGCTGATCTTAGAGTGAAGGACAAATGAGGTCTTAAGAGACAGGTATGAGGAAGGATAAGAATCAGATGAGATTTATCCATGAATAGAGTCAAAGAGAAGGATATTTGGAAAGTAAAAAAAGCACTTAATAGTGAGTGGAGAACTCTCCTCCAAATGACAAAGAGGATAGCAAGAAAGGGAGGGCTGAGTATGGCAGGACTAACCTAAAACTTCAGTAAAGATTTTTTTCACAGGATATTAGAGATTGTCATTGTTGAAAGCAATTAGACAGTATGCAAGGAGATTGAAGGAGGAAAGCATGAGGAGGGAGATGATCATAGTTTCTTATTCTGAGAGGGAAGAAATGGGAGTATGAAGAGTTACAGTGAGGGAGTGCAGGGAGTGTAAAGAAAAGAAGTTAGCAGAAGCCATGTCAGGAATTTGTAGAAATAGAAGTAGTAATAATGGAAAGGGAGAACATTGAAACAGAATGAATAAGAAATGTAGTAAAGAAAAGGTTAGGAAGGGGAGGGAGAGAAAGGCAGTGTTGATTTGGAAGCTATTCCCCTTTCTTTCAGTGGTGCATGAGCCTGTAGCCCACCCACTCTGGACTACATACACATTAAAAGTGAAAGAATTTGTCACCAAATTTGGTGACAGAGTCTTCATGACATCAGACAAAAGGTATTGAGATGAATTTGTTTAGCAGGGAGATTGTGGAGTGCGCAAAAGAAGGAGAACATCAAAGTATTCGTGTCATCGTCCAGTGGAAGATATTACTGAAGAGGACTTGGACAACATTGCAATCACTGTTAGAGACAAAATCTATGACAAAGTTCTAGTAAGTGGCTGCCATATTCTTTCGTGTGTCTCTGTGCTTGAAATTAGCTCTCTCACTGGTGTTTGCTAAAAGATGTGCTTTCCTGAGGTTCTAGAGGGCACAGCTCCTCATTACTATGTTACACAGGCTCAACTTTGTCAGACTTCTGTGGGCTTGGCTGTGCTGGTTGATACATCCCATCAGCTTTTTGCCTCTGGAAAGAAGTGCTTTCTTGCCACAGAGCTATTAAATGAAATTTGCTATAGCTATGACTCACCACTGATAAGAGCTGGCATCGGATTTATCTCTCATTCTCAATATAAATACCATAAAATAATAGTGATCCCTGCTGTTCCTTGTACCTCCTGGAAATTACATTTCTGTACGGGTTGGGTAATTTCCAAAGTTCTTGATGGAACGCCTTCCTTTCACTGGATTTGGCTACTGATTCTCATAAAGATCAGCTTACTGTGTATTTCACACTTCATTGTATTGGCAGTGATGAGCCACAGGGTCATTTTCTGAATAGTTCTAGATTTTTCTTAGATGGAAGAAAGGATCAGTACTGCAACATGAGGTTCATGTAGTCTGAGACTTCTAATGCAATGTCTGAAGCTGGGCACTCTCTCTGTAAAATTCCTACTATTGCTATATGATTTATCATAACAGAACTTCTGGTTCCTACTAAGATTTTCATGGCTGAATTGGACTGTGGTTTGAAATTTGTGCTTATTATTAGGAAAGTTTGTCATTGAGCATTTAAGTTGTCCTAGGATGTTTCTCCTCCTTTCCACCTTTAGGGTAGTACGTGCCACCAGTGTCGACAAAAGACAACTGATACAAAGACAATCTGTCGCAACCAGGGCTGTGGAGGAGTAAGGGGGCAGTTTTGTGGACCATGTCTTCGAAATCGATACGGTGAAGATGTGAAATCAGCTCTGCTTGATCCAGTAAATATCATTTCTTGGGCCTGGAACAAGAATACAATGAATAATATATGCTCATGGCAACATGGTGTTCAAACTTTTTTGCCAGGAGAAGATCTGTAGTACTGTTATGACTGACACTGATTTTGTTTAGAACTCAATTGGAAGGTGCTGGACCTGGGTTACCATCCACCTATCTTTGTACTTTGTATCTCCACTTCCTTACCAGATAGTGGTGGGCAAATGTGGGAAATTTTAAGAAAAGGAATCTGTCCACTTTCAGAAAAAAAAGCCAAAACACACATTTTTTAATGTTCTTAGTAACCTGCCTGCAAAGCAGGTTCCTTGTTTTAGATTCTAGTGTTAAAATATGAGGGAGAAGGATACCTAAGTCTTAGGGTTGATTCTCTTTTCTTTGTAGTCCCCTGACACACTGAGCAAGGAGAGAGCATAGGCTGCTGTCAGAGAATGAGACATGTGGGTTCATGAAGACCTTGGCAGAACAGAGTGCTCTGTGCTTGGCTTGTTCTGGGACCTCCTCTCCTCCAGAGATGAGCTCCTGTGGGCTGTTCTGAAGGACAGCAGAAAACTAATGGCTCTGATGTGCTGGGCCAGTGTGGCAGTGGCTGTTGTATTAGCACCTGCACATCTATATGTAGTTCCTGAGCAGCTTGGAGATGTCTAATTTCATGGACAAACTGGGTACTTCAATCCCAGGAATCGTTCTATACTAGCAGGCAGAGCCAAAGAAACTTGTCACAGTGGGTACCTGTATTTTCTAGGAAGTTGACTATAGTCAGCCTAGCATAGAATGAATTATCATCATGCATTAGACTTTAGTCTATATGAAAATCAAAACTGAGCACATCAGAGAACCTGAGGCTTCAGAGTAGTATTCAAGCATTTAATAATTTCTTTAATTCTGCAGAATTTGCAAAGTGTTAACAAGGTTGACTGCCTGGCTGATAAAACTTTGCCCTGAATAATCATATGGTAGGAAAGTCATACTCATGTTTGTCTGAGCAATGGAAAGGCCAATATAACCTGACTTATAACATGCTTTTCCCCCCTCTCCCACATTCACGCCCTTGCAGGCCTGGATCTGTCCTCCTTGTCGTGGGGTGTGCAACTGCAGCTACTGCCGCCGGCGGGATGGGCGCTGTGCCACTGGCATGCTCATCCACTTGGCCAAGTTCTACGGCTACAACAATGTCAAGGAATACCTGGAAAGGTGAGGGTCATGCTCTGTGGTCATTCCTTGTTAAACTGTTGTAGCCTCTTAAGTAACACTTGACTTTTTGTGGCCTGGGGCAGATCATGCACCTATGCAAATGAAGTCTCTTGAACTTCCGATTTTTGCCTAGGCTGAAATCAGCCTCTTTAAAGTGAGTCATATTGTCTGTGTAAACAACTAATTTGTTCAAGAAATTGAAATGCTTTTGCCTATTTTGAAATCCCTATTGGTTGCATGAAACATATAAAGTGCATTTTTGGAAACTGTTGTTTATAAGGAACCTAAGTTTCCTAAAAAGCACTAACACTGTTTTCTTATGTCTTCTAGTTTACAAAAGCAACTTGCGGATGACAATTGACAACACTGAACTTGAGCTGTGCCTGCAATTGGTTAATATGTTGAAAAATTTTGACTTCAAATGTTTATTACTCTATTTTATATAACGTAGAATTGTAGTGTATAGTACATTAATTTCTGTGTTGGGAACTTTTTGATTGATATGGTCTTATGCAAAAGGTCTCTCAGGAAAATGTTTTGGTAGAGAAATCTACATGCACAAATATATAGGTTAAGTGGAATGGCACTCTTGAACCTTGAGTGGTTAATTTTTAATAGAGCTACCCAAGCCCATGATAGAGAACTTGGTCAATTTGAGCAATATTTTTATTTATATAATTGTGCAAGTTTGCAGAAAGGGTGTTTAACAGCTACCTTCAAAGCATCTGTATCTTTAAAGGAACAAAACACCCTTGTCTACCAACTTGACCTAAAGATTCAGTTTTCTGAACCTTGCTTTCTGAACCTATTCATCCACCTGTAGTTTATGGAACTTGTCCCTGCAAAGAAGAAAAAGATACTTTCATTTGAATGCCATTATATTCCAACCAAAGCTGATGCAATTGACCAGTGGGAGGATGACTTTTAAAAATTTATTCCAAAGTGCAATTATTCACCAAAACATGAAAACAGAAGATTTTAAACATCATCCCAAAAAAGAAAAACAACTGCTCACCAGCAGTTTCGTGTAGTGCACCTACCGCCTGAACCATCTACCCAGCGATCATAACTGGTCTAAATCAGACTTCAGGATTAATATTTTTTTACTTACAGTTCATATTAGATGTTTTGTCATTTGTACAACCAGGCCTTCAAACAACTTTCTTTAAATGCAACATGTTTGTATCGCATGTTAAAATTCTTGTAAGATACATGTTTCATTTTATGTAGAGAGAATAAAGACTAATCTAAAGAGGGAGTATTTTGTGAGTCAAACTACACCCAGATGCTGATGTTTACCATTTACTTTCCCATAGCTGGTGTAATGGTGGTTGTAGATGAATAATCCTTATGTGGTGAAACACATGAACACAACACTGATGAATGACAAAATAACAACATATAGCAAATAAGTGTTATACTAAGGATTGTGTTTTTGTGAGGTAAATCTCCTGTTCCAGCTTACTGTGAAAAATGTTTATCTCCTTTAACTACAAGGCAGATTGAGAAAGCTTAGTACTAAATGGCCAAGGGTAAAGCTATTCCCATCAGAACACATTTACCTGACTCCTTACTTTTCAGATTGAAAGTCCAAACATAAGTTGGCCCTCTGCTTTTGGTTTTATGTGCTGGACATTCATAAATGTTCTTAGTTTTCCGCTGATCTACTGGAATTGGATCCCTTAAAAAATGACTGGCATTGCAATTATTTAGATTACTTGATCCAGGTTACCAACATGGTAAGTACTAACCCTATTCTGCACCTCTAATAGTTGCAAAAAAATTCTAGATGATCAGCATTGTGAAATTTAGACTCCAGAATAGTCTTTAAGCTTCTGAACCTCTACTAGATTAGAGCTGCTGCTTTCCTACAAGGCAGACCTTGTTCAGACACATTTAACAGTTATTTAAATGCAGGAAGTGTAGTCAATGATGAGGATACTGAGCTGGTATGAAATTTAGTCACAGTAAACCAATGTCAACAATCCACCACCATTCCTAAACTTTCTCTGTGCTGTTCTAGAGTCACAACAGTTTAGTCCAACTCTTGATGTAACTTAACTACCTAGTAATGGAAGCTAGAGTCCCTAAACTAGGCTACTGAGATAAAGCAGTTTAAGTTTATTTTTCACCTTCCATGAAAAGCACACAGATACAGGCTCCTCCTTCCCTTGCTGGTTGGTCATAATCTTCTTTGGTCTTTTTGGTAACATCTGCAGTCAAACATACCTTATCCAAAGATTCTTGCTCTGCAATACCACTTTAAAAACAATTGTGCTTTCAATATTTCAACATCCAGACAGTAATCTTAATGTCAGAACTGTCAACCTGCCCCTCTGAGACCAGGTGAAAGTTTGTTTGGTTTGGTTTTAATTTTTAAAATATTTTTGTTCTTTTGTCTGTGATTTGAAGTAAGGCAAAAATGCTGCATGAAAGCAAAACACTCTGCAGAGGACAGAACAAGGCAACTCCGCTCCCTATCATGGTAGGAAGACCACCTTGTTTGGGCTCAGAGACATCGCTTCTCTCCAGCCAGGTCCCCCTTCAGAAGAAGCCCATGCTAACATCTGCCCTAACCTGTATGGTCCTTGTGTCTTCTCAGCCTCTGGCAGGAACAAGTACCCAGAAGAGAAACCTTGGAGTGAAGCAGTAAAAGAAGTGAAAAGTACAATGGGGTTTCTCAGTGCCTGTGACACAAAAAGTACCATTTGGGCACCTAAACATGAGCAGCAGAGAGGAGTTGCCTGCCAGCCCTCATGCTGCTGTCCCACTTCTGCTTCCAAGTGCAGGAAGAGGTGCTGGAGCATCTGAGCTGCACATGTTCCTTGGGCTCCCGCTGCCTGTCTCCAGGGAATGATTGCAGCCTGGCTGCTGTCTAATGAGGAGTTCCTGACCCCCTTTCTGCTAGGCTAGTGAAGCCCTTGGTAATCACAGAATTTGAGCTACACTGTTACCAGGCTCTCATGTGGCTTCACTCTGTTTTCCAGAATAAATACAAGCAAATGTGCTGTGATCATGGCAAGAAGTGAGGTATCACTACACTGCTGAAGGTTTTTCATCACCTACTGTGGCAACAACTACACAAATAGGATCAGGAGACTGATTTATTTTTCTTCTTGGCCTGATAACTGCGTTAAGGAATAAACCAGAATGATACTGTGCCATATCCACTGAATTGGTTAAATAATAATGGTAGAAAAACTTGCATTCTTAAACTACAATATTTGAGCTTTTATTTCCTTAGCTGCTTTGTCTTCACACTTCTGAGTAGACTGAAGAGGATTTTGGATTGTTCCCCCTGCTTTAAGGAGGTGGTTATTCTGATATTAAGGTGATTTTTGTGTTTTTATTTAGACTAATTAACTCTCCAAGCAGCATCACAAACATAGCTAACGCCAATGGTTAAAAAAAAATAATGTCTGGCAGTGAAACCATATGTTTGGTACCTTACAACTATCACTGCTTACCTGTCAGAAAGGACTGAGAATGGAACAAACCAGAAAGCCACACCACTGATGGAAGTGCAAGGTCCCCCGTCCAGATGTCAAGTTTTCTGGACCACATGAGAAAATCAGTAACCCTAAAAGAGAAGCTTTTGCCTTAATCCATAGGTACTACTTCTTTTTAGACAAAATAAACTGTAGGTTTCAGCTGCAGAGTCCTTTTGTCTACAAAGAAAGTACATGGCTGAAATCACCAGAAAGTATATCCATACATAAGCATATGGTCATCATCTCAGTAGAATTTGTGGTTTGCCTAATGTAAGCATGTATAAAATCAATTATAAAAGGTGATCAGCATGAGACAGGTTGCTGGCCACAAAGCATGTTAATATGCTCAATCCTGTAAAACTTGCTGTCTTGGGGAGAAACCTGACCATCATCACTAGTCATGTTAACATACCTTCAGAAACTGCCAAAATTGACTAACAGCTGTTGGCTTCTTAAATGCAAATTGTCTTCATTGGTTCGTCTAAACTTCCCATGAGCCAGAGCAAAGTACAAATCAGGAGCACAATAATCAGAGGCTCTGAATAACAGCGTACTGCAGTATACATTGCCATGAGTCATCAGAGGAATTTCCAAAACCAGCCTGTTTTATCTATGTCTAGGCACCTGCAAGTGGCTATTGCTATGGCAGGCTAGCGGAAAAGCAATCCTAGGAGATACAGAACACCCTAGTACCTGGGACAAAGGGAGATGATGGGGCCTTTGTTTTAGCAAATTCCTTGGCATTTCTATAAAACCCACTTTCAAAGGAAAAATGACTTTCATTAGGACAAATTTTGGAAAATAATAAATAGAACAAAGCTTCTGAGCTCAAATTACTGCAATAGTTCTGTGCTTAGTAGCTAAACCCTGTCACTGCAGGGTACTTTCCAGTGGGTAAAGCTGTATGTGGATGAATATGCTAGTTTAGTCCATGTGTCTGGCACAACATCATAGAAGAGCGCAGATTGCAGCACTTCCCTGTGAGGAGAAAATATCAGCTCCTCCTTTGTCTGGAGAGAAATAAAAAGCATAGTGGCACCATAAAGAATACTTATTCTTTCATTTTCCAAAAAGCATCAAAAAGCCACAAAATACATAGAAGAATGACAGTACTGTTAATAAATAAGTCACTCACCTTCAGGTCGAGGTTCAGCTATTTAAAAGACTGAAGGATATGTGAAAGGAGAAGGTTCATCTTCCTACACTCTTGAAGGCAAACAAGGGCATAGGGACTCCAGGCGATAGTTTCTACATGGCTTCTGCTATGTTGAACTTCACAGGAAGCATCTCCAGAATATCATCCTGGACATTCTTTACCTGTGCAGGACAATACAACAGAGGCATTAGAAATCCTGGCAGTCAACTCTTTGACTCTTCTACTTTCACATCTGATTTCTTCTCCAGGAGAGCACAAACATCTCATTTTCTTAGCTAAAACCCAGCGATGCTCCCTCCCTCACCTTTGCTGTCTTTTTGGCAATAATATTGAGGGAAATGACTGCAAAACAACTAATGCTTAGCAGCTTCTATTTAGCTTTATATTTCTGAGTAACATTGATCCCTGAAGCCCAGTAACACATTGTCCCTGGACTTGGAATGACTTCTGTTAGTAGAATGTACCCTGAAATTATCTCGATTTTCAGTCAAATGTGATTAATGGTTTGTACTTCTCTAGTATCTAGTAGCTTTCATCACTCCCCCCACCACCCACAGTCCTTCCTGTCTCAGGCATTAGGCAAAATACAGCACAGGCACACACATGTCTCACCACCCAAAAGGGCCTCTCTTCCTCCCCACCGGCCTGCTCTGTAACTGAGACAGAACATAAATGAAGAACAATTCATAACAGTCCTAATGACCAGGAATTGAAATCCTAGCATTAATGCAGCTCAGCTTCCATTTCAGTCCTAGCTTTGGCAGAATTAATTAATCCCATATATAATAGTCCAGACACCCTAAGTGGATGGGAACTGCATATGAAAAGCACAAACTCCCCCCAGGAGATGAAGCACTGTTTGGCTACTTGTAAGCAGAGCTGTCACAATCCCTCCTGCAAAATCTCCATGATCTGATACAGATAAAAGAAAAAAGAGTGCCCAGAGGAAGAGAGTAAAGAAAGGGATCGGGAAATGCAGAACAAGACTGGGAGTCACAAGAGACTTCAATTAACTCTGGTAGGGATGAGGAGCTGAAGGCTCAGTCTTATCATATGCCAGGTTTTGGGGCTTCTGGACATAGTTTCTCAGACCTATGCTCAGAATGAAACGTGCAGAAGATAGCAAGGCCTGAAGCAGAACTAGCTGAGGTTTCTGATTACATTTTGGTTCCCTGCTCATCCTTTATTCATTTAATCTCTTAAATACAGCACCAGTGATGTTCCATGAACAGAACTACAATGCCCTATTTAACTCCATATTAAGTGATGAAGCCTATCTTTCTGTTTGGGTTGGTCCCTTCAACCTAGCATCTGAGAGCTTGTGGGTGTTAATGACACTATTCTGCTAAACTCCAGGTTCTGTACAGGAGAAGTGCTGAGGCTAAGAGGTGGTCAGACAGCCTCCTGGGCCTGATTTCACCTCTTCAAACTACCAGAAAACTAAAACTCCCTGAAAACCTCAGCTACTGCTTGCAAGGGAAGTCTCTTGGAGTAGCCACTTGGCTCCTGCTCAGATCAAGGGCCCAGGAAGGAAAGTGATGGGAGAGCACTGTGCTGGGGCTGCTCTTCCTGGCATGGAGACCATGCACATCAGTGCTAGGGTCTGTCGTGAATATGGCAGAAAGAAGCCAGGACTACAGGCTGGGAGGGATTTCCTATGCTTGACACAAGTAGGAAGGAGCAGGAAAGCTACCCAAGGGGGATTTAACATGAGAAGATGGGGAAAAAGGGACAGAAGTGAAGATTAGACCCATGAATTCAACCAACCATGCCTTGTTTTAGTAAGTTTTTGTTGCTGTACTTGTTTATGAAAGTATACAAACAAACAAAAAAAACAAACCCAAAGTAAGACAGATCCATACCTTGTTTCCCACTCCACAATCAATTCAAAATGAAAAAGCAATGATGTGCAGAACAGCTTAGATTATCCTCTGGTCCAAATCTCTTCAGTCCAAGTTCCTTCCTTGGCCAGGCTGGTGCATTATCATCAATACTATTAACACTCATTTGATCTTTTCTAATTTGATGCCTCTTCTTCCCCCTCCAGAAATTAAGTCTTGCTGAAATAACACAGTAAGATGTCTGCTCCACATGTCATTAAAGCACAGACAACACCAGATGAAGAACTGCACCTCTTTCTCTGCAAACTGGCCTGATCCAATTCGTACAAATGTATTCATGGGTTACATTTTCGAAAGAGCATTGAAGAGGTTATCTGATATTGTCAAGAATCCCATCTCAGCATTGGGGTGCAATCCATATAGTTCAGGGTTTTCAGATGGAAAAATTTAATCTATGTATTTATGGTATGCATCATAATCCAGATTTGGTGGGGCCAAGAAATCTAGTGCCAGTTCCCCTTCAAGCTACAAAAAAGAATCAATAATGTTATTGATAATGTTGACACCAGTTCTTGAAACATTCTTTTGCATTTCCAAAGTTTCATAGATTTGTTTGGAGTCTGTTGACATGACACCTCTATGTTCTAATACAATCGAACAGGGTTACAAAATATTTTTAGCATAATTACTATTTGCATAATTCCCACCATTCTCATTTTCCGCAGTATTAAAATACTGTTGCTTCTTCCTTCATGAGGATGCTCTGAGTTTATTTTAAAGACTGCCACTACTGAGGTGAGTGTATTTTAAGTACTGAATGTCTGCATCCCCTCAGCAAGGATTATTATGTAGTTTTGCAGATGAGAGTCTGAGACAGGAGAAAGTCATGCAGGACACCTGTGGGAGAGGCAGGACTGGAGCCTCAACTCACCTCAACCCTGTTGTGTATTAACACAAGCCACAACATTAGTTCTGTTTAGTTTATCATTCATTAGGGGCTTTGCACAAACACACTGTACTCATAGTAACCTTAAAGAGGTCACAGAGGTAGATGTGACAGGTAAGTGGAGTGTAGGACTGGGATAGCAGTATACAAAAAATCTTGTCAGAAACAGTGATCCCACTGCACTTTCCACAGAAATAGTTGCCAGTCAGGACATTTTTTTATATGTTGATGTCCCTTCCATTCTCTTTTGCCTGGCTATTAACAGCCAGGAGCTGGAACAGAAAAGAAAATCAAACTACTCCACTACCATATCTCCAAATGTAGGAGTCTTGCTTGGGGCTTTGGCCTCAGTGAGATAGACAATGGTGATGATTTTTGCAGGAGAGAAAAATTAAGATCTCAATCAGCTCAATATTGAATCAAATATTATTAATTGCACTGTTCCTATAGAGCATGTAGGCCCTAACTTTGTCTGCATATTTAAGATAAGGCTTGGATCTTTGGATCAGATCAAGATTTGAGTAGTAGACAGGACTTTGGTGAGATGTACTCTTGGTGTACAGGAGTACTCCTACTGATGACAGGACAGAATAAAAGCTGTAGCAATCACATTTCTTTTCCAGACTCCCACAGCTCTTGCACGGTAAGAATTTTACTGGATTCAAAGCATTTATCTGAACTTATTGTCATAGGGCTGTCTGGGATTTAAACTAGACTTGAAATTGTTTTTTGTATTTCTAGCTCTAAGTGGTACTTTTCACAAGAGCTATTTCATCCTAATGCAGGGTCCGCTCCACAAAATCACAATAACATTTAACAGCTTTTGGCATTTAGAATAGTCAACAAGAAGCTGCTGCTCAAAATAACACCAGTAAGCACTTATTTCTGAAGTCATTTTTGTTCTGCAACCAACCATTTACCTGCGCCTGAATTTGCACCACTAACCTCACTCACGATAAGCTGTATCTTAAGATGCCACTTTGAAGCAGTGCTGAGGTTTTGAAGAAAGCCTTGTTATTTACCTCGAGTGGAAGATCAATTCTGTCAGACAGTTTGTACTTACTAGTCTCTATGCTGGTACTTAAATCAGGTTTTACTGCATCCACAAGAATCTTGTGCACAGAGAGAGGCTGTGGGTTACTGAGGTTCATGGGAGGAACTCACCACCCTTCTGTCCTTACAGCAGATCCCAGGTAAGGTATATCAAAGCTCATGCATAGTGGCTTATTCTAACACACCTCGTGGAATGAATTTATAGCTAAAAGAACTCATCAGTAAGGCAAATAGGTAAAAAAGAGGGTAATCTCCCCAATGAACACAAAGCCCCACTGCTGATGAAAGGCCATCCTGTTTACATTCTTTTGGCTGCCAGTCAATAAATGACTTTCTATTTTTGCTGGTAATTCTGGGCTTTAACATTTTCCAATTAAAGCAAAAAGCTCGGAAAGATATTTCACTGTTTAAAATACCAGTGGATCCACACTCAAGGTTGAGTCCCTAAACTTTTCAAAGGCCACACAAATAGCAGTGAATCTGTTCAGGTTTCACCACCTATACTTATTTTGCAATTATCTGAATGAAAGTTCAGGCTTCTGAAGGTTGATGGACTACCTAAACTGGAAGCAGTAATTCTTTACTTATCTATAGGCTAGAGGCAGAGCTGGAGCCGGGAGGATGAGCTTCCCACCATGCCCCCATGGCCTCAGCTGTCATCTGGAGAAATCAGCCTCCTTCGAGGTCAGGAGTACAGTGGTGTTTAGCCTTTCCATCTCCATGGCAACTTACTCTTGGGCATCTTCTTCTGAGCAGTTACTTCCAATTGCCTTCATTTGAGTGTGGCTCTTTGACATATGAAACCCCCCTTGTTAGGGACCAAGGACACATCAGCCTGCTCATCTTGCTTGCAACTGCAAGGCAGCTTCAGCCCATTGCCAGGGGTGAAAAGTGTACTTTCCCAGTACACAAGTTTGCCAGGCTCCACAAATGGCCTGCTCACATATAACATGCTAAGTTCTGTATTTTATTCCTCACAGATAAACTTTTTTTTAACCTTTGGACAATGAAAAATAACAAGTCTGGAAAGGGCATTTGAAAAATTTCTGCCCTGTTTTTAGCAAATTGTGTACAATCAGTCCTCTAAAGAGACTACTTCAGCAGCTAAGGAGAAACTGTTTTAAAACATTCATATATATACATATCTATATATACACACACACACATATATATTATACTACACCTCCCCCGTATATACATCACATTTGATATAAATGTAAATTCAATTAAAGTAATTTCCATGCAGGACCTCTTAGAACTAAAGTTAAAGCAATGTTTTCTTTTTGTAGCCCTAAAAATTCTAACACTTATTGCTAATTAGAAGCAACTTTGACTATCTGTAACCTTGGACTCATGGATGCTCCACATACACTGCTGTCCAGGACAAAAACTCAACAGCGAAATTTGAATAATTCAGTATATGTCAGCAGGTGATAACCTGATAAAGCTACAGAAACAGATGTGTGAGAGGGTAGTGGAAAATGAAAAACAGTCTTACAAATTATTTCCCCTATTTTGGAAACAGGAAAATGCAAGGAAATGTATAGCATTTACATTCTATTATTTTTCTAGGGAAGAAAATATGCAAACAGTGAGTGTAAGTTTTGAGGGTAGTGCCATTCTGGGCTGCTGAAACTGGTGAATCTATCAGTTATGTTGGTTACAGTGCAGTTCCATAAAAGATACTTTCCCATGCCAACCCAGACCTTTCTAAATTGAAGTACCTTAAAGTAGTATTACTAGGAAAATGAAAACCTAAATGTACATAACGTCATTAAGATTACTATATAAGCAGTGTTACAGAATACTGAATTCAAGTTACTAAGTAAGGGTACTTGAAAAAGTAAACAAGCAGTGTGCCAATAAACAAACACTTTCAGACAAAATCCGCTCGTGATGAATCATTGTAAAATTTATTCCTGCACAGCCAGATGAGACCTTGCTACAGGTGCAGATGCATAGATGAGAAAGTTTGTGGTCTTCTCTTTCCCTTAAGCTGAACATACCTAATACATATTCAAGAGCTTTAGGCCCATATGAAAGTTCTTACCACAACGGGGCTGATGAATTCTTGCCAATATATAGCACAGTGCCTGTGGTCCCAGACATTGGTCATGTGGCCACCATATATGATTTCACCGAAGAGGTAATGCAAGTCTTCCCATGGAACCTACCGAGGGAATAAAATGCATCA
The DNA here is from genome assembly GCA_013396695.1 of Sakesphorus luctuosus. Lineage (NCBI taxonomy): Eukaryota > Metazoa > Chordata > Aves > Passeriformes > Thamnophilidae > Sakesphorus > Sakesphorus luctuosus. The sequence goes on from VWZD01002482.1 coordinate 224,128, forward strand.
CCGAATAAAACAAATCAGTTTTCTAAACTACAGACCAAAGCTGTTCAGAATAAATGCTGTTAAGACAAACAAAAGAAATTCAAGTGCTTCCTTTCACAAAATTTCATGGTTAAATATTCACATTGCTGTGTTTGGTTTGTACAGGAGAAAACCAGTTTTGTTTTATTTCAATCCAGTAAGAGGTATCTGAGTAAAAATAGCTAGTTTGAGACTAAAATCTGTAACAGTGTAAATGTATTATCTGAGCATTAGGTCATGTTTTCTACCTTACTCCTTATAAAAAACTTTTAAGAGAAAAGTACATTTTCAAAACACTGCGTGATGTAAGGCAACAAAACTTCATGAACAAGTGCACATATTTTCCTATTGAAATCTTTAAAAACATAATCCTCATGAGTGACAGAAAGGTAACCTACTGTGCCTTTCTTAAAGGCGAAATAAAAAACTCGTATCTGATTGCAGTCTTTTATATCTCCTCACTAGGAAACACTTAGTAACTGAAATTCTACATTACTTAAATTTGGGAAGCATTCAAGCACTTTGGTAAAAATTGAACTCATATTAATCCTATGACTGCCACATCACACAAGCATTAAGTTTATTTTGTAGAATTCTAGTCATAATGCCACTGTTATAGCCTGTGATTAAGAGTGGTAAAACATTTTGTTTAAGAAACTACTGTCCTCTTGCATTTGGCTTCACAGAATTTGAAGCTTGTCTTTGCTTCCCTTTGGTTTGCAAAATATGCCAGTTTGTGAGGAAACCTTTCCAGACAGGAACCTTTATGCCCTTGGGGGCAGTATTTGCCTCCCAACAGTTCAGGTAAAAACTTAATTATAGGCTTTAAATATTGCATGATGTAACAGAACAGAACAAGTGAAATAGCTGCAGCTATTCCAGCCTGCTTGTGACATAAACTTGTCTGTAACAATTTAATTACATGAAACTCTAATCTGTCTTTATTTTAAACTAGTTTAAAGAGCATGAAAAAAATTATAAAAAGGCCACTATGTAACACTGCATGCTTGTGATGAGAAGATTGAACAGAGAATCCCTGTGAAAAATTGAAACAACTTGGATTTAGAACAAAATGTTCTTCAAGTTAGAATGCATCTGCTTTTCTCTTTGTTGGCAACAAAAACTAATGTGTTTTTTTTTAATTTCATATATATTTATCTCAAGAAATTGCTTCTTTGTCTTTCAGGAGAGTATATCAGTATTCTAACTCAGTACAAGCTCATTTAGCTGCACATTTCTGTGGCATTGATTATACTGGGATAATCAAAGCTGGTGATATAAAAAGGGCATTTTTGACAGCGTAAGAAAACTAAGGAGTTTGCATTAGAAATATTTTCAGTTGTCAGATTCACATTTCCATTGTACTCCATAGAAAACTAGTCTGTTGTACCCCAGAAAGCACAGAGCCATTGCTCAGTGGATGGATAATGGTAAGGACAGAATCCATATCCCCCTTACAACATTGAGTGACAATTCCATGCACGTGCATGTTGCAATCAGAAGGTGGAGGGGAGGAGTGGGACAATGAGACAGGATCAAGCACCCTGTACTTCACATGAGGACACCTTAACTATCAGTGTGTTGGAATTTGTCGTAGCACAGGAAAATGGATTTAGTCAAACTGAGATGCAAGATTAGATAGTCACAGGAAAACACTATAAACTAGTACAAATGATGATGGAGTTAAGGCAATTCCCCCTAGCTGATGGGCTAGCTCAAATTGCCCAGTTTATGCTTTCTGCTTTCTGGTCAATCCCCAGTTATCTTAAGAAAGATGTCCCAAGTTGGATTATATATATAGATACATAATTTGTGTATATATACACACACATGTAATACACATGTATACAAAGTCATAGACCTGCATATGTACATACAAAGTCCCATATAAAAAAAAAACTTACTGCCCTATTTCTCTTCCAATATCTATGTTAAAAAAAATCCTTTTAAAACCACAGGGTAATGAATCACTAACCAATACAATGAAAAGGGCCAATAAACAATATTACTAAAAGGAGAGAAGAAATAATTCTTGCTCTTACAGTTCTTTCTAGTATTCCCTGCCATCAGTATCCTCCCTCTCATTAATCAGGAAAATTGATTATTCAGCTTATGAATTGTGGTTTGAAATGAACAGAGCTTAAAGCATCAAGATTTATTAACAAAGAACACTGAGGGATGGAATAAGTTGATTTTATAGACTTCTTTTCTAAATAGGAAACATTATTAAATCACCACTATAAAATTAAGCAATAATTTCACTATTATGACACCAGATACCACAAAATGGAAAAACATTTTGATGTCCTATTAGCTAAATAAAGGTTGGAAGTGGTATGAAGACAAAAAGAAAAATAATTTCTAAGAGTAAAAAGAAGTTGGAAGATATGGAGAAAACCATATAAACAAGGGGTGACACTTCCCTCTTTTCTTCCTTTAGGAATACCTCTGCAATTTCTTTAAATTACTAAAACTGGAGAATCTACTTAGTAATATACTATATCATTCAGTAATAAATAATAACTGCTTTTATTTAGGCATTTCACATTTTCACCTACAGTACTTAGACAAGTGACCTCAACTCAATATTTAAACTATACAAGTGTGAAATATGCTGTAGCTCAGAAATGAAATCACTCATCTACCCTTAACTTTGACTCAAGGGGAACATTACTGAGAAAGTCACAACAAGGTGGCATCCTTAATACATAATAATGACACATTCAGGAAATGCACCGTTATTTATATATGTGACGTGCTGTAAATTGCTTCCATCATCAAAACTAATTGTAGTGATTATTAATGCAGTGTTATGAACTGTCAGAATTGCTGTTTGTAATTACATTTGTGCAAATGCTTCATTACCTGCCTAATGAATTTGGCATATATGCACATGTAAACCCCTGTTTTTGTTAACATAATGAAGGGCATTTTTTTCCCCCTTAGCTACTGATGTGGAACTGGTCTGACCTATATTACAAAGTTCAAGCATCCACTGCCAGAAAAAATCCCACAACCGCCACCTTCTTAGATCTGGTTTATTTTCATACTGAAGAGGAGCATCATGTAATGCCAGCTACTTAAATAACAGCTCCAGAGAAAAGGCTGTGTCCCCCTTATTCAGTATAAATAGCTGATTGAGCTGAAACGCCCTTGGTGTGTGGTTACCTGACCACTAGTTCTCACCTTCTTGTGGGCCTCCAAATAGTTGCGGAGGACAGTGACACAGACAGCGAGAACTCTGGTGCTGAACGGGTACCTTCCATTCCAGCCCTGACAGCCAAACGTCATTCTCCCAGCAACACAAGTGTGAAAATTGCACAGAAGACTTAGGATGCTTTTAAATTCCCGTTCTCTGGAACACAGTTCAAGGGTATCCTGTCAAAGGAGAAAACTAGTAACATGTACTAACAATCGCCAGTTTTACTGATAGCTGTGCCTGCCCCAGCTATTGAAAAGGAGCACTCACGAGCTGGGATTTGGAAGGGGAGTAAGAAACAAGTTTCTTAATGATCAAATATTATTGGACAGTATTTTTTGCAGTAATTCCCAGATGTTCAAGTGTTGATAGTGATATTTTTATTTCCAAATCTCCCTTAGGAAAGAACTGTTGTGCTACTGAAACCACGAAAAATAGTCTTTAACTAGAACTCTATAAATATTACTCAGGTAACCACTATAGTTTCTTAACATAAATCACCCATAGATTTTATCCCAAGCAGAAAATTTACCAGTTTAATGGTTATTAAAAATCCTTCCAACTCCTTCAAATTTTACACTGTTTACCAAAGAGTCATGTTTGAAATTGAAGTTTAATTTTTTTTCCCCTCCATTGCTCACAGTTTTAGTAGGGAATCTTGGCAAGATAAGATTCAGAACAGGGCTTCAGCTGGTTTTTAAAGTATTTGGCATTTGCCTATAAAACCTGCAGATATAAATCCTTAATTCTCTGATATTTTTCCATATTTGGTCTTTTAGTTTAAGAAGCAATGGACATAACAAAATTACTTTTAATACCTACAAAAACATACATGTAGGGAAGAAACTTCAGAGGGATAAACTCTTGGCTTTCAAAAGGAAATAGATCATCCTGAACTAAAGAACACATAGGAGAATCTGGGCAAAGGTGAAGGACTATATGTCTACCAAATCTTCCTTAAGTTAGAATGTTGAGTTCAACCATGAAAAATATAGCACAGGTTTCTACCCTGAATAGAACTACAAAACCATGAAATTTATTCCACCTGGACTACTCATAGTTTAATTTTCTTATTATAATTAAAAGAAATTAAAATACCTTAACCAGAAATATATTAAAGACAGTGTCTGCAGAGAGTTTGTGGCAAGGCACAAACACCCATGGTTCAGAATAATGGGTGAGAAAAGAGAGTCTTCTAAAGTATAAAGCTTAGAAATTGGTTAATTAAAATACATACACATATATTCTTGCACTAAACACAGATTGAAATGGGGCAACAATGTGTATGAACCACCTATATTAAAAACTTTGTCCAGCTTTTTCATCCTTCCATTAAAAACATGAGAATATGTTATTAAAAAAAAATAAATCCCGTATTAACAGTCAGCAGTTCAGCTACAAAACCACAGCTGTTTTTTCTTTCTCACAAGTATCTTTCTGAGTCAACTCCTACCATCAAAATCAATCCACTTGTAGCCAAGGTAGCCCTGAAGCTCCTGTGTTTTGTTTTTGGTGGGGATTTTTTGTTTGTTTGGTTTTTTTACTCCTCAGTATTGGTTAGCAGAGTTCCTTTTAAAAGAAACTTACTGTTTTCACACACATCCCCCCTCTGCCTTCATGTGTCCTGTGCTCAAATAAATACATGTGAATACCTTGCTGGAAGGCAAAAGTGTAGTTATGGTTGCCTTTATTATGGCCTGGTTTCCTGATCTGAACAGGTTGGCTGCTCCAGCACTTCCTCTGCTGCAGGAAGCTGCCTCACACTGGTATTGAAGGTCTTCGTATAAGTTCCTTAGTCTAACAGACAGGAATAAGCAAGGATGTGAAGGGAAGGAGCCTTCACACATCCTGTAATGCACCTGTTCTCCACATTCTCATGTCTTCTTTCTCCTTCTTTCCACCCACCAAGCAGAACCTCACACAGGAAAAGAGTGAAAGATAAAACAACAAATGGCACATAATCCTTGCTCATGAATTCCTTTCTTTATGCCTCACTACAGGATTTCATAGACATGGTACTGAGCCATTGCCTGAACACCCTGTGGGAGAACAGACAGAGTCACCCCAAATTTAGAGCAGAGCAAAATTTATGAGTACCACTGAATGAAAGATCTCTGACTTTAGAGCATGGACAGGCTTGTTCATCAGACTGCACCACTGGCTGAAGCTGGTGCAATAAATGCAATTTCTATCTTTGTAAGCATACCTGTGCATGTGTATAATGAACAATACAAACATGTGTTGTTGTCACCCCCTTCCTCCTGCCCAACGCTGATGGGAAACATAGAGGCAGTGCAGGGCACAGAGTGCTAGCACCCTGCAGCTGTCAGATTATTTTGGAATCACAATGACCCCAAAGTCCTGGTCTTCCACGAAATGATCATCACCACTAGCACTTCTCCCCACAGGGGAAGGAGTAATTAAAACAGACAAATGGAAAAAAAATACGTATCTTGTTTTTACCTGGTCAAAACTGTAGAGAGCAGCATGTTAATTAGCAGCATCCCTGTAGAAGGTTCACTGGTAATTTTAACTGAGTTTTCTACTATTCCTTGGGGAATCACGTGCTCTTCTGGAATTGGAGCTGGTATAGCACTAATAAAAACACTGAAAATAAGATTATTTTCTTCACTGTATTTACATTTCTGTTCGATCACGGTTCCCAGACAATTGGCTACTTGGATGAATATTCTTTGGAAAAACAGACAATATGATTATTGTGAGAAAACACATAAATTTGTTATCCTTAAGAAATTGTGGTTGTGGATTTATAATGGGAAACAGCTAAGTCACTTTCATTTTTTGATATGTGTTGAGGTTTCACTGTTAGCCTCCAAAATTTCAGGCCTTGATTCTGAAGCTAATGAAAATACAAACTCAGGGCTAAGTGGTCTGTGGTTGTGGGTGTTACCACATGCAAAGACAGGCATAACTCATCAGATACCTGGACTCTACTTAAGTTCCCCATAGAACTGGAATCTAAGAAAAAAACATGTTCAATACATATCAGGAGCAAGACAGAAGATGTGTCAGACAGCTATCCTATATTTACAGCTATCCTGCTACTCAAAAAATATGTTTCAGACTACTTCGTAGTCTAATAGCTTTTAAGGTTCCAAATATATAAAGGCAGTGAAAAGATACTGATAGATCAGAGAAAAGAGTTATAATGGAAAAGTATCTACTTCCAAAACACCTACTGGAGAAAAATGGGAGTATCAACAGAAAGGTTTCAACTGTGTCTGGTCTAAAAATGTTTTAACCACACCATTGGCCCACACTCCACCTTTCTTTGTTACAGTAGTAGCATTTCAAGTCCAATTGCAGCTCAGCCATGCAGCTTTACTCTGGCTTTTCACTTATGTGCCAGAACCTGCTGATTGCACTGGCAATTTCCATGCAGCAGAAGAACAATTACAGACCTATATACCAGCCAAGCAATATGACATGTCAGTCACACCCTGGCTGCTGTATCACTTTATCATGAAACCTGCTGAGGGGATATTCCCAAATTGTCCATTGACATGTGGAAAAAAGAAGAAGAGAATGGAAAGAGAGGGAGATTTTCATATCACATTACATGACAGCAGCCTGGCAGAACCTGCATTTTCAAATAGGCTACAACCATCCAATGCAAAGTGGAAGCAATTGGAGCCTTAATATAATAACAAAATAAACATTCAATGTATCAGATGTCTGAATTTGAGAAATTAATTAAGACTGACAGAAGTGTTAAAACCCATATCGAAAAAATTTTAAGTCAGTCTTTCTTCTGCCAGTTTACCAACAACTGTGCCAGCTACTTTTGCTAGATCTGAAGCAAAAGTAAATTTTAAAGTATTTCCCAGGTCAGCCAGTATAGCAGGTGTGGTTTAGATTTCTTTTGTTTTGTTTGGGGTTTTGCTGTTGTTCACTTTTTGTTTTGTTTTGGGACAGTTTTGTTTGTTTGTTTTTAATATCTAATTATACACTCCCTAGCCTCCAATAAAATCCATAGTAAAATACTTCATCTTTTTGCTCCAGGATTTTTTTGAAACATAATGTTACAGGGTTGTGGAGCAGAATCCCAGAAGACTAAAGTTTGAGAAGTACTGAGTACATCCAAATATCACTAGCTCTATCTAGATTAGCAGCATTTGAGATTTGGTCCAATACCTTTATGGAGTCTCCTTTTGGGGTTTTCCCAATACTTAACTATCAAAAATCTTCATAGCAAAATCAGTGCCTCTCTTCCCTCAGCAGTCAGGCATAACAGGCTGGAAAATGGAGCAGATCTGTAACACCAGAAGTGTCTCAGATGTTCCCCATTCATCTCTGGCTTCAGACACACAACACTGCCTCTGCCATCTCCCATTTTCTCATCCTGTCCCCAGTGCAGCTGAAAATTCTGAAATTCCCCTGAAACCTTCTCAGCCCTTCTCGTCACAACATTTCTACACTTACTAGCAGTGAAGCAGGGCTATTTTTTGACTGGCATGATTAGCTTACTCATGTGAAATCTGGTTAAAGGGTGGTTCTGGTTTCACTGCCGATAACGGGTGCAGTTTGTGTGTGCTCCCACGGAGCCTAGCACACCAGGACCCCTTACTAATCTCATGATGATCTCATCTGGCAAACAATACCGAGTCTAGCCCATCTCTTCATTTGTTGCAGGCAACCTGACTGACAGACAAACCAGGCTGTTGAGGTTAAAACCAGAAGAGGAGGGGATCACCCAATTCTCATCAACACCTTAACATCAAGGCCTGGAACATGCATTTCTTGTTTAGCTTCAGGCCAGAGGGGTTGCCACATACAGACATCAGCTATTCAGCATAAAACGTTGGGAAGTAAGTACCTGTTTTTCAGTAATGTGCAGTTTGCAGTGCTCCTGCTCGCATCATTACTGTGGTGGGAAACCACGGCTCACCAAGAGATTGCACGGATCTCTCTGCGTGCTGCAGAGTGGGTTCTTGGTTCACACTAGCCAAAGCCATGGCTGCTATCTCTGAAAAGCAGCACTCCGGGGCTAATTATTCAGCTTCTCCAGGGGCAGTCAGACCCATTACAATAAAGTCTCCATTATGGCCTGCTGAATGGAACAGGAGCTCTTAATTAGGCGGGGGAAGTGCATGCCTGAGAGCAATCCTACCTACCCACTAGGGGCTTTCTGCTTTCTCTCTTGCATTCCTCCTAGGAGGGTGACACTGTTCAGCAAAACATGACACACACCCTAGTAATATGATGTTTATCCTGTTACAACCAAAGCCAAAGGAAATTGAATAAGATTATTAGCTGTTTAAAACTTTTGCTGTGATCCATCACATATTTTGTATTCTGGGCACATCCCTCCAGCCGAGGAGGCATTCCCTATCAGAGAGACTGTTTGACACTCACTAGAAAAAGAACCCCATGGCCATGTTGGGCAGCTTTCTTGAGTGCCTCCTTTGCAGCCATCTCCTGCCCTTGTCTGAGGGAGATACTGTAAAATCTTCTGGAGTCTATAGTGAACCCAAGCTTTTTGCCTGCAGTAGAAATAATTGGGGAAGTGTGAGTGACAGAGGGGGAGGAGATAGGAAAATCAGTGGAGCAGCAAGGAAAAAGAATGATAATGCCCCCATTAATTTCACTATCACTTGTGCAATGCATATAAGTTCCTCTGAAGCACTTCACTAAACCCTTACAATTTCAACAAGCAAAATTGCGAGCTCTCAACAGTGGCCTTATTGCTAGTATTAGAAAAAGCCTGCAGAAATCTGTTCCCTTGGTTTTAAGATAATGAACCTTTTGACATTTTGATAGATGCTCGGCATTGTTACTGAGCTTTAGAAACTCTTACAGGGGGTACAGAGCAATTCCCTTATGAAAAAGGGAGCAACATGTGGTAGATATCACATCAGTTTTTTAACTGATTGGTTCAGTGGGTAAATGCACAAGACTCTCACCTTGTGAGGCCTGAGCTTAAATTGAGCACAGTGAGGTCACAGATGTATTAACCTGGTATTCTCACTATTGTCTGTGGGGAATAGTAATCCTAAGTATAGAGCCACAGAGCCCTACACAATCGAATATAGTTTGTATAATGACCATTATTTAGTCACAGGGGGCACAAGATTACATGAGTATGGAGAAAATTGCCCTCTGGCCCTCATCTAGTCAAAAGGTAGAAAACAGTACAAAGGAAACCAGCATTAAGCCAAGCAGAGGAATGCTCGGTCTAGAAATTTCTTCATACTGTAGAGGTTATGGCCTTGCACTTTTCATCTACCTCATTGTCATGAATATGATGTGGGTGGAAGAAACTTTAGAACTTGAATCTTCTGCTGAAAATAAATGGTGTCAAACTTTCCCATAGTAATGTATACTCCATTGTAGTGACAGATGACTCCAGAAGGCTTTGTTCTGTTTAGTAAAAAAACCCCCCCACATTCATATATGCATGTGTGTATGAGCACATGCACACAAGCATATAACCCTGTATTGATTTATCTACATTTCTAGCCCTGCATGCTCCATTTCACTTTTGAGCTCAATTTTAATTTGCAAGTTGCTTCAGTTCCAAGTGATCCTTGCACCAGAAGCAAATAACAGGTATGTCTAGTGTCTCAGCATCTTCAAGTAAAGCCAAAATGAAAAACACAGGAGTAGCTAGACTGCTTTCTTACCATTTTGCTAAATCCATCCTTGTGCTTTCCACATACCTTGAGCCAAGTTTTTCCTCCACAAAGATCCTATACATATGGCAAAACATCCACTACACATAAAAGATGTTCCTTGATAAATGCTTCAATTCTGCACCATTCTCAGACTTGAGCATCTGACGATGATCATCATTTCACAAAAGAAATCATCAGGAGAGTGAACTGAAGACAAGAAGGGAAGCAGGTAGTGAAACAAGTGAGAAGACAATAATTCCCATTTCTCTGTGGTATAGAGGCCACGTGATGGAAAGCAGCAACTTCTGAATGAAAAGGACCTCTTCAATAACTGAATTCAAGAAGTCATTATAATGCAGCCAATACCGGCCCTTTATAAAGCCAGGGCAGCTGGGAAAAATAAACACTTAGGACAAAACTTGTATTATCAGAAGTCATGTAAAAATGGGCAAAAACTGTGATGGTGGAGAGAAAAAGATCTATAAGACCAAGACTTGGAATCAAAAATCAAAACAGTATTACTGGAAAACAAATGGAAGGAGGTTGGTCAGTATTGACAGCTGAATCTTTCTTGGTATCACAGAATTTTCAAAACTGTGACCTAAAAAATAGTCATCCTGGGGGGTTACCTACCAGCCCCAACACCATAACAAGAACTAAAACTGAGAAATACACCTCTAGATATTAACAGGGTAGCTTACTGTATGTCCATTTATGAATGACCACTCTCGCCAGGTACCTATATGCAAACTAAAAGAAATCACAATCACAGCTCTCCAAATATGCTGCGATTCAAATCTCACCACAATACCTCTTCATAAACTTTTCACCAGTAGAACAGGCTAGGAAGGACCACAGTCATCGATCTCAAATTCTTGTTGACCATCCAGTTGTAGAAGTTATTTTCTTTCCTCCTAAGAGCTGAGTTTTATCAGACAAGCCAACACCCTCATTCACACTTGTCCTGAAAGATGTACTCTCAGATTTCATACCTCAGTGTATATCACTCTGTACTGATGAACAGTATTGTAAGTTTCTGAAAAGAGGTTTGGGGTTCTTTTGTCTATTCCAGAAGAACTTTCCTTTTCTGGAGTCCTCCCACTTATTTAATTTCTTAGTGTATCTTTCAATATCTTTATTAACCCCACTGAACACATCCATGCCTGGAAGCAGGCCAAAGACATAAGTACAGATCATGTACTTTCTGCATGATGACTGAAACAGAACGACACTGATACTTTTTGAGGTATGTTAAAACCCCTGGTTTAACCAATTATAAGGAACTCAGGACTTGCCTCAAAATACTAAATTACATATCTATACACACAAGAGCACATACATAAAAATAATACTACTGACAAAAGTTTACTGTAGTTGGTATTGCCATACAGTATTGTTATTGTTAAACATAAAGATAGAACAAACTGGAAACCTTGTATGGGACATCTACTACATTAAGGAATGGCATGAAGATAAAACTGTATTTTTAGGAGACTCGAAAAACTGTAGTAAAATAGAATTTCTTCCTAAAGTACAGTATGTGATGTCAAAGGAATAATGTACCCAAATAGGAAAGAAAACTTCTCTTTCAAAGCTTTACTGGTTTTACTAAAGAAAATACTGTAGAATGTATGATTTTATCTGAAACTGTGTAGCTGAGGTATGTATCCAAAAATAACACAAAAAAAGATTTAGAACTGAAAAGCAAATTTCCCAAACTACTCTAATGGCACTCCATGACTGAGTAGTTAGGAAGTCAACAAGACCCTTGAGTGTTCAATTCTGAACTGAAGAAGGAAATCCAATTGAAGTTCTATCTCTTTACTTCTTAGAAGAATCTTGTCAGCATACAAAATTGAAAAAAGCAATCAGACTTGCTTCAGAGCCCATTCTGCCTTCCAGTACAACTAAGCCCTGATTTTTCCCCAGGCATACAGATACTAAAATTGAAAGGGAAAATAACAGCCTGGACGTGATATGGATATGTATTATTTACTTCTTACTTTACATACCAAATCAATCCTAATTATCCAAACACAAGCAGCTAAGTCATGCTATTTATCCCCAACACATAGCTTCACAAAATCATTGCAGCACATTAAATAAAAAAATTACATAAAAGAGTCTTTGGGATTTCTGCAATTATTGATACTGGAGCAGCAGTCACCCTATACTGGAAACTGCACAGCTACAGGGTTTGGGCACAGATATCACCTTTTAGTGAAGAAAGACCAAACCCAGTAAATGTCAGCATCACCAATCTGAGATTTTCCTGTTTGGGCCAGAAAAATGAGCTTATCTTTTTCATAAAATCCTTGGCTTGTGAAAAGAAAGGTTGAATATGTGACAATTTCTCTCAGGTTAGACATACAACATTGAATATCCCCTGATTTTTCAGCCTATTTAATTTCTCTGTGGAAGATACAGAAGCCCGAAAGTTAATGCAATTATTTTTCTTTATTTGAATTTTGATTTTTTGCTTTTCTACTTATAAGATAATTGGTTTCTTACTGTAAGCTTCTAGGAAGATCTGACCTGAGCAGTCTAAAACGCAAAACACTTCTGCCGAGAAGATTTTGAGGAAACTTTCAGCAAACCAGAGGTGAGGGATGCAAACAGCAATACTCTTCTACTTCCTTATTTATCTCAGCAAACAGAACCTCTCTCTTAAGCAAGCTGGTAACTTTGCAGTGGGTCTGCTCCATTACTCACAGCATTAGATCATTTGGTAGATTTACCGCAGTGAGTTGTTTAGACAGAATTCCTCCAAACTCTTCCTTCCTAAGCCTGAGGGATGGTTTAACACAAGGAAGGTAAACTTTTTAAGTCGTCAGGAAACAATGTCAGAATGGAGACCGCCAACACAGAGGCCTGTGGGAATGCACCATGTTATGGACCAGCAAGAGATCACAGCATGTTCTCTTTCCTCAAACTCTGAGCCCTGCAAATGTAAACAACTGGTACAAGTAGTAAGTAAGTACCAGGTGTCACTGCTGGAGGCAGAATTCTGTTCTTTGCACTTTGAAACCAAGTACGCAAGAGACACTGCTACCTTAAGTGAAAACTGGCAGATGGAGTTGATGCTGCCCAGGCTGATACTGACAGAGAAAGGAAGGGATGCTCCTAGGGCTGATGGTCTGCAATGCTCCCTTGTCACACTAATCTGAGCTTCGTTTTCTTTGGCTTCAGCTATTTATAGGATGACTGTTGTCTCATTTATTTTTTAGTGTGCCATGATTATCCCACACAATTACCAAAACCTGCCTATCCACACAGAAAAGAATATGAATATACTCTAGAAAATGGACTTTATTTCAGGCAGTAGCAAATACTTAAGGTAACTGAACTTCTTATCTTAGACAAGTATTAGGGAATGACTGTTCTCTGCAGCAGTATGCGTGGTCACCCATGAAAATATGGCTATCATCTATTAACACATTTGTTCAAATCTCATGCTGAAATTTATTACTTTTACGAGTACTAATTCAAGGACTTATAAAAATGATATATGTGACAACTACATACAATAGATATGAAACTGTGAATATGTAGGAGGACAGTCCTTTCTGGACAAAGAGGCATTTGACTATTCCTATTCTAGTTTACAGAAACATTACACTAAAATAATTAATCATACACATTTTACAGGTGACCTTAAGCTGTTAAAAGCAATTCAGTTGTTATTACCTTGTGTTGTATTTCTGCTGCAGTTGACTTTGTTGATTTGATTTTCTTTACAAGTTCACTGTTGTCTAAGACACTGCACTGGGCAGCTGAGTGTTGGAGCAGCTCATCATCCTCCAGCTGCCTGAGACCATTCATGAAACCGTTCTGCTGCGTGTCCAGGACTGACTAGCAGAGGGAATGAGAACACTGCATTTGAACAACCACACAAGAAATACTGTTTTATAGCATTTGTGGTCTACATTTTCAGTTTAATTGTATCAGCTGATTTGATTTAATTTCTGAAAGAGACAGTTCATCTTCTGTCCCAGTATATTAAATATAAGGTTCTCAACATCCAAAGAGAGAAATCAAGGTCATCATGGACCAGAACTTTATCTCTCTGCTAGTGTCCTTCTTCCCGAGACTACAGAAAAAGATCGGGATCTTGCCAGATATGGCAAGTAGTAATCTATATGGCAGCTGAGAAAACCGTAGAATAGCACAAGGCTGGAGAACCTCACTTTGGCAGCAAACAGTGGGAAAACTGCTCTGCTGGACTGATCTTCTGATAGTGAAAGAGCTTGACTAGTCTTATGGGGAGCTCTCAGTCAGACTCTGACACTCACATAAAACCCCTCAGGTGATACAAGCATTGTAAGCATACAGTCACAGAAAGAACAATGTGCAGATGCAGAGGAAAATGGACAGCTGTTTTTCAGATCGTGTTTCCAAGTATACGCCTTTCATTCTTCAAAGAGTAATTAAACTCTCTGATGCAGTTTGCCCTTGCAGAAAGCAACAGTACCTCAAACAGGTTAACAAATCTTTGCAGATGAAGTTAGCAAATGATATGAGAGAAATGGAAAGTCACACTAGAGAAACAGGAACTATTCTTGTAATTCATTTCACACACCTAAGTATTTTATTTTTTATCTCATAGATGACAATCCACTCAAAGTCCTTTCTATAACCATCTATAAAAGCGTTTCTCCCCATAGGTTACTATACATTGGTATGACTGCATCAGCCACAGAACTGCAACCTTGCATGGATGAACTATGATTTATTAACCAAACATCCCAGCTCCTAACCCTACCATCATATCCGCTTATGGACTGGCACGAAATTTTATTTACACTTACTGGCTTAAGATTGCTGAAGCACAAAGCACTGCAGAGGGCTTTAATCCTGCATTGTAAATCAAATGCAACGCACAGAGCAAACCAAGCAGTAAAGAGAAATGTGGGAATAATATTACAATACATTTTAATTTACAGGAGAGCTTTATGTCGAGATGAACTTTCTGTAAAAAATTTAACAGTGCTTTCTTTCTAGGCTCTCACAGGGCATTGTTGGAGTCAGGGACATACATTTCATCTCTTAACATCCTTGGTTGCTTCTAACATGCCCTTAGCCAGAAGACAGCCTAAATGAAATGGTGTGCTGAGATCCTTCTGCATTTCACCAAGGACCACTAATGATATACTGCAAGTGAATTCCTAAAAAGACTCCTAAATATGTCTAGGGCTAGGAAACCCATGACTCTACTCAATTTCAGACGTGTATGGTGTAATACTGCCATGCCAACTACTGGAGATGTGTTTTCTAGGCTTATGCATGTATAATAGTGAAATAATTTAGCCATAGAGTCATGTCCTTCAGGTTATACAACCTTATCAGGCAGACATGAATTCACCGTCCTGTTCTGCATTGGTCTCTACACAGCTTTCAAAATTAGCTACTCCTGGAGGGAACAAAACAGTAGAACTTGACATGGAGAAAGCAATTTTGCTTTGCTTTCAAGACACACACAGAGGGATGAGACAAGAAGAGATCTAACAAAATACAAGTTCTTCAGTTTGCTTTGTCAGGAGAAAAACCTTTGCTAAGGGAGCCACAATGTACTTCAGAAGGTCTATGCGGCCATATACTAAGCTTTGGAGTTCCAGATTTAAATACTTCCTTTATGGGTTCTCAATTCACAGAAGCAATAAATTGCTAATTTCTGAGATTATCACCTATGAAAGGCAAAAACTACATCATGACTCAGTGAGTTTTATTACTGCAGCTGTTCTAGGTTTTCTGTTAATTACAGATTTGGGAAAAAAAAATGTTTTGTTATTGCTCTTGCACGGTTCAAGGAGCATAAGCAACAATTATAAACACAGAGAGTTAGGGTAACCCAGTAGGATGACTTTATTTTTTTCAATGAAATGTTTCTGCTTAGAGGTCAGTTCTGAATTATGAGGAAATGTAGTAATACAGGCACTAATAATGGAAGTCGATGATAGAAGGAATATCAAAAAATGGTCCCCAAAGAAATTTCTAAAGATAAGTCCTACCTTGGGCAATATTTTTTTCATTATCTTCAATTCCATCAGCAGAGGCAAATAGAATAGATGGAAATAATGTACCACTCTACCCAGTAACAGACAGTGAATCTTTCATGTGAGTTTGATCTCTCTCTTATTTAAGAACATACAAAGTAAATTGAAGAGAGATTGAAATTAAGGGATTCACAAAGCACTTTAAAAATCCTGCACACACCTTGAAAAATAAACTACTTTTAGCAAAAGCAAATTTAAAACCAAATAAATTCCAGAAGGTAACATTAGCCCTAAACTCTCAGCTATAAGACTAGAAATAGTGCAACACCTGGTCTGATCTGTCAAAATGTAATTTATTGATAGAAAGACCTACTATTCCCTTCTGTATGTCCTGCCTAAGGTAACAAAGCCTAGGTATTTCTAAGACACGATCTCATGAGGGCAAAAAAAATCGGGTAGAAGAATCTGACATCATATCATGAAGCGGGCTTAAGAGTTTATGCAAAATATTTTAGCAGACAGTCTCATGCAGCACAAAATTAAAAAGAGTACCTTTCAGAGCAGATGTTCTCCAAAACAAACCACGACTGTAAATGGCAGAACGGCAGGATAGCTTCCTTGAGCGAGGTGTTTTGTAGCAGCTCAGCAAGAACAAAAAGAAGTGTTGA
Organism: Sakesphorus luctuosus; assembly: GCA_013396695.1. NCBI lineage: Eukaryota > Metazoa > Chordata > Aves > Passeriformes > Thamnophilidae > Sakesphorus > Sakesphorus luctuosus. The sequence goes on from VWZD01002482.1 coordinate 240,641, forward strand.
ATCTTTGGACAGCAAAGGAAATGGAAACAGTATTTTTCAGTGGGAAGAAAGAGGGATGAATACATTTTCCAAAAGAGCCTTCTTTCTGTTCCTACTGCTTAAAATTAAAAGCTCCTGGAACTGACTTGCAAACTCCAACAAGTAATATAGAGAATGAAGTTGAATAAATCAGGTGAACACAAATGCAGAATGGAGGGGTTACTAGGCAATCTCAGTGGGCAAACTGTGCAAGTTGGTCGAACTACTTCAGTGCAAAAAGCACCGCCTTGAAGTTGCACAGCTGACGAGATGTTCAAGGCAAGAAAACTTCTTCCTGTGGAGAAAGCAAGTGAATTGTCTTGCTGTTTCATGAATAATAGTACTAAGAAGAGAAACGTGTTCGTACAAGCTGCATTTGCACATAAATCAAATTCCAAGACTTCTTAAGGAATCTTGTTATAACCTAATCTTACAACTGAAGAGACATGACTACCTCTTTGTGACTGTGCAAACGATTTGAGCAGGTGTAACAGCTCACGTGAATGCAAAAAAAGAAGGCTTATGAACAATAAATTTATTCCTCTGTCTTCTCTCCTATGACTCAAAATGGCATTGATCTATTATAGTTAATACTCATATCCAGTGATCTCCAAAACAGCGATTCTGTGGAGACAGGATAGGAAACACACAGATGAATTCAAATATTAAAGGCCATCCATACCAAACCTATTACATGGAGTAACTCCTCCTATAGCAGGTGAGGGCCAAAACCATATAACCACTGTAGAATTGGCACCTGATTACTTTATGCCTTATCTGCTCTAAAAAATATCCTTATTTGCATTTCGGATAATTCATACATACATTGTTCATACATTGGTCCCAAATGTTACTTTTTTCTTGTGTCTCTCATGCTTACATAAAACTATGTCGTCATCTTCATCATGGCGAGGCTTTGTGAATGAAGATTTGGGAAGGGCTCCACCCACGTGGGTGTGTCCTTCGAGCCTGCGCAGTGGATTTTTAGGTGAGAACTGGCCCCACCCTTTTAACTCCTCAGGTTCATCTGCCACGGCCGAGCGAGCTTGGACCGTGACAGTGAAGTCCTCAGGACTAGAACCTACAGCCCCTGGTACTGCCAGGAGGTCTCCCATCCAAGTACTAACCGGGATTGACCTGGCTTCGCTTCTGAGATCTGACAGGATCGGGTGTCAGGGTGGCATTTAACTGACATAAAGCTAGGTACTACAACTGATTTTTTTAAACATTATTTTATTTTCTCCTGCTTCCTAAAGCAAATACCCTGAAATATTTCAACAAAAATCTTACAATTTTAAAGCCATTTTGAACCTAAGGCCACAGTCTAAAGTGCATTAGGAACAACTGAGCAGTTTTGCCCCTCCAAAATTAAAATTAAAAATGTATCCAACTTTGAACACTTTTAACTTGTTAGGCTTTTAAATACATACTAAGGTGCTTAAGCATAAAGTCTGTTTTTTAGAGATAACAAGTACCTGTAGCTCATCCTGCAGTCACCTGGTTTTGAGGAAAATATAAATTATATCCATTTGAACATCTTTGAGGCTGAAAATATCTTTTGCAGGCTTCATTCAGGAAGAATACCAGGAGCAGCTGCTAAGAGTACCCAAGAGTCCAACACAAGAACCATCTTGGTAAACAAGAAAGGGAGAAAATACTTTCATGAAGCTGCTTCACAAATCAGCAAGTTCTCTAATATGCAGACTTATAAATTTGCTTTGGAAGGAGTAAAAGTTGATAAATCTTCCTTGCTATGCTTTCTGTCGATTAATATGATAAGATATATTTTACTTAAAATTAGGATTGTCTGAAGTTCAGTGGATTTAATTATTTGTAATTATCCAGTTGTTGTCAGTATGTGGCCATTTTATGACAGAGGTATCTACTGTGTGGGTCAGGTTCAACTGTACATCTTTTCAAACACAGAATTAATGTACTATTGATGAAACCATTACTAGAACCAAATTAAAGTCTGGGCTGATGTATTGGTCCATGGGGTGCTGTCAGACATGAAAGGAGTAATTAGGATTCATTACTTCATACTCTGCAACATTCCAATTATTAATGAACTTCAACTGCTGGACTGCATCATATCTATCACAAATACCTTTCTAGTCTTTCTTTATTAGGGAAAAAAAAAATCAACGTACCTGACACAACTACCAAAACAAACAAACGACTGAAATGAATCCAGAATGTGGAAAACTCTTCTTATTTGGTGATAAAGGGGTATATATATTACCAAAGTCCCACAAAAGAGACCTGTGAATCTTTAGTGAGGCACAGAATGCCAGGTCATGTACTGCTGCCTAAAATATTCATCAGAAGAACCTATTTTGAATACTTAATATACTTGCATTTGTGTCCATGTGCATAGCTCTGCTGTGCAAAAATGGAAGCCCTTGCTACAGAAAAGCAAAACTATATTGCCATGACCCTTGCTCTTTACAATCCAACTTCTATCATTTTATGTCTCACTGTCACACGCCTTAAAGATTTGTTAGCCTATGAAATTTTTGATCTCTCTTTTAGATCAGTATAATTCTAGTTTTTGGTAGAGTTTCTTCACTATAGATTGTAAAAAGCAAGCTATATGCTCTTACTCTGAAGTACTTCAAATACCATTATGGATAATGTAACAAAGAGGGATCATTTCAAGGTCTTACAATGCGGGGCAAGAGTGCAGCTTCCAGGAGCTTCGTATATGCAAGAAGGTTTGAGCTGTTTCATACTGCTTTGATTTTCTGTGCAGTCACCAATGCCTGAAATATGGGGGAAGGAAGGAGAAAAAGCTTGGGTGATTTGTCCAAAACTTGATATCATTTTTATTTATCCATTTTTTTGTATTTTCTCTTTTGACAATCTGAAACTGTGCAAGCACTCTAAACACTGAGTAACATTTGAGATAATTCAGAAATGCTTCAGGAGTATCTGTGACTTTATATTAGGATAAACATCACATTCTTCAACATGAAAAATCTAGTTTGTTGATGTGTTGTTTGCAAATAGGACTAGAAGAGAAGAACACTTTCAGACTTAACAATAAATTCATATTTCAACATAAACAAAAGCATGGCATTTCAGTTCATCAGATGAAACATCTGATGAGGTTTACCAAGTGTACTCTCCTGCAATCACAAAATGACATTATCATTTAGGTTTACAGGTGCATTGTAGACTCAAAAATCACATTAGATTTTTTTTCTGAAAAGTGATGGAAGACATTACATACTGGAATTCTCCTGTACCAAGTACAAGCTCCTTTATTTTTCCCCTTATCATCCTGAAAATGTGTATCTAAAGACATTTAAATTAGATCTTAAGAAATATTTTTGACTATATTTTCTAAGTTTGACAATAATTTTTCAAAATCTAGGGGAAGATAGGGGCATGTGAATGAAAAATGAGATTATATGTATCATCCCGAAAGAGTCAGAACATAAGGTTATCTCCCTTGTACCATCTACCACTCCTGCCACTGCTGTGTCAGAATAGAGAAAACACATTAACTGAGCTTTGTGTTACTCCCTTTGAATTTGAATGTCCTACTTGAATGACCAGCTACAGACCTCTTGGGTGGAGCTCAAAGGGCTGCTGCAGCTGTAACCCTTTCATTGGGAAGGGGAGATCAGAACAGTTGATCAACTCATGTATTTGGAGCACTCACATGAGAAGTGGAGCATGTGTTTTGGTGCTAGCAGACTAGGTTTCTAGTAAAACTGAGGAGACACTAGCACCACTGTCTGCCTCAGTGGATTTGTGAGCATGATTATATCGACTGGTTTGATGCATGGGAGGTTGGCAGAGTGTCCCCATCTCTGGTGGACTTATTTCTGTTCTTCTGCCCTGTGTCCTACCATATCATTTTTTCTGAGTAGTTTTACTACTTTTTTTTTCTTTTTAAATTAGTTCATTTATTTATTTCATGGGGTAGTCCAAAAAACAGTTACAGCAATGTAATGCAAAGTGGAGGTATAGTTTTCTTAAGTGGATTTTGCAGCTGGAAAACTCTATATTGTTAAATCCAAATCTAGCTTGTAATTTCCAATACTTTCCTTTTCACTATACATGGCTTACATGAGAATGAAATACTTTCTTTTGAGCCAAATTATAGTATATGCTCTTTGTTTTATTCATTTTTTGAATTAAAAAGAAGTAAAGATTTCCACCTTGGTTTGAGAAACACACATGTCTATATTGTATTTTGAGTCCAATTTGCAAACTGAGAATTTTGCTATCTAATCAGATTCAGGTACTGACATTCTAATGTCCACTCATCACCAGGCATTGCATTTTAAAAAGAAATAACTTATTTCATGAAGGGTTATGAAGCAGTAAGCAAAATGTGGCAATTAAAGCAATATAGATCCAGTTGTCATGGAAAAATTATGACTGTTCAGGCATCTGTACCTTCCTTTTTTAACTCTATGTTTTCCAAGCAAGGGATCAAGTATGGGATCAATAGATTCACCCATGTTTTCAATTAGTACAGTCTCATCAAAAGCCAAAACTGTTTCAATGGTCTTCAGAGAACTTAACGTGAAAAATAAAATAAATAAACCCCTCAAATATTAGAGGAATGCTGGTTATAGAAAGATTTCTTTTTTATAATATAAATGTAGAAGCTTTTCTAAAAGAACATGATTAAACCACAAAGAATTTCCCAGTGGCTGAGAGTTTTACAGTTTTGAGTTCCACATCTTTCTACCTATGCTCATACTAGTCCTCATATTAAACAAAAAATATACTACTGGGGCTTTTCTTATAAACAAATAGGAGGGCACAGCCCTACACTGAAGATACTGAAATTGACATAGAGAAGTTGGGGGAGCACACACGTATTTCATCTCTCGGGTTTTTTTCTTTAATTTTATGTTCATATGTTACAGCCTTTGCTATATCCTTATCTGAAAAACCAAACACTTTCTTGAAGGGTTAGAATCTGAACGACTTCGTAGAATTCTGTTTCCACAGGCATGGGAAAAGGAGTAGATAATAACACAAGGATAAGTAAGTAGACAATATAGCTTCATACAGCGGGGTACTACAGAGTATGAATGAAAAATCACAATTATTTGTATGGGTTGGAAAAAGTATGGAACACAAATCAGGGCAGGTGAGGCAAAAGAGGTCATTCAAAGCAAACAGGTTAGATGATTAAGACATATTTAAAAAATCAAGCATTACTATGACCATTTACTGTGTTGTGTAATTGTGTTTTAAATCTGGAATTCAGTAAAATAAAATTGGAAATGGAATATTATCTCCCTAAATCTAAGTAAAGGTAAGAAAATACATGAACAGATCAATTATATGATAGTGCTATCAACTTACATATAATTCAGTAATATTCTGCCTTGGATGCTGTACACTGGATTGAATCTTTGTGACATGCACATGTGTTTTGCTGACTAAACTGTACAGTACAAGTTAGGTCATATCATCAAGTTTTGCACCTTACCTATTGAGAAAGTGATTTACCTTTTACAAGAAGTGCACCTCAACCTCCACTTTCATTCCAACGTCCACTTTATTTTCTCCGCAACACTTGAAAACAGCAAGTTTCCTTTAAAGCACCTTTTAAAATGGAAAAGGATACTATGGATAAATAAGCAGCAGTGTTGTAATGTTTCCAGACCTTAAGTAACTGCATTCCAACAAACACCAATCCCTTACAAAAATTACGGGAGCTTGAGGGCAGTAAACATGAAAGCCAGTTCTTCAGCATGCATGTGCCCTTTTTGTCCTAGACATACAACTTTAAGGTCAGCTCCATGTGTATTCTTTATCCATTTAATTCCCTGTTGCTGGGGATCTATCATCAGAGGTCAGCACTCAGAGTTTCTTGGAACAGTGGCATTGTCTGTTGACATCCTATCACCGGGCAGTCCCTCATTACTCCATGCCACAATCGTAGCATCATCTGTCAATGTGGCAATTGGGTCCAGGCCTTCCATCACAGGAAAAGGAATCTTTCTGAATCAGAGTAGAATATAATCACCCAAATAGCAAGACAGGACTCAGTGCAAGTGCAAGATAACTGGGTTGATATAAATTAAAGTAAGGCAAAAAAAAAAACCAAACAAAAAAAAAAACAACCAAAAAAGAGGATCCCTGGGGAGTTTCAAATGCAAAAGAATATACTAGGAAATGTGATGACAAGCACTGTATCATATTTATAACAGATTAAAAAAAAGTGTTTTATCTTAAGACATTTCCTTCACAAAAATATTTAGAGTTCAATAATGTTAAAAACCCACTATCTATAATAAATTTCAGGTATTCTGATAGTGCAAATTCAATGCTTATGTATGCTCTTGAGCAGCTATTTCTGGAACATAAATCAGTATTTATCCACACAAAAATTATAAAAGCAGAATTCCCATGACATCTTATTATTATAGTTCAGCTACGCTCAAAAGCCAGAGAATAGGGCTGTCTCTGAGGGCAGAGGCAGCCTTGGAGCTCCCTGTGGGGTACCAGTTGCAGTAATGTTCTTGTGTGAGTGCCCATTCAGCAAGAAGCAAGCTCTGACAGAGCAGCCATCAGACAGCCATGCTTGTTAGATTCTAACCTGTAATAGGCATTTACAAGGAGATGAAATCAAAAAGAAGTGGAACATCTGAAATCAGTGCTTACTGAACAGGTATGGGTGGGAAGGGAAGGGCCTAATGCAGCACAATACAGTAAGACAGAGTGAATAGCTAAGTTGGAAAAGTCAAAAGTGGCTGGTGGAATCATAAAAGAAGATCTATACTAGATGTCTGGAATTGACTTTTTACTTAATGAAGCAAAGGGCAAACCCCCACCAATTCCATCATGTTCTTATCCCAGGCTTCCTTACTTGTAGTTTTTGAATTGAATTCAAAACCTATAAATAAAGGAAAGCATCACCAGTATTAAGCCTGAATGATCTATCCTATTCAGAAGTGTCTTAAAAACTCTTCCATCAGAATTTTCCTCCTCCCAAGGCATGTTTAGCCCTCAGTGCTGGTGGGTAGACTGGAGTGTCTTTTAAAAGGGCACACTGAAACAAAAACCCCCATGTATATCTGGTGGTTATTTATAATGAAAAGCATTATATATATTTAAGCCACATTTGGACAATTATTAGTAATAAGAATGCCACCACACCTTTAGTGCAGTTTCTGTGACACAATGTCAAAGTTACCATATTTCTTCAAAATGCATACCACCTTAAGTTGTCTAACCCCTGTTTCTAATCTCTGAGCCCAAAATAAAGCCAACATTTGATGAACTGGATGAAAATACAGTCACAGAAGTCCCAACAGGCACAAACTACCTTCCGCAAGCATGCAACATATGTAACCTCCCATGGATAACACATTAATCTTAGTGTATCAAAAGACTGAAAACCTGATTTGTTTTATCTATGGACTGTAAGACAAGCAGAACAATAATTTCCATGAGCTGAAATACTTCCTTGTGAAAAACACTAGCATGGGGGTATTATCAGGGTTTCTAATATTAATTTTCATACAATGCAAGGAAAATATTTTAACATACAGATACATTATTGTTGCTGTATCTACATAGAGCTGATACTTCACGGCATAGAATTTCTTGATGCTCCCCTATAGATGACTGTTAATAAACAGCATTCAAACACAGGAAACAGCAAACACAGGAAATAAGTAGGAAGAGGTAAGGAGCATTTGCTGCTGCAAGGAAGAAAAGAATGGTCCAAAGCTTAAGAAGCAAAGAAGGAGAAAGCTTTGCAAAGACAACTCTATGGATTAGAATCTCTGTGCATTTACTGAACACTATCAGTTTCCCCTGTGTACAGAAAAACAGGGATTATAATAACTACATGCTCTTCCTGGAGCTGAAAAGGTGAGCAGAATGGGTCTCTATGCACTCTATCACTTTTTAAAACATTTGTTGTTACAAAGGTGTCACATAGGATAGACTTTAGCATTGAGAAAGGGATTTTCTTTTGCGAACGACAACCTCTCTCTTATTGCCTTCAAACTTGTAATCTGAAAACAGCGTGTGTGTGTGTGTGCGCATATACACACACACATATCTATCTATGCCCATGTATACATATATCGGAAAACAAATACCATATCTGTATTTCACAGCAACCTTAACAAACCAGACTCTTGGGATTCACATTTAGTACAGTAAATTTTACTTTTTTGTGCCTTTAGAAAAGGAATCCAGAAATGTCCCATTAGTTCTTGGCTATACACTTTTGTGAAGGATCCAAAGTAAAACACATATGCTGCTGTTAAATAAGATGTCACCACATAAAGTTTTCTTTTGTGCTTTGAGGTTTTCTATGGACTGGCTCAAATGTGTATTTTCAGGCTTCAAAGCAAAATTAGAAAATGTTATCTGCTGAGCAACATGGAAGTGACAGAATGTTTAATCTCCACATTAAAAAGCAGAAGCACACAAAAGTACAGCAGGAGAATTACTCTGTCAGTAAGAGGTACACTTCCAAAGACTGCAAAGACTGGAAGTAATCCATACTTTTAAGGTGGTGTTTTGAAACCTTTGAAGCTAAAACTATAGGATAGAACTCTTTGTCAGACATTCTATCTACTGATTTTTTTTTTTTTTTAGTAATCAGTGCTTTTGTCTAGATTAGATACAGCATGGCTCCTACTTTTTTCCTCACACTTTTCTTTTTTTTTTTTTTCCCAAAGAGAAGGAGCAAGGCAATAGTGTTGGTGTCCCTGCCCATGGCGGGAGGTTTGGAACTTAGATGATCTTTAAGGTCCCTTCAAACCCAAACCATTCTATGAATCTATGAAGTCTTGTAGGGCTTTTTTCTCTCATTTTTAAGTCTTCTTTTAACTAGTATCTCCAGAATTTTTACTCACTTAATTCTGCCTTGATTTGGAATTATGACAGGAGGAAAGATGACAATGGTCAAACACACAGGTTGCTCAGAGAGGTTGTGGAATTTTCACGGTCCTGGACAATCTGGTCTAACAAATCCAGTTTGGGCACTGGGAGTGGATTAGCTTATCTCAGCAGATTCCTTCCAGTTGCAATGGTTCTGACAAAATTTAACTTCAGAAATTGCCTTCTTAATATATTTTTTTCTCTATAAAAACCTCAGTTTTCCTTGTGTACTCTGCAGAGTTCATCTTAACCAAGCTTACCCTGGGATATTTTGGATGAATAGTCAGGAATGGTCTCAGATATTGATGATTTCTTATAAGTAGTTATATGGAAAGATGTTATTTTATTCCGGTTATTTTGTAAAGACAGTCCACTGTCTATTTAAAATGTTGAAATGGTGACTAAAGTATTTCAGAAAAATGGAAGTATCTTCCTCAAGGAAAGTTAATGTTTAAGATATGAATCATCTCTTTTTCAATCTGGATTTGTGAAGTGACAAACCCCCAATGAGAAGTATTTGGCACATTATACTTTGATGGTTCTGTGTATACAATTCCCAGCAAAGAAATGAATGCAAGCATGAATGCATGCTCACATAGCTTCTGCAAGGAAAGGAAGGTAAAAATTGATCAGCCATTAGAATTATCTTCAAACTGATGAAATTCTAGATGTAAAATTGCAATAGACTGCCATAACATTTCTTCTTTGTTTCTCCTGTAATATAGTTTCACAGTTTATTCCCTTGGATCAGGGAAACCTCCAGAAATCATTGTCCGGTCAGTAGAGGGACTAAAGCAAAGAAAGGGCCACAAGGAAAAAAGGAAAGCACTTTAGAACTACTTATAAGGACTGTACTTTACCCACTGTCCATATAGACACTTGTTTTTCAGAGCAATGACAGTAATCAAACTATGCTTTTCCAGTCTTTTACATGAAGCAATCACAAATCAATGAAAAGCTCTGAATACAAAGTATCCTACATATAATTTCATGTTAAATATTTGCTTTTCGCTGGTGTCAGCTGCTTAAAAGCTTAAAAGAATAATCTTAGATATGCTCATTCTTGAAAGCTGTACAAATTGTAAAATCAAATAACAACTCACTCTTATTTAAAAATAATTTTCTATGTGCCCAAAAACAAAGTAACAAAAAAAATTGTTAAATTTTTTATTCATGAGGTATTTTCAATTGGTAATTTTCAGAAAAATCAGAAATATTTACTGAAATGATTAGACATCCTATCTTGTGATGACAGACACAGAATTTTACAAAAACAGAAGAGTCAAACTCTCTTGTTTTAAAAGAGGAAAATAAAATAGTCACCAAGAAAAAAGAAGTATTTTTAATCAAGTATGTGCTTAAAAGAATTAGCATGTAAATATTTCACAGTGTAAGCAAAGGAACTTGGTGCATGAAGGCCTCCTAAACCCCAGCTCCATTTATAAAAGTTGCCCAACAAATGACATGTAAAGGATCATTACTGTTGTAGGCTCTAATAGCAATCTTTGCAATGCAGCAGTTTTGTTTTGAAGTGTTTTAGACATCCATTTTTGGCTACAGAAGTCATTGGATTTTTCTTTAAATCATTAACTGAAGCCAAGAAGACAATAAATCCATTAATTTACAAGAGGGCTTTTTGATTTATCCATTCTCTCTTCTTGTTGTCAACTAACTGGTAAGTCATAAACAATAAAGAGCACCCACCTCATTCTCCAAAATAGCTTTGAAATTTGAAGATTCACTAAACATAGAATGATTGTCTATTTAAATCTTCAGTAATGTTACCATACCAGCCAAGCACCATAAATCACTAGTGACATCGGCTAACAAGGGTTTAAGAGTTGGAACATGCAGTGTAATAAATTTCCAGACAGTTAAAAATCACTATAATTTTATTCTAATGCATTATAGATTGCCTGTAATGTCATCCTGGCCGGGGTGACCCATTTCTAATTTTGAACAGCTGTTCAGCTCGGGAGTTAGTTAATGATTAAATATAAATTGCCTGATTTATTAGTCTGAATGGCTGAGCTTCCAGGTCAATGCTATATAGACAAAATCATCAGTCTTGATGCTTTTCAGAAGTTAACTGTCTCCTGTTCTAGTCAAAAAGAATTTACTCTCAGAGGAAAAGCCTTGACATTCTCAATTAATCCTTTTAAATATTTTCCTCCTTCACTTACACAATAGGATCACTAATAATACCTCAAATTTTTGAGAAAAACTTCTTTTAACTATGTGTAAATCTTCAAATCCAGGAGTTGGAAACTACCTATGGATGAAGGCCATTGACTTCCACAGAGCTTCCACAGGATTTGGAGGCCTGCAAGGTCAGTCCAATAGGGACCCTCTCAGGTGTATTGCGGCAAACAAAAGTTTTCGTATGCAGAGAGTACATTACTTCCACTATTTACCTACCAAACAAAATATTACTTACATATTTTACATTTCTAACATATTAATTTCAAAATTAGGTAAAAAAAAATCATCTGTTTTAATTGTGCTGAGGTTTTTTGACTAGTTTTATACTATTACAATATTTTTTTTCAAACTGATTTAACCTTGATTGCTAGCCTCTGCTGAGAGATTTGCAGAAGCAACAGTATTCACTTTCTGATCTTAGAAAGCAAGGTCACAGGCATTTTAAGCAATCTAATTTAAAATATTTTTTCAGATTGCCTTGGGAACTCACATAGTAGTGTAAATAATCTTTGAACTTCTTGTTTCCTCTCATATACATGTTTTTGTCAAAAGGAAGTTGTTAAAATTCTAGATACGAATTGAGACAAGCATGATTCCTGTAAAGACCTAAGAGAGACTGCTCAGCAATGCTGTGGCTGACTTGGATAGTTACTGGCCATTAAATAGGCATGTGTTAGCTTTAATAATGTTTGTCAGCAAATAAAGCTAATAACGACACTGAAATATATATAATTTTAACATAAATACATTTCATTCTTATTTAAAAATTAATAGTTTCTGTAGAAGGGAAAAAAACCCCTAAAGCAATCAGCAAATATCTGAGTGGTGCCTTCCACTTATTTGCAATCTAAAGTGCAACAGGGGCAGATGTAGGGCAACTCCATTCTGACCTAGAGGATTATTCAGTCTTTCTGCTCATTAACCAGAGGCTGCCCAGGCTGTCACAATGTGTTCACAGTTGTGTATAAATGTGGTGACTTAGTTTTCAAGATTTCTCTCTAGCAATCACGCCAATATGAGTTCTCAGCAATAACTGATTTTTAGGAAATAAAATTATGTTACAGCATATTTACTTTTCAGGATTTTGTTGTGAGTTTGTTTGTGGTTTGAGGTGGTTTGGTTGGGTCTTTTTTAAAAAAAAAATTAAATGATGTCTAATAAGGGTCATCTTGTCATCTTTGTCAGCCCCCTCCTTGTCTGCACTCCCACAGCCTTTTTCCTCACACAGTCTTCAAAAATTTAAGTTTAGCCTCATCCTCAATAAAACATTTCAACTATTTAAAAACTCACACTAGGATGAACATTCAGACAAAACATTCTTACCTTAAGTCAGTTGACGAACCTGTTGGCTAGCAGCCATCGTTTTGTTTGGTTCAAATCATCTTGACAACAGATTTTGTCTTCAACTGCTTTCTTGAGTGAAGATGTAAGTTTATGCAGAAAAGAAATGGATAAATAATACAGCTTAAGGCTTGCTGGTTTAGGGTTTCGTTTTTAATTATGCTCATTTTTATTTTAAATAATATGTTTTAATGACAATAGTTGTAGACAGTACCTTTAAGTTTGAAGGACGCAAACTTTAGAGGAAAGGTTTTGCTTTATTCTGTGTTCTTTCTGCAGCCCCTGGCACAATATAAGCACTCTAGGAACAATTTAGGTCAAAACAATGCAAGAACAAGACTATTTTCTTTTTGCACATAAGCATAGTGACATAATAATATTTAGTAATTTGTTCACAGGCAGAAAGAATGCCTACTGGCAGAAAACAGGCAGATGTCCTGCATGCAAGTCTGCACCAAAGACAACACTTCTATGTATGTTGCTCAGAAGGCAGCAACATGCCCCCATTTTGCTTTCAGGGGTCTCATACTGGATGTACCTCAACACAAGTTGCCTCAAGCTGTATTATTTCTGTAGAGCAACTATAGAGCTAATGACAGTGAGTTCCACTTTTGGGGCAGATTTTTCTGTCTCAGGTTTAATGAAGAAACTCCAACAGGAGCAAGGAGCCCACATCTCCACAAAAGCTGGGTGGTTTTGCAGGATCAAGGATTTAGATATTTTCTGTCAAGTTTGGTGCTTGAATTGATGGTGTGAAACCAGGAACTTAAAAAATGATTTATAAATTAAAAATAAGAAAAGAACTGATAAAGAGGAAAGCATGCACCTTATAGATTAATAAGGAAGGTTGACTTGATTTCTTTAGGGATAAAGAGGCAGCCCATCCACTTTTTATTGCTGATGGATCTTCAGTTGAGAGACTAATGAGGACTTATATTCAGTAAGGGCATGTCACAGAGATGGGCTGTAAGTAAAAGTTCGTAAGTCTAGCATTCAAGGAATAAGAAGAATGAATACAGTAACAACTCTCTACACTTTTTAAAGAGAGACTTATTTCTAGACATCTCAAGTTTGCCTGCATAACATAGATCTGACTATGGTTCCAGTACACTCATCCATCAAAGGCTCAGATAGTAAAGATGAGAGAATGAGATATTACAAACAGTAAGTAATGCGCCAATATCTTTGTGGGATTTGTTTTTCATGATACGTAATAGACTCCTTTGTCAGAGTACTTCTTACCCTCTTATCCTGTGATTTTTGAATAGGAAAGTTGTCACTACAAAACACACTATTCACTTTTGTCACTCTTTCACAGCATGTAACATAAATAAAATCTTGCAATAACAGAATTACATATTGCATTTTACACCTCAGCACTCCAAATTCTATGGGATATATCACATACTTTAAAAACGCTTATCATTGACAAAGTTTATGCTAGGGAACTATGCTCCACAAATCACAGCAGAAAGCCATTACCCTCCACAGCATGTTTGCTGGACTTGCCCTTGTATAATCCTTTTCAGGCACCGTATATTTTAAGTTCTCTCATATAACAATGATCATAATGATAAATAATACAAATTATACCACATCTGTGAAAAGGGTGAACTTGGCCCAACTTTTTAGCCTTAACAATACTAAATGTAACTTCTCTCTCTCTCTTTTTTTTTGCATAGTCTAGCCATACTTATTGTAATATATATGTGAATGTAAAATCATAATTCTCATCAATATTTTTAGCAGGTAACTAGTCTTAGAAAGGATGGAAATATGATTTATTTTTACTCAAAATACTTATAAAATAATTTTACTGGTGAAGAAACAATCATTTTTCCTATTCCCTAACTATCTTTTAATTCAATTTACTGTAAATATATAGCAATTTCTGGACTTGATGGTTTAACATGCAAGAAAGCTTTAGTAGGCAAGACAATCCACAGAGTATTTTTAATCATCTTTAAAACATTTTAAAGGTTTAAAATTATATAGTGTAATAAAATTAGTACCAGCCTGTCTATATTTGCCATTAAATAAAATTATTGTAACAATATTTACCATAATTTTGCCCATAGAACCATAGAATAATTTTGGTCAGAAAAGACCTTTAAGAACATTAAGCCCAACCACTAATCCAGCACGGCCAAGCTCACCTCTAAGCCATGTTTAAAAATGCCATATCCACATGTCTTTCAAATATCTCCTAGGATGGTGACTCATCTTCAGCACCCTATTTTAGTCTTTGAGAACCCTTTTGGTGAAGAAAGTTTTCCTGTTATGCAATCTAATCATTCTCTGACACAACATGAGGCCATTTGCTCATTCTATTGCTTTTTACTTGGGAGAAGAGACCAACCTCACTAGAACTTCCTTTCAGAGAGAGCAAGAAGGTTCCTCGTGAGCCCTCTTTTGTCCAGGTTAAACATCCCCAGCTCCCTCAGCCACTCCTCATATGACTTGTGCTCCAGATCCTTCACCAGCTTTGTTCTCCTTCTCAGGACACACTCCAGCACCTCAATGTCTTTCTCGTCACGAGGGGCCCAAAACTGAACACATGATGTTCTGGTGTGGCCTCACCAGCACTGAGTACAGAGGGACAAATGCTACTTTGGTCTTGCTGGCCTCACTATTTCTGATACAGGCCAGGATGCCATTGGCCTTCTTGGTTATCTGGGCACACTGCTGGCTCATGTTCAGCCGGCTGCTGACCAGCACCCCCAGGTCTGGTATATTTCCAGTCACATTGCCCCAGGCCTGTAACATTGCATGAGTTTGTTGTGACCCAACAGGTTCCAAGTGCAGAACCCAGCACTGGGCTTTTCTAATCTCCTACAATACACCACAGTTCATCACTCCAGCCTTTCCAGATCCCTCTGACGAGCCTTCCTACCCTCCAGCAGATCAACACCCCCTCCTGACTTGGTATTGTCTACAAACTGACTGAGGGTGCATTTTTAACTGTGCTGCCTAGACTGAATATGTATTATTAATTACTAACAGCTGCACCAATTATCATCACTGAGAGTTGCTGACCACAAAAACTTCCATATGGAAAATACATACAACTCCAACTCTCCTTCCCTCTCTTTTTTTTTTTTTCCCCCCAACAGAAAGAAGCTGAATTATGAGTCAGGGAGCACAGAACATCCAAGAATGCAGGACCAGAGGTCAATAATATCTGATGCTCTGCCTTCAAGTTCATTCTTTAGAAAATTGACAGAGGAAGACAGGAAAGAGACAGGCAAATAAATGACTGGAAAGGAAATGGACAAGAAATTAACTGAAGAAAAAGGGCAACTTCCCACAGGCTGATATAGTCAGCTGACAGCTCAGTCCATACATTGAGAGTGAGTTTCCTTTAACATTACAAGAATTATTATGTTTATGGACTATATATGCACACAGTTCAAATAAGGAATAAGAGCCTTCTACAGGCTAATGGCATACACAGGGTTATCAGCAGCTAAGGTAAATAAAATCTAGGTCGTTGTCGCTAAGACATGCCTGCATGACTCATTTTTTTCCCCAGGAAAAACCCACAACTTTGCCTTCCCTTTACACTAATTTCACAGACTTCCTTACACAGCGAATCTTACATTTTAAAAGGCCTGACATGAGCCAGCTGGAACAGGTTGCATAGGGCAGGGGTGCACAATACAAAATACTGAAGGAAGAAGTAAATGAAGCAGATCACGAAGTACCATGGTTAGAAAACTGGAGCTGTTGAAACTTTGCTAGGTGTAAAACCCTCCAGAAAAATCAAAGAAAATGGTGGATATGTATACAGCACTTCATTCTAACTGTAAAAAATGGATGACAACAAAATGTCAATTTTTCATGCTGAATTTGCATCTTTTTATTAGCTAATCCTAGTTAAAGCTACTGCAGTACATAATCCTTGCCACGGATCATCATGTTGCACATCATGTTCTTTAGCATATGGATTAATACAAGTTTTCAGCTGAGGAAGTTGAACTGATTTTAAATGTAAGGTTGAACAGTGCAGTTCAGGATAATTGAAGAGGGATAAAAATCTACAGACAAATTTATTCACTGTCAACCATGTTGTGCATGTTTAGGTGGAGAAAAAGGCTGAGCACAGAAAGCAAAGTGAAGACACTGTGAAATGTAAGCTCTAACTATGTTTAAAATAAAACCAAGTAAAGTGTTTGCTTTCATGGAATTAATGACTGTCAATTCTGTTAAAAAGCAAAACTGCAAAGACAGGAAAGGATCCCGTTCTGTACTCATCAGTCATAGAGCCACAGAATATCCTGAGTTGGAAGGGAACCACAAGGATTATTGAGTCCAACTCAGAAGTGAATGGTCTGTACATGGACTGGACCAGTGACCTTGGTGTAATTAGCACCAT
This sequence comes from Sakesphorus luctuosus, assembly GCA_013396695.1. Lineage (NCBI taxonomy): Eukaryota > Metazoa > Chordata > Aves > Passeriformes > Thamnophilidae > Sakesphorus > Sakesphorus luctuosus. Next base: position 257,454 of record VWZD01002482.1, read on the forward strand.
GCTCTAACCAACTGAGCTAACATTTAGGACCATCATTAATATTCAGGACCCTCAGCCTGAAGAGCTCATTCCATCTACTGAACCTTACTAATGAACTCAGTCTCCTATCATCCTCTAACATTTCACAGGTAGGAAACTGGGTGATAACCATCAAAGGAAACACATCTCTCAGTCACAGAATATTCTATAGATGAAGTGAGTGTCAAATTCTCAACTTGTTAAAATTCTTCTATAATATACTTCCTTCTAAGATTCATAGAGTGTTTGAAGCTCTGGTGCATGCTAACTTGCAATATATTTTTTTCCTTCTGGCTACCAGTCCTGGGGAAACTATCAATGACTTTTATGCTCGTGTGTCTTCAGGTTATGCACTACTTATAGATACTTTGATTATTTCTAGTCTGCCACACAGCTATTAGATAAAATTAAACATGTAATTAAAACTAGCTTACTTCAATGACTTTCAAATATTTTCTTTAAATACCATTTTAAATCCTCTCAATTCCCATGGTTTTAATTCCACAAGTGCAATAAATACATAAATCATTGTTAGTCCAGGTGTATGTAGGCTTATGCGCAGCATACCCTATTTGAATACAGCATTCATAGAGATAAAGAGTTTGCGCAAATTAGTAACTTCAATCAAATCATGACACATTAGATGAGAATCTTATTCCTAGTTGGAATTTGCATGACACTTGAGTGAACAATATTTTGCATTGGCCTGTGGACAGAACTGAACTGTAACTGAGGCTTTCAAAGTAAAATAACTGGACACTGTATAGTAGAATACCTAAAAATGGTGACTGTTCATTCTTCCTGAAAGATATCACGCAATATGTGGACCTCAAGAAGCAAATACAGAAATGGCCCAGAGGACTAATTCGCCTTAAAAAAAAAGAAAAAAAAACAAGGAAAAAACCCAATAATCCTCAGTAAGGAAATGGTGGATTAAGACATGAATTATGTAAGTGCATAATTTATTAAGATTTTTCACATACAAAAACTGAATCTCTTCTTGGCATCTTCAAATTTCTGGACTAAATCACAACTCAGTCACAAGAAACAAATCAAAAGTAACTTTTCCTGAGTGACATGTGTGCAGCCCTTTTCACTATGTAACACTCTCTTAAGTGTCAAAAAATACGTTAGCATACATAATACACACACTACATAGACAAGTATTTCCTTTTTATTCTTCCACTGAAGTTCATCTTCTTGTAAAATATTACATGATGAACTAAATTTATGTTTTATTTTTGAAATCATAAGATAGTATAGGCTAGAAGGGCCTTTGGAGTTCATCTAGTCCAAGTCTCAACTCACTACAGGGCTAATTTCAAAGTTTGCTTTGAACTCTTCATAAGCAGCCCCATGTTTTCCTCCCTAAGCTACTAACAAACAGCAATCAAGAAGTACTCACAGAAAGTTCAAATATGTATTATTTTGCATTTATCAGCAGTGAATTTGACCAGCTCCAGAGATGCATTCCACAACCTCATGCGTTCTGCAGCTTATTACTGTTATGAGTAACACCTACTGGAGAATTTAAAATTACTGCTACAGTTCCTTTAAAAAGTTTATCAGGTGGATAAGCTAAGGTCTGAATCAATTATAAAAAGAATAGATTTAACAGGCTCCTGCCACCATGTAAATGGAATCCCAGTTGAACATGCAGTAGGGATTTTATAAAGTCGTTAGGAAAAATACTCATTAAATGACAGCATGACAATTGTTGGCCTAACACAGGGAATGGATAACTGCAAATGAATTGCAGCTTGGTCTGTGGTGCAGAATTCTTCCTAGTAGAAAAAAATCACTGCTAACAACCTTCAGAAAAATTCATGATGAGAGGAAAGGGGAAGTATGTGGGGAAGATTTGGCCTGAGCCCTGTAGAATGCACAACACACAGCCTAGGAGCTGACAGGCAGGCAAGGTCATGGCGACCTTGAAGCAGCCTGAAGAAGAGGTAAACAACTTCAGACCCAGGAAAACACCATCTCGTTGGCGCCTAGGGGGTCATGCTCGCCTTGAGAACACTGCCCTTCCAGCCAATGGGAGCAGACACCCAGCGCGCGAACAAATAGTCCTAGCTTATCAGAACTCGCTGCTGCCCGCGTGTTCTTGCTGAAAACCTACATAACCTGTATACCCCCGAATAAAGTTTGAACGTTCCTGATTTTAACCATTTTGGAGTTGAGGCTATATCTCTGTGAGAACACACCTCGATATCTGGCGCTGAACCCCAGGGTATCGTGCGGGGTGAGCAGACAAGGGCACAACGAAACCTCTCGCTACACATCCCTTTCCCCAACAGAAGTAACTACAGAAACACAGGATGATTCAATGTTGTAGGTTGACTGAACGGCAAGGTCAACTAAACGTGGAAAAGGTTCTTTGAGGTCCTGTCAGTGAAGCAACAGAGATGTATTACTATTCTTCTCATAGGAACACACTAAAACAATGAAACATTCCATGAGTTTCAGGGGTTACTTCAGTGAATTAGAAATAAGCAAAAAAAGAAAATCTCCCCAAAACAACACTAAAAAGCTATTTCTGTCTAAAAGTGCTTCTACTTAATAAATATACATTAGTAGAGATACGTGAAATAAAAAACATGATTCTTCTGTAAAGCTGTGTTTTAGTGTAGATATAAGCTTCTACATGGCAGATGCATTTTGACTGGATGGGCTATGGATATTTAGCTATGGAAGCTAAATATCTGCTATAGCTGCTTATGGGATTTTTGGGGTGGAGGTCAGAGGGGGCAGAAGAGGAAGTGAGATAGTAAAAGCTATCTTTGTTTACCAATTAAAACTGCATCTCCTTCAGAAAAAAATGGGTACTACAAAAGCAGGAGAAAAAATAAAGAATCAAATTCTTAAATACCATTAATTTTCAGGCTTACAGGAGTTTCCAAAGAAGTGAATCTTGGTCATTCTTTAAATTGTTAATTCAAGAGAAAACAGGAAGAATAATTCCCACATTACAGATTTGTTCAGTCTTTGTTTATCGTATGATGTCTTAAATTGTGATATTTCAGATCTAAATATTATCAACAAGAAAAGTCAAAGTCTTCTAAAACTAATTAATGCCACAGCTTTCAAACCATTTGAAGCTTTCTTTGTTAAGTAAGGATAATTAGCTCGCAGCAGAAACTCCTTCCACCCACAATCTCCCAAGATACCATGAGACGTCTTTGTACCAAGAATGTTTTGTGTTGCAGTTGCCCCTTTAAATGAATACTTAAACAATAAATAATCCCTCTTAAAAGTTCAAGAGATACTTGATGGCAAGTGTGTTCTTCAATGCAATCATTAACTTACAAGACATCTGTCAGTAAAAGACTAATCCAAGTGTCTATGTGCATGTGTGCACTTGTGTATATGCATGCATGGGCCTTTCAAAAAATCAGAGATTTGATGTTGTTTTCATCATATGCTTAATGGTAAACATTAACACAAATGAGCGTGAACTTCTAAAGCCATCTCTGGAAGTTTTTCCCATACTCCAGTAGGTCATTACTCATATAAACACTTGGCATTTACTCCTTGTTGCTTGTACCAACTGTCATTTCGGCTTACTAACCTACTGGTTGAAGTGTGTGGAGGTGGCTTTGAGGAAATGCAATCATTTTGGATAAACAGTTCTCGTGCTACCACCCAAACTACAGGATGTTCCTCAGTATATTTGCGGGGAAAATAGTGATAATCCCTAATGAGAGTATATCTTTAATGTTCTAACCAGAAAGTAATAAAAATCAATAAAATTAAAACACATTAACAAAAATAAATAAATAAAACCAATGAAACTAGGTTGGCTCAAGATGTTATAATGGCCAATCTTCGCGAACGAAGATTTGGGAAGGGCTCACCCTAGATGGGTGTGCCCTCCGAGCCTGTGCAGTGGATTTTTTAGGTGAGGCACAGAGTGCGCAGAGCTGGCCCCACTGTTTAAGTCCTAAGGTTCATTTGCCATGGCCGAGCAAGCTTGGACAGTGACACTGAGGTCCTTAGGACTATCCACAGCACCCGGTACTAACCGGGGCTGCCCCTGCTTCGCATCCGAGATCTGACGGGATCGGGTGGCAGGGAGGCATTGAACTGCTGGGGGCGGTCCGTACACTGAGACTCAAACTTGCGACCTAGGAGCCGGAGTCGGGAGTACTCTCCACTAGGCCACGGGACCGCCCCTCAAGATGTTATAGGAGGCTAATTAAGTCAGCAGTACTTACAAGAAGCTTTTTCCTGAGGGCTTCTAGTTTTCCTGTAGCTGTTGCTAATTCAGTGTTAGCCTGAGCCAGTGCAAAACATTTTGGTTCTACCTCACAATACACCTTGAAAAAGACATACAACATAGAGAAGAAATTGGCCTCACTTCATTTTAAAAATTATTAATAACTCCTGATGAAAGACTTTCAGATAATCCTAGTAATCTTTCATTACATATCTTTGCTTTAGACTCACCTTTCTAGGTAATAGAGGGATACTCAGAGATTTCTTTCTTTATTGACTTAAAGACTACAGCAGATTTTATAACAATTTATAGAAGGGTACCTTAAGCAGAACTGAATTCATCCTTAATGTGTCTACTCTCCAACTAGAATTAATTTACATGTATCACTTTCATGGTTTTAAAATAGAGGTGAAAATCAGACTGGCATTAAACTTGAGTAGATTTCAACTCAAATTGATAAGTTTTTTATTATTTTGTAATTAAATGATAGCAGGTTGTAATACTAGGATGAATGGAGAAATCCCACTGCCAGGTGCTCAAGGGAATCACAAATGATAAACTCGGTCTTACATTCCAGACAACCAGACTCAGATGGATGTTTCAAGTGAAACATGTACATCTGGAGAATATTTCCCAACTGTTGCATCATAATGAAAATTGAAGAATGCTGGACAGCCGCACCTTTTTTCCCATTTTCTCTTAGAAATGAATACATGCATACATACTGTTAAGCACTGAATACTTCCCACTTTATCTGTGGTTGTTGTTACATGCTCCCCAGAACACTAAGCTGAGTTTACTAAAATAATAAAGAAATTAGTAATATAAATTCCCTTATCAGGGCTGGTTCAAGAGAAGAACTGATATATACATACCTCACTGAATTTTACTATATGGATGACTCAAGCACAGAGATCAGCTGCTGCAAAGGATTTTGTAAAAACATAATTTGAGCTGAAATCTGGATCCTTCAAGTAATGTTCCTTGATGACTTTCAGACAATTCTAAGGAATATGCTCATTATCATAGTTGATTATATCTTGTAAAGAGTCATCAACCCGCAAGAAGAGAATTTCCAGTATATATACCACATTCCATTTTTAGAGAAGCAGAAGCAAAATCCTACTTTCATCATGTAAAACTGGAATCCTGCACTAGCTTATTTTAGTTTTAGAAATGTTATGCAGTACAAAGCAAAAATTTTGCCAAATTTGCCTTTTTCTTTTAATTCCTCTGTTCCAAGTCTGGAACCATAGGCCTCAACAAGGGAGAGACCACGAGAAAAGAAAGTATCCTTTATGAAAACACTGTACTTCCTTAATTTCAGGTTTGGAAACTAAACAGACATGACTTCAAGCAGCCTTGTCAAAACAATTATCTTGGCTTAACAGTGGCTTAGATCAGTGACTTCACATCAGGGAGCACCAGTTTTAAGTGAAACCT
>VWZD01002482.1:263974-319063 GCA_013396695.1 Sakesphorus luctuosus
CACATTTATTAGATAGAACCCACACAGACAGTGTCTGTGGAAATAACAAAGATTAAAAATCGATATGCATTATATTACAAATGACAAGTTACTAATCAAGTTAAATATATTCCCCATCTCTTGAAATGTAGTTTTTAGAATGTAACTCCCAATGTTTACTGGTTCACATCTTAGCCACAACATATTTTTAAAATTAAATACTGCATATGCAGTTGCATTTTTGATGCTGTATATATGTTCTCAAACATGATTTGAGACACATGTTACTGAAGTTAACTTAAAGCAAAATGTTTAGAACAGCCAGATGCGCCTTCTGTTTGAGTTTTCAAGGATATAACCTGGTGAACAAATAATTTATTGACATTACATAGTGCTACTAATATGACACTTTTTTCAATTAAAATAAACATCTAACATAGGTCACAAAAGTTGATTATGTTTCTGTCTCTCTTTTTTCCTAATGCTTAGTTACTCTTTGCTTGCTGATACCTAAGGAAAACATGCCATAAGATAATTCTTTTTATAGGAAGAAAAATTAAACAGAACAGGTTGCAGGTAAGCTTTTATTTTTTAAATCTACTACAACTCACAAAGGGAGGAAGGAGTTTTCATACCTGTTTCCAGAAGTTTAATACCCTTCATATAAAAAAATTCTACAGTACAGAGCTCTTGATTGAAGGTTAAATTGTTAGAAAAGCTGAAAACAACATACCTTTTGCAATCAGACCGTGAGTAGAGTGGCTCAAATACACCCAGCAAATGAATAACGGACTTCAGCTGAGGGAGGTAAATTAAAAAAAGCTGGTCAGTCTTTGCTCCTAGCCCTCAGCTAATGTCTGTGATAAAGCAATGGACAGTATAGTGATCAATAGTGTCAGGCGCTGAACTTCATCCCTGAAACAAAGTGGCTCAAAGATGTGATTATCTCACAATAGTCACTCCATGAGTTTCACCTAGCTACTTAATGAATAATAATAATTAGAGTTGCGTGAAGGACATATTTTGATAATCCAAATCCATCAGGAGTACATGGAACCAATAAAAGCAAAGCACCACTGAAAAAATGGTAGGATGTTGAGCTGTTGGATCCTGTTCGTGCAAGTTTAATCAGTTGCACTATTTGGACTTTAAACTTCACAGTAATTTTTAAGTCCTACACAAGATATGGATCAGCAAAAGGATGAAGTCCATAATTAGTATAATCCAGAGAAATAAAAAGGTCCTGATCCTATCTTCACTTACGTCAGTATCAAAAATCACTTTTTCCTCAGCAAAATTAGGATCAGAGGTAAGAACATTAAAGAGATAGTAAATGTCATCTAATGATGAGTATTTAAGAAACAAAATAGAAGAAAATGAGAGACTATTTTGATTGCTCAGAAAGTACAGTTTTCTCTGTTGGTCAGTATCTGGAAACAGTTTAGAAAATTCTTGGCAACTTGAAGTTTCCACACCTCAAAATCAGGGATTACCAACTGCTATGACTCATTTAAGAACTTCTCTCTGCAGTATTGATAAATGGCACAATGTACATCAGATTTGGTGGTAAAATTCCAGAGCTGAATGAGCCCTTCAGACTTCAGCTTACAGCATTGCATATTGCTGGTGCTTTATTTCAAAACTATGCTTGTAACAGTAGATGGAAATCTTAGGGTCCAGATGAAATTATGCATTTCTATTCATTCTGAGGGAAGACTAACCCCCGTAAACCTCTGTGTTTCCAACATGGATGTTGATAACTAATGTTAAGACACTGAACTGAGAGGGAAAAGGAGATTCAACACTGATGACATATATTATTAGGAACACTGTTATAATCTGAAGATTCAAGGTTTGCACCTTGCAATACTGCAAGATGCTGGAATGAACTTCTGTATCAATTGAGTTGTTCAATTTACCTAGAGTCTCAAAGCCTTTAGAAATCTGAAGTGCTAAGAGATGACTCTTTGACCTTTACTGTATTACAAATAGGTCTGATTCTCAAGATCCACATCCATTAAATGCTTGAATGAGCTCAGTATTTATTGTTCTTTCATCTCATTAAAACAGCTAAAAGGTGGGGGAAAAGCATAATGTAAAGAAAGGTCAAGTGGTAATCACAGTGTGAAATGCTGTTACATGTGTAAGTATAATAATTCTTTAGACTTTATGCTCCCTGGAGAGGAAGTTGTTCAAAACTGTTCCCCTAAAAACGTTTATTTTGTGCTAAATATAGTTCAACACCAGTAAATAGGGGAATTAGACTGACCTTTAGCTCTTCTGCATCTGCAAAGCCCTTTTCTTGGCTCACTTTCTCAGTCTGAAACTCTATCTTAGCAATCAAAGCTTCAGTATCTTGATTTTTCAGTTGCAGTTCTGCCTCTTGAGAAGTAAGTTTGGATTTTTGATCTACCTACAGGGCAAAAAGTAACATGTTATTCAGGTCAGTAGGCATGGTTCTGAGTCCTAAAAGCTTAACTGAAAACAAAATTAGTATTTTGTGGGTCTCTATCAAAAGTATTGTCTTTTCATTTTTTTTGTTTCCATTTGTACCTGAGAAAATTTTATAGACATAAAGAATTTAATAATGACAGCCTGACTGCTCCCACCAGGGACCCCACAGCTTCCCTGAGATTCTAAAATGTCTGTCCTGCTGCAGAGGTTGTGGTTGTAACGAGGTGTCTCAGTGGTCCAAAACAGGTGCAGCTAGCAAAGGCACCAATGTAAAAGCAGAAGGACATTATGGAAAATCCTTAGTATTCACTCTGAGCAGATAATTCCAGCAGAGGGTTGCTGAAAGGTTAGGACAGACTCAGAGACCGATGAACAAAGACCACCTCTTAGTCTGCTGAAATAGAAATTTATTGCCTGCCAGTCGAGCAAAATAACCAGTGACAATATCTTTTCACATATAAAGGAATTGTTTCAAGTAACTGGGTTTGGCTTGATTTTTGTTTTTCTACTATCCCTCCAAGCATTTTATCTGCCAGCTATTCATGATACCAGGCTGTATTTTAACCAGAGGGGTCTTGTTAACCTGATCTGGATAGGGGTGATAAGTCAAAGTGGAAGACAAATGTTAGAGGGCTTAAACTTTAATCACATGGAAGGTCTTGAGGGCTCTTCTGATTTTGTGGGTTCCTGAAATCTTACAAAACCTACATAATTTATCTTTTCAAAATGTGACCATTTTGAAATAGGAAGACAAAACTGTAATACTGAGTTGTAACAGATGCCTGTAAAGATCTCAAATCTCTCCACTCACTTTACTTACCAGTTTATTTGAGCTGACTTTGTCTTTTTCTTTATGAAAAGTACTTAACAGTGCTGCATTTGACATTGTTGTGTAGAACTGGGTGTAGGATAAAAACATATCACTGCTTAAGTGCTCGGCTAGATAGGAGCTCCGGGTCTGGCAGCCAGCACAACATGCAGCACTTGAAATCGTCAAATTGCCATTTGGTCATCATCAAATTAGAAATCAGAGAAAAAGAGCATTTAATAATTTACTATCATGGGATACCTTTTTAAAAACAGACTTTAAAAACACAGCTACTCTTTTCTGTTGACCTTATTTTTTTTTCATTGGTCTTCAGCTGACAGAGTAGGAATAAGCCAACCAGCTCCAATTATTAACATTATGCAGTAGCATCAAGATTCAATGTTATGCAGAGACTTCAAATGAGAATTTAATTTGCATAAAAGCACAGACTTTTTATTTTTAATAAAGAAATCACTGGATTATGGCTTGCCTTCAGCATTTGCAAAAGTGATTATGAATGTGTTGGTGGGGTGGGGTAAAGGCTTCCAAGCAGTTTTTACTCCCTTCCATCTTTGTGGACTGACCAACCACAAATGAACTGTAAGCAGAGGCACTGACTGGGGTTTAAGTGACACTAGCCACCTTAGAGGGACATTACCACAGCTGATGGAAAGGCTTTGCACTTGTTCCTTCTGCTTTCACTACTCCTCAGGTTGTCAGTGGCCATACACAAAATCGCCCCAGATGGAACAGCATCTTCTGTCTCCGTGGGTTTAGCCTTTACTGTGGCACTTGCTTCCCCTCCCATTCTTTTACTGTAGCCCCACTAAATTCCCGTCCCTCTAGACTTTGTCCTCGCTTAAATGGATGGTCACCTCTTTCCAAAGGCAGCTAAAGAGCTCAAAGAGCTTCTCTATAAAGAAAAAAAAAACAAACAATGTCTGGCTTCAAAAATCGGGTAGTTTCAGGGAAATACAAAAATGTCACCTCACCTCTAATCAGTCTAATGTAAAGGTAGTGCAGGAACTTTCCTTTATCTGCTATAAAACCAAGATGATTTATAAAGAATGGAAGAAAAGGTTGAGACTTTCACAGTTTATCTGGAAAGCTGCTGCCTTCCTTCCTTCTGAAAGAGTCTGCATACCCGTTACCAAGTGCTCCACATGTCATGACATCTCCTTGCTTTTCTCCTTGAGGAGTATCTTATCAAACACGATTTGATGGAGAAAACTATTTGAAGTGGTGTAAATTGTGTTGCCTCTCATTGTGATTGTATTTGGCACTCAGTACATTTACACTGGTGTGGGCATACGCCATGAAATCACAAATGGAGTTCTGGATGAGTGGCTGCACACACTCAAGGAACAAGAACAAATGTTAACACAGGAGCAAAGAAAGGTTTCCAAAATTAAGTGTATTTACAGAAGCTAAGCATGTGTTTCTAAGGATGGCTCACTCAAAAACTTCTTCCATTTACCCTAAACATCATGTTGTCAGCATGTAAAACACTTCACAGCAAAATAAGCCTTCTGTAACTGTTTTGCATACAGGTCAATTAATTTGCCCTGGCATTTGTTAACTCCTCATAGAATAACAAAATATGCTGAGCTGCATGGGAACCATGAGGATTATTGAGTTGGACTCATGCCGCTGTGCAGCACACTCCAACAATCCCACCATGTGCCTGAGGGCATTGTCCAAATGCTTCTTGAACTATGTCAGGCTTGGGGCATATGATCACTACCCTGGGGAGCCTGTTCCAGTGCCTGATCACCCTTTGGGTGAAAACCTTTCCCATTACCACAGAAACTCAATGCTTTAATGGACTTATGTGTTTTTTGATAAATACTCCTAAAAGCTAAAAACAAAGATTAAATCAGTCATTATACTGCTGTATGCAGATATAATACTCTATGGACTTTCTATTTCACCTCTGGAAATCCTGTCTAAGGGAAATCCTATTTGGGTTAAAAAAATACAACAGAGTGGTTGCTCTAATCACACTGGTCCCCACATACTTCATGTATCATCAAATTTCTCTTTGGAGTGAACTGCATTTTTGCCATTAACTTCAGATTGACAGAACTGGACACTACGATTCAGATTTCTGAAGCTGTACAAGTTCTGCCTATCTATGCTTATCAAGGTCAGTGATAAACTAACCAACTGTTTTGAGGGCAGGATTTAGACCACCATGGAGAGCTTCTGAAAGCTGAGTCTCTACACACCATAAAACATCATAAAATCAGCAACATTTCTGAAAGCTGAGGCTCTACATACCATAAAATATCATAAAATCAGCAACATTTCTGTGCTGAAGTCATCTTCTCACAGTTTCAAGGGCTATATCACCAGAAAAGGAGTTGTGACTTAATGGAGTTCTGATTCACTCTGATGAGTGAACTGAGTTCTTCCCTGAATGGCACTCAGGCATCAAAACACCAAGTATAACTCCAGTTCCAAGCATCTCTCAGCATGCTGTAGAAAGGACCATAGATCATTACTGTGGCCCTGTGGGGGAATTTGCTGGGTGCCACACAGTATCACATGGGGTTTCTCTCTCATCACAGGGACCAAAATGCAGTTGTGAGACTGGATATTTCTTTTCACAGACTTTGTGAAAATCAAAACAGGCTAGGCACATTTAAAACAGTTGCAGAGGGTCATTTAGACAAGTATTTCTGAGTGAAATTCAGAGGTAAAATGCCTGTCTTTATTCACCTCTGACAGCAAGAAGAGAATTAGTTCAAGGATTAAAGTTCAAAGGTCCTTTTTTTAAATGTTTTGAAAACTGAACTACCAAATACGAGATACCACTATACTCCTTTGAATTAGAGTATAATTCTCCACGATAAATACAAAATTAGAAACTCCCAACATTATTTTTTTTTCTTTGAAGGGACACTATTCACATATATTACTAGAACACATGCATATACATGTCTAAGCAAGAGTACTCTATACAAAATTAATAGGGAAATACTAAGAAAACCAATTTAACTCCATCACTGGAACTAACTTTCATTTTGTCCTCTATGACTTCCAGCATACTTAAACTTTATAATCTGTGGAGTCACATCTCCCTCATTTTAATGATTATTTATTGCATTCTGTACAAGTTGAACACAGTTCAATTAATCAAGGGAAGCCTAAAAATCAATTAATATGAATTAAATGAGCTACACCAACTCTTAGGAAAGTCACACGTAATTTACCAAAGCATTGTCAATAACGCTTAGAGAACTTTGGGAAAATTGCTTACGAGTGGCTGTTGATGCAGTTAAATGTTTTAAGCCTACATCATTAATATTACAATCAGGTTAATGCAGAAAGACTTGCCATTTTTCTCAGTAAGAAAACTCATTATTTTCTTGTGACTTTTACGAGCTAGTTTAGAAGAATACTGATTTCACCTATGATTACAAAAACAGAAATTAAAACAAGAAATAAATGAAGAATGATTTGCATTTAGGGAAAACAGAAATAAATTGCTCTACAAATATATAAAAAAATCAGAACATCATTAGTTGAAGCAAAGTAGCATAAATTCATCTTTAAAAAATTGCTGGTAAAAGCAAGGCTACTCAGCGGGAATAGGCATTTTATGCAGATTTGAGCTGCATTTAGCTTCCAACTGAAATGTGTTTCAGCCTTTTTCTCCCTTTTTCACTGTTTGTGACACATATGCACCCTGCAATATAGCTCTTCCCAGTGAAAGACAACCTCCTTACACATGATCCTTATGAGAGGTCTCTACTCAGCAGCCCTGAAAAGCCCTCTAACAACAGTTTCATTTGTAAATCAGTGAGGGACGAAGTGGGTTCCGGTAGAGCTGGAAGTGGCTTGAGACAACTTGTCTCAATGGGGCAAAATAACTATTGTTATCGAGCTTAACAAAATGGCACAGCATGGGAGACACGCCGAGCCAGAGAGCAGCTGGTTGTAATTCACACTGGTTTTCAGAAAACACTAATCGTTCCCGAACAGACCTCTTTGACGATTGGTCTTCCCTGCATTTTCAATTTGTCAGTTTCTCTTATGATAAGGTCAGCGGTGACAGCACTTCCTGACATTAACAGCTGTGGCTTTTAAAAGGGTCATTGTGGAACTACTAATTGCAGTAATTTCATTAGCATAAATTATTTATTCTGCCATTCATTTATCTCCAGGATTTTTTTAAATTTTTTTTTTAAATACTACATTGTACTTTTCAATATATGCCCATTCAGGGCTGTAGACAAAGGAAATTATTATTGCTAATTTACCTTTCTTTATGGGAAAAAAAGGCAAAAAAAAAGAGTTGATACAGTAACAAAATCTGATTTAGCTGCAGTTCTCTAAAGTAGCTTGAAGCCAATAATAAAGCTTAGACTGGTACAAATCAAACCCATTAATATTCCAAAAGAAAACTGAGCATTAAACCTATATATACTCTGAAGGAAAATACAAAGGTGAAATATGTTCATTCTGATACAATCTCTTTACTCTAGGCCTTGGTTGACTGACTTTAAGCATGTGAAAAAAACCCAAGGCAAGTTATGAGTAGTTTATACAGGAATTTTGCCTGTGTCTTCCCTATATATTTTCTCAGGATGTATAAGAGTCTTTACTATCTGAAGTCTTTGCAGTTAAGTTGGGCTAGCTAAAACATGCCAAGCAAAGAGAAAAAAAAAGACCAATGTCATTGAAAATTAACATATCTCACAGGCAATTTTCAAAACTGAGAAAAAAGCCAAGCCAGCATTTGCCTCAAGGAAAAGGTAATTGGGAAGCATGAGTGGGTGGGCAGGGGTGAGTTTAAGAGGCAAAGGGAGAAGGTAGAAATATTACTCCAGGCTGCTTCTTTGCCACACCACGTGTTGTAAAGTATTTTGGAATATGACAAGGTAAGAGCATAATTAATTTATCCTTGGTATGATAAACAGTGTGGGCTGTTTGGTGCTAAGTGGCAGAGGAGCAGCATAAAAGACAGCAACAGTGAAATACCCAGAGGAGATGACAGAGATGTACATGGCTGTAATTTTCAAGAGGTGGATTAAACAATCCTGATTCTCTTATTCTGTATTCAGTGCTGGTATGTGAAACCAGCTGAAAGTAACGCTGAATTTGGACACAGATTATAATAAAATGCAGTAGATAATGTTTTATATCAAATGACGTATAAAAGCACATTTCTAAGTGCTTTAAGCTCAGTACATGGATTTCAAAACTGCTACACCCTGTTCTTTTCTTGTGCTTTGTTAAAATTAAGTTTAGCAATTTGAGTACTGAAACAGAAGAGGGCTCTTTTCCTGTCTTCTCTCTCAAGAAATCAAAGACCTCAGAATTGATTAAATTTCTGTTACTTTCTACTTCCCTTCAAACACCTCTGAACTCACTGTTTCTTGTGCTTAATCCATACAGTGGCCAATGTCCTTCCAGGTGAAAAGGGTCTCACAATGCCTACTTCCAACAGGCACCATAATTAGGGAGGATCAGTTGTTCTTCTTGTGCAGATACTTCCACACAGGGCAAAAAGGATCTTCACAACACCCTTTGTAAAACATGCTAACACTGCAGTTCACCATCTCCCTGCTGAGCTCAATTTGCTCCACTCTCCCTGGATAAACTGTATCTTCCAGAAAGTAATTGGTTTGTAGATAAAGAGAAAAAAAACCCTGAAAAATTCCTTCTCAACTCCCACAATCACTGTTGAGTTCTTCTTGGTTTTCCCTCACCCAGAAATTTTTCAGGTTTTATTGAGGTAATTTAAATATGATATCACATTTGTATTGAACTTTTAAGGAAAAAAAAAATCACTAGCTTAACTTTGAGCTACCCTAATAAATAATCTGTAATATTGTTATACACCAATAAACAAAAAGTCCCCTACTAATAACTATTGCTCTACTTTTTGAAACTGTGAAAAAGGACAGTTAGGAGCTAAGTGTCAATTATGCCAGAATAGTCACTCAGTAATCATCTCACATTGCTGATCAGTCATACAGCATGTTTCAGAAGCCCACACATACGTGAGCCTTAGCTAACAGATTTCTCCGCTAAGACCAAACAAAAGGCTTTCCCGAAGTACCTAAAAACAAGCATGCAAAATGATGTATTAACACACCAGCACTAGAGAGGAGAGAGGAGACCACCTTCCATAAATCTTCAATGCAGAGGGGATGGTAGACTTCAGCTAAGATTCTCTTTTCTTCAGGGTGGTCCTTTTCCACCCAGCCCCTCTCATTCTTTTGATATTCTAATACATCTCTGCCACTGTCCTGTTGCCCCTCCCTTTACCAGCTATTTTTCTGCAGTTGTTCTCCCTTCATCTTCCTTTTACTTCTCCTCAGACTCTCTGCTGTGCACCTCTTCTACTGTTCCGGTTTGGTTTTGCTTTTTTTCCCTGGCTGAGTTTCCCTTCTCTTGCCACCCCATGATACTGTCATAGTTTCTCTGTTATTTAAGTGGCTCTGTTCTGCCCTTTTCCCATCACTTTTAAATCTTTTCTTTGCCTCATCCTAATATTTTTTTTGAATTCTTCTGTCTTTTCTGTTGGTCTTCGCATAGGCTGCACATGCAGACATGATTCAGGCCCCAGTGCTGCTTTACTCATATTGATGACACAGAAAACTTAACTTGCTCTCAAATGATGTGTCATGTTATTTTGTTAATCACCATTTATTTCACTTGCTGTGAATTGGACAGGAAAGATATTTAACAAGGGCAGTTAACAACAATGTGAAAAAAACTCATCAACAGTTGCTAAGATCAGTGAAACAGTTCCTAAATATCTAAAAAAAAAAATTACAGAGGAACATAATGCTTATTTTTTAAAAGAAAGCTTAAAAATAAAACCCATAAGTTGATTATTATATCTTAGATGTAATATATTGTGAATTGTTACATATGATATGTGAAAATTACGTATTTATATGTAATAATAAAAGACTGAATTCTGACGACCAGATATATTTTCACAGAAGAAAAATATAATCTTTTCAGTTACGGATCTGAAAAAGCAATATATTTAAGTCAAAATAAATTCTACTCTCTTTTCTCTATGCAATCCTATCCATTTCTTTCAAACAAGAAATTGGCATCATATTAAAAATTAATGTAATTACCACCCCCTCCCACCTTCCATCTCACCAGGTAACAAATAACTATCCTGATGACACTGTAAGTCTACGTTGAAATAAAGCAGGAGTAGCAGATAGAACATACAAATGCCAGGTTTATTTGCAAACATCTCTCTCCGCCGCAGTCCTACAGGAGGCATCCTTGTGCCGCCGGAGCGCTTCAGGGCCGGCAGCCAGGGAGCCCGGGCAGGGTCCCACACTCCCGCTCCCCGCACGGGGAAACGCCCGGGGCTTCCCTGGAAGCAGCCTCCGACATCTCTTCACCTTTCCTTCGCCTTAATTTCACGACGACTCCATGCATTTTGCACGGGTCTGAATGGATAATAAATGTTATAAACACAGAGATTTGCCTGGCTCTATCCTCGACTAGAATCAAACGGCTTTTCCTTGGGCATTCCCGAAACTCTTGGTCTCTCAAGATTAAAAATCCCCTATACAAATAAACAGTCCCAAATATAACAATGAAACTACTGGAATTACAATTACTGAAGGAAATTAAATCTTTGCTAGATCTGTGTGAATAATTCCACAGTCTTACTGCCAGCACGACAGTGTTGTCCCATGCTGGAAAGGACAACAGAGGCAGCTTGTTAAAACTCTTGGAATAATATGAGTATATTCCTTCTGCTCAAAAGGAAACTCACTAACGTGTGTTTGGTTTTTTTTTCTGAAAACAAACAAGTTACACTCTACTTCAATTAGGAACAAAGGGAGAATAATTGTCTAGATGTTAAAACTCTAAATGCATTTGCCATGTGGTGCCATGGATTGCTGTTAAAGCATAATTTTTCACCTGTCTAATGGCTGAATAGAGGGAAAACTCTTCTTCAGTTTGCCTGGACTGCACATTGCAATATTTCAGCCTCACTTGCTATAGCACTATTGAATATATTTAACTACACTGGAAAGGGTTAAATAACCTCCGCATCTATTAGATCCTAAAGTGCCTAGAGTTGAAGAATCCTGCAAAGCCAGTAGTATGAATTAAATGTCTCTCTTTCCCTCACTTCTCTGCCTGTGCTAGACAGACCTCTAAACTCTGCTCAAGGAACTAGGCAGTGATATACCATAAAAATTCAGCTTTTAGCAAGGGTGAGCTTGAACAACAGCAAAAGCAATAAATATGCAAAAAGGAGTAAAAAGAGCATTGTTTTTTTCAGCTTATTCAGTTATTGATCTTTCAATGATCTCTGCTGTTTTCTTAGAAAACTGATGAGCTTGAAACTGTGTACCTCGACCCCCTCAGCTTCCTCAATGAATCTCCTGCTGCCAGAGCAAAGGGCCTCCCGTGGCCACTCATGAAACCAGTCAATAGCGGGGTGCTTAACCATGGCTGGGAACTTCCGAGCTCATACTCACAGGGCGGCACCAGCTGCAGAGAAACACAGAATGATCTGAGAAGAGGAGGGAGGGAAAAGGGAGAGAAAAGAATCATAGGTCAGCAAAGAGGCATATGATTAACCACAGACCAGCACCAGCCAGTACACAGCTGGGGCTCCACACCAAATTTGGAGCTAATCAACTTCATAAGTTTTGCTCCTTTTCCACTGTACAAACATAGCATACTTGCAGCTTCCTTCCCCTCTCTCCACACTGGCATCAGTGTTCAGTCTGATAGCAATAGATGATAATGTAGGCACAGAACTGGCTGGTATGCAAAGAGCCAGACAGTGCACATTCAACTGGTCATCATGACAGAAACCCAGTTCTTGAGTTTCTAAATCAATCCAAGCCTCTTCCTGACACTTTAGTATGCAGTGCAACCCATCTAAAGAGCAGGAAGAAAAGGAGATCTGGATCTTTGTTTGCATGGGAACTCTTTACAAAAGTGGAAAGAGATGTCAAAAAAGGGTAGGCTAAAATATTCAAAAGAAAATAAAATGTGATTGGCTCTTAATATCATCAGGCCTATCCAAAGCATCTCACGTTTGGGAAGGAAGGGTTACTCTAGTCCTCAGATGTATCTGTGGGCCTACTTCAGTTAGCACATGCTTTGGTCACTGTATTTGCTCTTCACTAATTAGCAAAATAACAACCATCAAGCTGTTAAGACAAGACTAGAGTCTCTCCTCTATGCTTCTTAGTAAAGGAGCTACTTTTATTGTACATGGCTTTTCAAACCATATGGCATTGATATTGTTAATTCCAGTAGAAAACTTTCAAATGGTTTCAGAAGAGTTTGTAACTTGTCCAATAGCCACAGGATCCCGGGCAGAGCCCAGTCAGGCATGCCAGGGAAGTGACAAGTTTATTCTTCTGGACTAATTGGGAATTGACATACCTATTAAAAGAAAACTGAATAAAAAAGGAAGAAGAACAAAAAGTTGAAAGAAAAGTAGAAAAAAAAGGAGTGAAGAAAGGAAGAGGTTGACCTGGGACAATACTTCACTGTGTTTTAAAGCAGTCAGAAAGTAGAGATAAAGTGATGAATAAATAATAAAAAGGTTCAATGATACCTGGAAAGAAGATCACATAGAAAATGGAAAAGAATTGCCACTACCTCATAGTTTCTAAAAATACATCTCTGCACTGCAAAACAGAAGATGGGAATTTATGCAAATAAGCTAGATAGTAGAACCAAGTCAAACCAAGAAGATCTTTACCATTATTCAGAAACATCTCGTGAAGAAAAACTGTTTCCTGGGACATTTATCCCTATTGTAAAGCTTGGATTTTATGCTGTCACATCCTTTCTCCTCCATCTCTAAGAACTTAGGAAGAAATGTGGACACTCATGGAAAAACACATCACAGTCCAAGTTGTTCAGGAATCTTACAGAGACAGGCCAATCAGCAAGTTGGTTCAAGGTACAGAAGAAAACATTGTCTACTTTCAATGTGTTCAGCATGAAGAGAAAAATGGCAGAAATGTCCATATAGAATTCAAACCCAGTGATGAAAATTATACTAAAACTATACAAAGACACAGAAAGATCTTGGAATTTACAGCAAAATTTTATCAGGCTGATGAGAAAGAAGGGCAACTGAAGAAACAATCAAAAAGATAGAAAAATAAATGGTGTCTACCTCAAAACTCTGAATCCCAGAAGAGATGTACAGGAACAATCTGCTAGGTCTGTTTCATGATTCTCAAAGACTTTGAACACTTCTGTGAGTTTTCTGAATTTATTTCTTAGTTACACTATATATGCTTCAGTTAGACATTGTTTCTACCTCATGTCACCTCATTTTCTGAAAAAAAATCTATGTTCAGTTGTAATACCTAGATGCATGGTAAGCAATTTTGAAGCCTAAGGCATCTCATTTGCTCTTTTATTCCACTAGTAGCCACCTTCTCAGATCTTCAAACCATCCCTGCTCTGGTAGCAGCAGTAATGGAGAGCCTAGAAGTATCTGTCCCTGCTTTGATGCGCTTTCTACAAGTGCCCTTGCTATAGCAGTGGGGCCAAACTGAATCTATCGTACCTCCAAAGGTGAAACCATACATGGTCTTGCTTGAAGTTTCATCTTCTACACCCTCCTACACTGCTTACATTGCCCGTATATGGAACCTACTTCTTGGAATAGCTAGTCCGAGAGTTCAAACTGAAACACCCTATTTATAACTTCCATTACTTTTCCAGAAAATACAAGGTTACAACTGAAAGATCTTTCCTATACTGCATTGTTAGGCAGGAAATTCCAGTACAGGCCTAGATATAATGTAACAGCCTGATTAGATAACTATCTCTTTGTTAATTATTTTTTGTGGATGACAAAAATATAGAGTACAGAATACACTTCAAAAGGTGGTCACACATTCTTATGCAACCACATCCTCACCACAGCATAACCTTTCTTCCTGCTTTAGCTTTAGTGAAGTTTAGTAAATTCACATCAGGCCTAAATTTGATATGGCATGTTTTTGTGATTCACTTGCACACCACTCCCCCCACCCCCCAGTGAATTCCCTATACTATAAAGCACCTTGTGCACTGCTTGCTTTGCACACAGAGTAACGAAGATTCCATGTGGTGTGATAGCAAGAGACCTGTGATGAAAATTGATTAACTATTACTGACTATATTTTGAACAATTTGTGCATAAGCAAGAAGGTCTTATTTTAGAAACAAATTTATCTTCTGTCCAGGCCATACATTATTGTTTCATTTGACACAGAAAAAAAAACTAATAGGAAATTCTATTTGTAAGAAATGGACAGTGTCTTCCAAGACAACCAGGACATAAATATTACAGAGAAGGTACTTCATATAGTATAGGGAAATCAACATCAACTTCCATGTAGCATTCACTACTCCTAAAAATACAAATTCCCTATTTTCTCAAGTGTCCCATTTCAGCTTCACACTCACATGTCACTCTCACTACAGATGTGCCTCTTATGCTATATTTTTTGGCTCAACCTCCTCCTGCTTATTTCAGATATGCAAGGCCTCTAGGTTCACTGAAGGGCTTCAAACAGTGCAAGACAGGAAATGAAAGAGAGCCTTGGCACATGCTTGACCACTGGTCTGCTGGGGTCCATCCTTATTTAAGTGTTAGAGCACACACTTGCAAGGTTTTCCCACATGAAACTAAGCAGTGCAGCAGCAGGAGTGAAGAGCTGTACAGACCAGGAATAAGTCCTGATCAGCTCTACACCACTGCCATCATTTTATGAGCAGAGCACGGGAAAAGCCAGGCCATGCAGATGCTAGCCATGTTATGCTGATAGTCCTCAGGACCACAAAATGCCCTTCATAAATTTACTAATACAGATGTATCCTTAAAAGTCAGCTCTCTCAGTACTCAAGAAGAGATGGCTGACATCCAAATCAGAAAAGCCTGGAGCTTTTCACAGATAAACAGGAGCTCTGTAAGGGCCTGCCAACTGCAGAAACAGATGTTTTATATGCTACAGAACTTAGAAATCCTTGATAGCTACTCTCTACTGAACCAAACAAAACAACAAAAACACCAAACCAAAAATCAAAACAAATCTGGGGTCAGTATTTAACACAGAATGAGAAACCCTAAAAACATGGTTCTTTTGGCTGGGATTAAAGCAGTCAAGTGGATAGATGTGTATTTATGCCCTCAAAGAAAAAACCATAAGAGCTGGCCAAAAGCTGAGCTCTGATGGGCCTTCACAATTCCCCTCAAATTCAGATAAAAATAGATGTTCTGTCAGTGGTGAAACAGACCACAAGTAAAAGGCTAATGTGTCCTAATGAAAGAGGACTCAGAAATGAAAGACAATAATTTAAAAGAAAAGTAATAATAAAAACATGGAAGAGATTGCTTGTGGCAATGCAGGGCACCCACTCTGCCTATGTTTGACATTAGTTCTGGCTGAAGAATGAAACTACCTTACTGCTAAGTTCTATATAAAATGGAGAGCCAGCTAAATCCTGACAGGACTATAGAAAGAAGAGACCATTAAAAGAATATCATGACTAAAGTAGTCATGTCAGTTTGGAAGGAAATTTGAGATATGGCCTTCCCCTAAAACTAGCAGATTTAGTCCTTAATGCCAGGACTTCACAACAGCCATTGAGGGACTGTAAACCTTGAGGACATGAGGAAAATACACAATGAAGAAGGAGGAGCAAGTCTTTGTAATACAGATCAGCAGCTCCTGAGGAGAACTGGCTGCACATGGACTGGATAACAGGGATGAAATTCAAAAAAAAGCCATTGAACATATCTGGCTTTAAAATATATGGCAATGTTTAAGAGCACTGAGAAAACTGAGATGAGAAGTTTAAAAACATGCAAATACGAAATGCTGCAAAGAGTATGCTTACTGGAAAGAGTTCACTTGAGAGCATGTTTATGTAGGGCATAGGGCTGAAAGACATTTAGGCACAGTGTTCACATTTTTGGGGAAAAGTTGAAGGGTTACTATGACCAAAAGAATAAAATAAAATTAGATGGAACTCAAGAGAGAGCAAGACTGACTGATCTCATCTCCATGATTTCGAGAAATAGTTGCTTCTTCTGACCCTTATTTTTCCAAGACATATTGGTAATGAGCAGACTATTTAAGAGTGATTACTGCACAGATTTTTGGGATATTGAAAAATTTCTAGAGCTCCAGTAAATCACTGAGCCTTAGACATTATTCCTTATAATTTATTTCATTGCTCATTGTGAAAGTTTTTGAAATTCTCAGATGCATATATGTCCTCATATACCCTTCAGCTGAGGACTCATATTTTATAAGGGTGAAATCCATTGTCTTCACCAGATATACTTTCAACTTAAATTTGCACCTACTTACATGGCATGTTCTCAGTACGTTAACAGTAGAATTAATTGCAAGGTCCAGATTGAAAACAATCAAAACAAAACCAACACAAAAGCAAAAAGCTGTGGTGGTACAAAGAATAGCACTGGACAGTTTTGGTTCCTGAGCTACAGGTTCCTCACCATAAACAGAGCTGCGATTGTAAGTGGGCACAAGGGAAATGTGGCTTAATGAAGAATGTTGATTTTTCTAAAATGAAATGGAAAAATGAGACGATATCACTTCATTGAGCTTTAACTGTATCAAACTCTCTAAATTGTCCCTTCTGTTCTCTTTCACATTATATTAGTCTTTTATTCTTCAAAACTAGGAAAAGGAAGAGGCGATAAGTCACCCAGCACTAACTAAAAGTTCATATAGGTATCAGCCAGTGTGTTAACTCATGAAATTTATGTCTCCTTCAGTACTATAATGCCTCTACTTTGCTTCCCTGCAACATGAATTGATATCTCTTGTTCTTGCCTCCAGAAATGCTAATTTGCACAGTAGGGGACTAGTGAAATGTTTGCAAGGTAAAAGGCATTTGAAAGCTGCCTTTCAAAAAGCTCTTAAAAAGAAAAAAAAAAGAAAATAAATGAAGAAATTACTGTGGGAATAAGAAATACAAAAAAAGGAGGAAGAAAGTGAAATGAGAAAATGGAGAAATATACTGGAAATTATATTTTTTCCCTGTCCTTTCTTAAAAAAACTTACACAAACAATAGTCATGAAACAGAGACAAACAGCACTGTCAAAAAGAGATATGCAGAAGGTTAGCACCACTATTGACCATGTCACTGAAATCTGTAAAAGTGAAAACAATACAGAATATGCCATACTAGATTCCATAAAGGTCTCCACCAACTTTTAAGTTACAGAATAAATTTGTGGAGGAACAGAAGTAATGGCAACAAAGTTGGAGGCAGGAGGGAATATCAGCAAAACTAAAACAGGATTGGAAAAAGAATATACAGGGGGGAGAAAGTGGTATGTTGTAAAGTGTAAGAATCAATAAAATACCCATAATCAATTCAGAATGGTCTTTAGATCAATGGTGGTTAAACACTTGAGAAAATGAAGAAAAAAGCCTGCATAGAAGACCACTCTAGAATAATCTGCCATGGGAAGGCTCTTCCCATCCCCAATCAAACAGATCATTTCAATACAGAAAGCACAGGGTATACATCCCTTTCAAAACATTCTCTTTTTAGAGAGTTAATGGTTTTCAGACCTCTCCTTTTTAAGAAGCTACATAGATGTTTCAGATGAAATTGAAGCCTACATAAACTGAAAGTTCCTAAAGATGCCACTTCAAAACCAGTTTTCCCAGCTTCTGCTTTCCAGCCTTCAGGAGAGAATTCAGTCTGCCTCAATAACTGTGTTAAACAGTTTAGGAGAGGCACTTGTTGCAATTGTGGTATCATATTAATGAGTATCGCTAAACAATTTTAAACCTGGAAATATGTACATGGATATTTTTATTTTTCCACTATTAAATGGCAAGGCAAAACCCCAACAATTAGTATTTTCTGTGAAATTTCAATTATTTGTGCAAATGTTTAGGAATTGAATACATATACAGAATTACTGCATGTTTAATTAAGGAACTTATTTAGAGTTGCTTTAACAGCACCACTAACTCATCATCAGCACCTCCCTTCTCTCTGAAGTGCATCATTATGTTCTAGACATAAGACAGACCATGAAACTAGGACATAGAGCAGCTATCTGACTTTCCTATGAACAGGCAGGAAGTCAACAGCAAGATCTAGAAGTAAACTTGGTGTACACCAAGCCTTCACATAGAGAGGCAAATTACAGGGGTAACAAGAGAAAGGTAAATTTGGTGCCACATGTCAGCAAGCAAGCTTTCAAGAGAAGTATGCCAACATATGCTGAGTTATGAGATAACTGAAGTATGTTGCTATTTTGGTCAGCTCATCACTGTTTCTTGCCCCTGAAAAATGCCTTACTTTCAACTGCAGCCACTACTCAAGAATGTCCAGCAGTATCCTTTGGCATCCATCAGGCGCAGGGCTCAGACTTCTAACTCCTGCAACTATGGCCTTCACATCTTCATCACTGAACAGATCTGGAACCTCTCCTGTGAAAAGACAAAGGGATAGGTAACAGAAGCCTTACACAACACACAACAAATAATCTTCTACATGGTATTTAGCCCAATGGGGTTAAGCATGTAACTCGAGCTATGCTATGATACTAAACAGATCCAGTAACAAGAGTCTCTTCCTGTTCCCTATGCCTTTTCACTTAAAATGAACTTTTTTTTATTATTATTTTTAAGGTAAAGGAAATTACATTGCTTTGAAATGACAAAAACATTTTCCCTGATAGGAAGTTCACTCATAAATTATGTGTCCCTCAGAATATCAATTCCTTTTTTTACAGGCTGTCAGTAAGTTGTTTATTAGTGTGGTTGCAAAACTAAATAACACATTTCAGAATCTAGATTCATTAATCTTCAGAATGTGGGTGAATCTGCATTGCTGCATGTTACACTTGTGCAGTCATGAAGACAGTGCTTGAAGTTAGTGAAATCATACAAAAGCAAACATAGCATTAAGTCAGAGAGAGATTTCCATTTTCCTCCAAATCAATGCACTTATGCATGACTAGCCTTAGCAATTTGTCTTCTCAGTGGGCAATGCTTTCTTAAGCAAGTTAGTCTCAATGCTCAAGTTGTATGGGTTGACTTGGCCTCTCTAAAAGTTCTCCCTACAAGTACCTGAGAGAGAAATAATCTCTTTAAAGTTCAATGAAAACACAGATCAT
This sequence comes from Sakesphorus luctuosus, assembly GCA_013396695.1. Classification (NCBI taxonomy): domain Eukaryota; kingdom Metazoa; phylum Chordata; class Aves; order Passeriformes; family Thamnophilidae; genus Sakesphorus; species Sakesphorus luctuosus. The sequence continues at coordinate 283,358 of VWZD01002482.1, forward strand.
TTGTCATTGCAAAAGATCTTTCAAGAAATGTGTTGGTTTAATCACCTGATGCCAACAAGTCATTAATCAGCACAAAAAAGCGTTCATCTGGAACTCGGGCATCTGTCAGCAAAAACACTGTGGGCATGTTCTTGGCACCAGTCTTGATGTATGAACTGGCAAGATCTACCTGTAAGGAAAGGAGGCAATCACTCATAATCTGTTAAAATGTTGATACAGAAAAAATGTAAAATGCATGTTAGCAGATGGCAGCACATTGCTGACCTCTCCTTACTTTTTTCAGTTTATTTACATATCGTAATTTGGTGCATAACATCCAACGGGAAGTGAAGTTTGCCTTTTTTTTTCCATATCAAACACAGATATTTTGACATGACCTAGTGGTAAAGATCAAAGAAATCCTCCCATGATTGTACTAGAAAGGGATATTGCAGCCATGAAAGTCCCCATCAAGAATAGCCATGTCTGTACCAGTAATGTCTGGGAACTGCATTGAATAGTCAGATTCATTTAAAATTCTGTTGTTTCTGAATGAATCCTTTTTTTTTTTGTTAGTGAATTTATCTAGGAAGGCTTTCTCATGTTAAAAAATCAACCAACCAACCAAACAAAACCCCAACAAAACTGAGGTGTGCGCTGGTGCACTGTTAGTTCGACTCTTGCCTAGAGGGAGACACATGGTGTGGGACCATTTGTGAGTTGTGTTACAAACATGGAATGCTTTTTGCCTTGTGTTTCCAGAAAGAAAACAACTCACATCAGTTGCATTTGACTGTGCTCACATTTGAAATACAGGATAAGGTCAATGCTGGCTGTTATGAACAAGCTGCCACAAAACAAAGCAAATCCTCAGTCTCGTTAACAGAGGCTTAGAAGTTTTCCTGCTTGGAAACAGCATGGGGGAAATGACCACTTAAGCTCATATCTTGCACTGCACCCCATTTGACCAGGGAAGGAGAGCACAAGAAGTTAGACACCATGAAGACACTGAAAAACACACAGCGCTTTTCAAAGCAGAATGGCGTGTACTGCCCTCTGAAAGCCAAAGGCTTAAAAAGCCTTAGTCTACTCACGCTGTGGTGGTTTGGCAATGGCCCAATTCTAACAGACAGGCTTTTTGGGAACAGCCATCCACCAAATTTGGCCATAATCAGACCATTATTTGGCTATGTCCAAGATTCAAAAGTATTGTTTGTTGTCCACATGGATTGGAAGAACAAGAAAATGTTCCTTCCTTCACTGTTTGCTCACATAGATGGGGCACAGATAGAGTGTAAGATAGGAGCATTTCACTCAACTTTATTTCTTGTCTTTCCATATGGACAGTTTAATTGACTAAATGACAGCACACAACAAGAACATTTTCTCTTATGTTCTTCCACTTCAATTTTATATCCCTAAACCAATACATGGCCAATGACATGCAAAGATTTGTAACAAACTGATAACTACCAGAACTCCAACCACATCTTTGTAACCTGTGAAGTAACTGCTTTGGAAGAAGTGGAGAAACTGCCAAAATTCTGTGAAACATTTAAACAGACACTAAAATATATTTTGACCACAGTTTTCAAAAATGAAGGAAATAAGAGGTCCAGCTGGAAACCACAGGAGTTTTTACTGTAAACTCTACTGTTTTGCCTATGATTTTGTTGAGCCTGTGTAACAAGAAAACTCATACTTGAAGTAGTGAACTCAACAGATTCAAATAAATATCTGTTAGTTTACCCTGAAGTCCTGCATCCCACAATCTTTCTTCTGTGTGATTTGGACAACCTCCAGGGAACAGATGTATGCTGCCAGCCTTGACAACCTTGGTTTACCACTTTCTCCAATCAGAAGTGCATAATCCCCAGGGGCTCCTAGGAAATGACTGATTCAGCACCTGATGACAGAACACCAATAAAGTAACACACACTTCAGCAAACCTCCTCAGTTAAGTTTCTCGGTTTCTTTTTATTGTGCAACACTTGCTTTTTTTCTTTTTTTTCCTTCTTTTTTTTTATTGTCTACTTTTGTCTTCACATCAGCATTTTATTTCTTTCCAATATTTGAGCAACTGGAAAGAAAAGCTCTCTTCCATTGTCAAATATTGAAGATCTGCATTAACCTCTACAGTGACCAGAGCTCTCTGGTTGCTTGTTCTTTACACTGAGTTGCTTCAAAGCATCACCCCAAGATCCTGATAGGCCCTGACTTGACTCAGAACAGAGACCTAGTTAATTTGAACGGAGGTTCACTGGTCCCTAGAAGCACATGAGAATTTCACGTCTGGCAGTTTACACCACAAAGGCTGAAGGACAAGAAATCACAAAAAATTTACATTAATTTACTCTTGGAATATGTAGCCCAGACTACTTAAAGCATGCTTTTATTTGCTGATCATGGATTACTATGGGATGAATGAGGCCAGATGAGAATTTCCCCCCAAATCAGACAAGATTTAATTGCTAAAATTTTGAAATGTGTGTATTGAGGTAATTCTTCCCCCCAAAAAATATGTTTTAGACATTAAAAGAATTCTCCTGCAATTGATATTTTAATAATATATACAAGCATCTAAAAATTATTTACAGATTTTTATTTCTTTTAAATCAAATACGGATTCTAAGAGATGAAAGTCTAAATCAGCAGATTAGATTTTAGAGGCAGGATGTTGGAACTTATGCTCAATTTTTTTCCATGTAACAATAAAACAAACAAAAAGCATCCCCTTCATTCTCTTTGTGTCTCATGCTACTAAAAAATAACCCCTGAAAAAAACATTGATGAGAACCTTCTTAAATAAAGTGATAATATGTCTAATCTGGTTCATGTAATGAAGGGGTAGAAACCCATTCAACCAAAATATTACTGGAAGCCAATTCTCTTTGACTTCGCTGCAGAACTTTGTCAGCCTTATTCAGGATTTCACAATGGATCCATAAATAAACCCTTATAAAAGGTGCAGAAGTAATCTACAGGATTTAATTTCACAATCACTTTTCCAGGACTGCCTAATTGTAAGGCTAAGACACCCTCTCACTTTATTTGCCAAACTGAGATACTAGTCTCGGTCACTAGACTTCAGAGAGAAGATAATGGCTTACTAACATTTTCAAGCAAAACCAGCGATACTTGAGAAGGCTTCTGCCTGCAACTCTGATGATTATCACATTAACCTCTAAATCTGCCTAACAAAATCTACAGTCCCCATGAAAGATCCATATGATTACCTTTGTAATTTAAGAATTTCTTTAATCCTTTTGGGGAGAAACTTCTACAATAGACTGCTTTGTCAAGAGTACCTTCTCTTACATAGCTCCTGCCTGACTATGTGCAAAGTGAAAAACAATGACACTGAAATCCTAGTCCAACTCAGTAAGAAGAAAATTTTGAGTGTTAAACCATTTGACACTGCAAATAAGAGAAACTGCTTTAATGAAACTAATCTCTGCCAGCATGGGCCTCTGTCTCTATCTGGAAATCACTGATATTACGCATGACCAGAACGACTGCAATGTTTGATTACAAATAATGACAAGGAGCAACAATGAACTCTGTGCCTCACTTATTCAGTAAAATCTCATCTTCATCTTCTGAAAACTGGCTAGTTTTATTCCATGCAGAAAAACAAAGCAAATGTAGTTAATCAGATTCCAGAAACAGAAGCTAAAAGTTTGGGCCATAATGATTACTAAGATACTTCCTGACATAAGAAAAACAAGTAACACTGAACTGAGATGAGCATACATTGCTCTATTTCTCCTAAATACCTTTTCTTTCGCACTTTTCTCCACACCTCATTTACCTGACCATAGTCATCTTAGGGCAGGGACTATCTTGTACTTTGTACAAAAGGTATCTGTTCTTCATGAGTCCACAATCCAATGCACATCATTAGATAATGAAGAGCAGCAATAACTGTGTTGTTAGGTTACATTATATAAGTTCTGAAAGCCATTGGAGAGACCTCTCATATTAAAGATATAGTGGAACTTCATAGCAGTTGATGGAAAGTTTTGGACCACTGCCTGGTGAGGACATTTATCTGTTTATACTATGGCTGGAATATTCTTGATTACTGATGGAGTAAAAGCTTATTGATGGAGGTGGAAGCAAACCAGCATACTATAGATGATAATCAGGGGAATCTAATTCACAGAATCACAGGATATTCTGAGTTGAAAGGGACCCCATGAGGACCATGAAGTCCAGCTCTTAAATGAATGGCCTATAAAGGGATTGAATCCAGAACTTTGGCAGCATTTGCATTAAGTTCTAACCAACTGAGCTAGCCTTAGGATCAATAAAAAAGGACGTTGAAAGCAAATACTACAAAATATCTCTGAAAATAAAAAAGGAAAAAGAGATGAAGATTCTCCAGCATCAGACAGCAGATAAGAGTCAACAAAGTGTTAAATAACAATACAGCCTGATGAACATAAAGCTACTTGTGTGTCACAGAAAAGACTTCATTTCTAGCCTCATACTTGATGCAGTTACACAGCAGATCCGTGTCTGGGCTATGAGCCCCAAGGACAGATCTGTCAGGTGAAGGACCACGAGACTGCAACTTCTATGGACTTCAGGGAACTCTCAATATCATAATAAACATGGTGTGTCTCTTTCTGTTTAGCTATAGGAACAGCAAGATTTTGAACCCATACTAAATTTCAAACATTTTATTTTCTCACATTCCCTTTCATCTCCTACCTACTGTAGTGAAAAGATAAATAGTAATTATTTCATATATTAAATACAGGATTTCTATAATATGACACTTTAAACCATTCCTGGAGCCCAGGCTTGATAGTGAAGCTGCCAGCAGTTGAATTCATATAAGCCACATGCTGACAATTATGGATTTCTTTAATAGTTACCTTCTGCCTATCATACCTGAGAAAGAAAATGTAGCTTGATTAATATTAGTGAAAAAACACTGGAATTCTGTACATTTCCAGGCTTGAACTCAGGTGAAGAATCATTTATGTCCTATAAGAAATCTGAGATACAAATAGCCATATCAAAACAGGATTGACATTCTAAAATTAAGAATAATCCCACAATTTTTATGACATAATATTTTGTTCTCAAATGGTTATGTTTATATTCCTGAATGGCATGGTCAGCTTTTTTTCCCTAATTTGATTTGTTTTGTAAAATCGAGTTTTTTAATTTTTGGTTTGTTTTTTGTTTCATAAGAATTCAAAACAATTCAAAAGAAAGGAGCATCGAATCTTTTAAGTATTAGGAATTTTGAGATCTAAACTCTGAAATCTTTGTGAGAAAACAGAAAAGTTTTTGAACTATTTTTGTTTGAAACATCAAAAAAATGCTCAAATAGCATATAACTCTTAGAATAAAACACAAGAGCATTGAGACATTGGCTTTCACATCTCATAATTAGACTCAGTTGATTTCTCCAGCAAGAGGTGTTTCAGATTTGAGCAGTCATTTTCCTTTTTTAGTCTTTACCTCTTCTGCCTTAACAAGATATTCAGTGTGGTGTCATTCCTTCATAGGATGAAGTAGGACCTAGAGAAAAAGCTTATAAAATTCATTTGCATTAAAAGATGCAAGAACAGTACAGACATTATTGCCTTACTTCGTCACAATTACAGTTAGAACACAGTGTACACGGCAGTGAAAAGAAGAAACTTCCATGAAAAGTTTTAAGGGTGTGGATAAAATCCTTGAACACATAGTGAAAGAGCAGAGAAGTGACTAGATACACTCAGCTTCCTAATACCACTGCAGTATGGCTGGTTTTGTGTGGAATGCCTGTCTGTGCACTTCCTTTTGACAATACACAGACAGACAGCGATGTGTATTTAACTCACTTTTTAAATGTCTGATTACTTCTTTATTTACCAGATCATTCACAATGTATTCTTTATAAGTCACGTATTTTCTTCATGTCACATAAAAATGATGTGCTTGTAAATGAACATGAATCTAATATGCATTTATGATAACAAAGAAATATTTACACAAAATATTGGTCCTCCTGTAACAGAATGAAATAAAATATTAATAAGTTGATTTTTAAACTGGAAAATTTACTTTTACACAGATTCTGGTGGAAGGATACTAATATATTTTAAATACAAAAAAATTAAATTGTCATTTGGAAAGTAAGAAGGGAATTACTCTAGTTGCCCAGATCAACTGAATTATCCTTCAATGGCCATCTTCTATGTTTTTCTTCCCATGACAGAGAAAGTCCGTTCATTTAGACCAGTATCATTAGGTTTCTTGGATTTTGTCTGTTGTCTCCACAAGGTGAACAAAAGATAGAAGGTGGTATAGGCTTAACATCTAGTAAACTGGAATTTAATAAGTCAATTTCTGTATCTCAGATATCCTTGTTCTCAATGGGTCAATCAATGGGGTCAACATCCAGCAGCTCCATAAAGAACAGCTGAAGGATATTTTCCTTCCAAAACTCTCCATAGGCCCTTTACTTTCTGCTTCTCTTTTCTAAAACTGTTTATAACCTCCAGGGAGCATATGCTTTTTTCTCTTTAATCGATTCATTTTGAAGCTTTCTGTTTCTGTGTGGTTTAGGGATCCTATCATGGACCACAATACAAAAAATGTAACATTAAGTAAGAAGTACATCCGGTCCATAATCTATTTGCTGCTGAATCAGCACATGAGATTGGATTGTTCCATATCTATCCTCACCAGGGATATTCAAACAATCAACAAGATAGATAAGTTTCTCACCTCCTATCGGACCATAGTTATTACTAGTTTTTTTCTTCAGCTTTTTTTTCCAAATGTCTCTGAAATACAACATACAAAAAAATTTCTAGCATATGAAGCAATACTGAAAATAAACAAAATCGAGGACTCAAAATCATGCTGGCTAAAATTTATGAAACATTTCATCACTTACAAGTTGTTTTCTGAACCATGGAAGTCCTTGATAATCAGTGAAACTCACAGACTGTCTTTGAGAAAGCATCACCATGGGGTTCTGAATTCCAGAAGAATCTTGTTGATTTAGTTGATTGACTACTTCACAGCTTTTGAAAATGTCATTGCATATCCATCTGCATTCTCTGAAACTGAAATGCTTTGAATGTGAAATCCCCTGGTATCCTGACACTCAGAAAGTTTATCATTGAACAGATAATTTTCTCCTTCTAGGAAGGATTAAACAAGAACTTTGCCAAAATATATAAATTGCAAAAATTTGAATTATAAAACTCATTTGATTAGGACATTTCATCAGGAATCTTGTGCAGCATCTCCCATATTAAGGAAAATTAAGCTGATTGCATTAAATTTAAGCCTATTATCCAAAATGAGGTTCTTATCTGATGCTGAATGCAGACCATCAGGTAACAAACTTATTACAACAGTGAACAAATTAATTCAAAGACTCTTAGGTATTCATCAGAAGTGTAAAATCTTCAGACATAAATATTGAGTTTATGCAGTTTTTATTGGGCTGCACTGCTTTTCTTAGATGTGTTAGGGAAAGAATAGCTACAGAAAGCTGTTAAGTCACCTTGAAAACACAGAAATAAACAAGTTTTATTAAGCATTAATATATTACTGCATTTCAGTATGATGTGATCCTCAACTTTTGCCACTTAATGAAGCATTCCACAGATACATAAGGAGGAATTCATCATCCATGAAGGCTGGATTTCTAATTGCACTGCTATGATTTTGTACATCGAAACAAGAACCTGCAGAAATCACTAGCAATTTATTACAGCAAGACTGGAAAACTAACACTCTTCCTTCCCACGTCCTGTATTTTTGTTGTTTAAATGACCACACTTTTTTTTTGCACAAAATGACACCGCTGTAATTGGTGGGCTTCAAAGAAAACTTTTCAGCATGTCCCAGTGATTGGAGTTCTTATATTCAGTGAGCAGCCTAAATTCTAAAGTTTTGTCTGCCTCATTCAGAGATGGGTTTTGAACCAAATGGGGTTGTGAACTATTTAGGGAATAAAGTTGTTCAAATTCTTACAGCACAAAAGAGAATTTCATGCAGACTTAATACTGCTTGGCAAGAGGAGAAAGATTTCTCAAAAATTCTGTGCATCTAACCCAAGTTTTTTGTTTTGCCTAGTCAGTAATATAATGAATTTGGGATACACCTGATACTGATTTTGAGATGGTTAAAGACACATTTTTAAAGACCTTGTCTTTAATATTTGTCAACAAGAAAGGACTGTGAGGAAGAAAAGAAAAAAAAGGACTAGCAGTTCCATGTATAAGAAATTGAATAGGCAAAAAATGCAGACTACAGATGTTTCTTTTTTTCCATTGTATTGGGCTGTATATTAAAATACTTTGGGTTACGGGTGAAAAAAAAAAGGAAAAGAGCAAAATATATCGTTTTGAACTTGTATTGTTTCTTTAAAAACTGGGCAACATGGTCACCAGAGCTTGCAGAAAATGGAAACTACACTTTTACAGTGACAGCTGAAGGCTGTATGTCACAGCACAGCCATGATCCTGACTTGCAGCAGACTTTTTGGTTTCTTACGCAAAGCAGTATAAACAAATACATCACTGCAAGCAGTTTCCATTAGGGAAATTAGGAATACAGAATTATTGTGTTGTCATCTTAGATTTTTCAGTGAATTTAATCATTTGCAAACCTCAACAGTGATTTTGACCGGCCAATACAACAAAGATCCTTAACCTTATCTAAATTTTAAATAGTGTCCTCAATTATAATCTATGAATATTTGCACATTTTGTTCTCTGTGGCAGTGTTCCAGATTTTAATATCATTGAAGACTCCAGTATTAAATGCACCAATATTAGTTTGCATCAGAACATAACTCCGTCAAGTAACATTTTAAAACATTTTGCTGTTCTAGTGGCAAAGCAGGTGAATCATATGCCCGTGGAATGCTAAATAAAACCCTACACTACATGTTAATCTCACCCACTCTAGCACATACCTCAAAATATGTTATGTGGATACAGATAAGATGGGAACTGACAGAAAAGACTGCAGATTAAAAGTAATATGTTCTATGAGAAAAGTCTTTTAACCTCCAAACTATGGAAAGAATGTGGCAATGCAGTGAATAACTGTCCTTCAAGTTCAGCTCTCATCTCTTATTTATGAACTGAGACTTAATTGAAATTGCTCATTTGCGCAATTTGCTGTGAATGACTCTTTCCACTAGAAAAACAATTCACAATTTGACTGTTCCAAAGAATTGCTTGGAGTGATTGCCTAAGACATATGAAGGCATTTCAGTGTATTACTTCAATGAATTTCACAGGAAGAAGCACTGGTACACACAAACACCAAAATAGCAAAAGAGGCAGTCATTTTGAGCTGCACATGAGAGCACAAAATCATTCTGTTACAGATCAAAAGAAAATGTTGTAAATACAACAGAAAGCGAACACAATATACTTGTTTCTGGACTGTCACACAGTTCTTCACTGTGATTAGTGGAGGGACTTGCTAGCAGAGCATTTAAAAAGATGGGCTTGGCTGAAGAGCAGCAGACAGAAGAAAAGCTGAAACCAACCAGACAAGTCCACTTCCTTGTTCATGTCTTAAATCTTTTTAGAAGGAGCAGTGGATGTTTTAAAGCACTGACTTAAAATACAAAGGAATACTACTAACATTTCACAGCAAATCCTTAAAGGTTCATAAACTCTCAAATTTTATGCCACAAGACCAGCTGGGTGTGATACACTTGCAGAGCAAGCCCTTGTAATGCTGACTTCACCTCTTTAGTTGATTTGAGAAGTTTCCTACAAGAAGAATACACAACCTTTGCTGCCCAGGAACTCCTTTCATCAGCTTCTGTTTGCAATGGAATGTATGCTTTTGTACTCTAGTGCCATAGTCATGGTTGCTACTGGAATGGCATCATTAGCTGAAAAATCCCTCCCTGATCAGAGGAATTTCTGAAAGCCTTTTTAGGCTGATTCTCCACTAAAGGAGCTATGACAGTTTACAACAGCTCATAATCTCACTCTGATGCACAGCAGATTTCTTTTCTCCTAAGCTCTCCCTTCATTTCGAAGGGCAAAAGGGAGATTAAAGTTCTGTTAATGCAGGTTTCTATGTTAATGTGAATTTGGAAACACTTCAAAGAATAAACAAAGGTACAAAGTAGACTGAAAATGGTCTTTGCTTATCTGATCTGAATGCAGAAGAAATTAACACAAGACATGAAAGGAAAAACAGGGTAAAAACTTATTCAATTAAAATTTTTGAATTTATACCAATTTTTTTAAGCCTGGTGAAAGTTTTCTCCATTAGCAGCAATGTAGATTGGCTGAAAATTAGACAACTGCAAAAACCATTAAATTACATATCAAGCAAACATAAATGCTTCTAAAGATTTTATCTGAAGAATTCTAAAATTTTGGAAAGTTTATAAAAGTGAAAAAATTATTCTCGATATCTTCTCCCAGACACATGAGAGGATAAACCAGTGTATTAACTTATTTCTCTAGCATGAAAAGCTGTACAGTGAACAGGGCACATAATTTTTTCTGTATAGTTGTATCAGTTCAAGTCACTGGAAGAATTTTTTAAAAAAATGAAAGCAGAGAGGGCATATCCACTGACAGCTGGGCTCCCCCTTGACTGTGTTGTTTGTAAAGAGCAAAAGAGACACAGACCATTTATGAGCCTGTTTTGCTCTGACTGTCTGACTCCTTCCAAAATCTACCAACAGTATAACAATTCTGGCCAATATACAGCCCCCTCTACTTGTGCATTATATTAGTATTCCTTTGATCTGCATCCATCTCACCTATGGAGACTCCAAAGGTCACTAGTCAGGGGTTGACCCTCCTTGGGTGTTGCATTGTGCCTAGCAAAAGCAAGTCCAAGTTCTTGGCACATCTGTACAACTACAGGCACCACGCAGAGACACCCAGGCTAGCCAAAGCTGGCTGAAGGCTTTTATGAACATAGGCAAAACCAAATTTTCTCTGGTCCACAATGGGAGCACAGTGTCAGTTTCAGCTTGCACCAAACAGTTTCATCCTCCTCCTTTTCTCTTGTCTGCCACAACTTTCAAAGTTTTCCAGTTTGCAAAGCAATGAATTTGCCAAGGCCCAGACAACAGCAGTGGCCAATGGCTGTGATGAGACTGTAATAACTGTGGAATACTTTTATGTTTGCTGTTGAGAGAAGATAAGTTTCTGGCATCTGTATGGAACTTACTGTGGAGCACAACTGATGTCATGTGGTAGTTGAGAGCGACATTGGTCTTCAGAGAGATCACCAAGCCTATTGTCTACAAATGCTGGTTTTCCTACTCCAGCATTGGCAACAAGCAAGACTGGTTTGACTTTTGTTATGAGTAAACCAACACAGTATTGGAGATGTGTAGTCTTGGATACATGTATAAAGATTGCCTAAAACCGAAAAGGCAAAAACCCCATCAAACATGTACACATCATTGTTTCGTTTTAAAAGCAAACAGTAACTTTTCTCTCTTTCTCTGGCTAGGACTAAATTCTAAGAAACAGGGTACACCATTCTCTCTTTCTCAAACACAACTAATACAAGAAATTGTTCTACTGGATTACTTTTTACACAGCATTTCTATTTGAAAATTTTTATTCAATTTCTTCTAGTAGGAAGCTTTTGAAATCAGGTTGCAGTTGAAATGCACTAGTTCCATCTCAGCCTTTACAGAACACTAGTCTCACTATAACTGGTAGAGAAGCAAAGGCTGATGCAACAAGTAGTTGGTTTAATTTCTCAATCATTTCAATTTAATTTTGGCCTGGCTTTCACTATATGTAGAACTGTTTGAGCAAATAGTTGGCAATAAATAGCTTTACCTACTGTGAGCACCTACAAGCTTCACTGCCTGATACATCTTTCTTTTCCAAGCTCTGTGGTTTTTTACCAAATGTATGTATGTATGTATGGCCAGACTTCACAAACAAAGATTTAGGAAGGGCTCTCCCCACGTGGGTGTGCCCTTCCAGCCTGTGCAGTGGACTTTTTAGGTGAGACACAACGTGCACAGAACTGGCCCCACCGTTTAAGTCTTAAGGTCCATCTGCCATGGCCGAGTGAGCTTGGACAGTGACAGTGAAGTCCTCGGGACTGTCACAGCACCCGGTACTAACCGGGGCTGACCCTGCTGAGCCCTCGAGATCTGACAGGATTGGATGGCAGGGAGGGATTTAACTGCCAGAGGATGGTCCCCACTGAGACTCGAACTCAGGACCTTGGGATTCAGAGTCCAGAGTGCTCTCCTTTATACCACAGGACCTCCCATTTACCAAATATTAACCCTCAAAAAGAACTTGTTACAGAAGAGTTGATAATGGATAATGTCTTTTGATCATCAGCTCCATATTTCTATGCCCATAGACTTCTAATTCCCCAGGAAAATTCCTACTTGTGCAAGCATTAAAAGGATCTGCAAGTTAATGCAATCAAAACATCATGAAGCACTTGAGAATATAATTTGCAGAACACAGTTAAAAAAGAGCAAATATAAGCAAACCTTTAAACTGAGGCAATTAGAACTAATAGCTCATGCTTCCTGTTTCTCCACTGACAGGTATATATCACACTATCATAACTTCCACAATTTGTATTCCACAAATGTAACTAATTTGTAAGCTGTTCAAGTGGAAAGGTGATAAAGTGATTCGCTTCCCCTAGATCTCATACACTTCTTAGCATGAACCTAATTCAGCTGGCAAAAAATTACTTGTGCATAAAGCTGAAAACAGAAAAATTTGTGGTGTACACTTGCTCTGGGCATTATTGTCCATAGTTATATGGACTTGTAGAATGAATTTTTCTGACTATGGAGAAAAGGTATAAACCACTAACAAGCTTAACATGGTTAAGCTTTTTCAGGAGCACTTAAAAATCAATAAAAGCATCACTTTGTTGCTAATTTTCAACACTCAGCTAAAGGCATGTGGCCCAAATAACAGGGATTTATCCAAACACATCTAGTGAGTGTTACTTTCTGGACATCTAAGTTGATGTCAGAAATGATGAGGAGAACCATACAATACTCCTGCATCTGGCAATGCTCATTGTATGGTCACCGGTGTGCACTGTACCTGCAGGAGTGCATCTGGATACACATCAGGATTCAGGATCTTATGCACCCAGGGCAGGAACTTCCTAATCTCTGGATCAAGGTAATAATTCAACACTTTGACCTGGGACAGAAACTTTACTGCTTTCAACTCCTTAAGCTACCGGCAGCTGGATTCAGCTTGGTGGTTTAAAAGCATTAATTATTACACTACATTTCCCATATCTAGACATTCATGTGAAGCACATATGAAAAAAAGACTTACAAAAAAAATTTAACTTGAAAATGCATATCCATGTAGACTGGGATTAAATAACCAAGAACATCAAAATATCATGGCATTCCTGCTGGTTAAGGGGCTAAAGACAAGTCACTTTCTGATGACATCCTGGATTGAGTTCAGGTGTCAAGGTGTTGGCAGTGGGGGAGCTGCAGAGTGGCCTCTGTCAGGAGATGATGGGTGCTGCCCTGTGTTGGACATGGCTGGTTACACCCAGCTCCAACAGATCCACTGCAGGACACTGCTGATTCCCTCAGCCAAGCTGGTGCTGCCTCAGGGAAAACATATTCAAGAAGGCAGAGAGACTGAGAAACAGTGAAACACCAAGATCAGGCATGGAGGAGGAAGAGAAGAAGGAGGAGGTCTGCACTGCAGTCCCTTGAGGACCCCGTACTGCAGCATGTGAATATGTCCTGGAGGACTGTACCCCATGAAGAGCCCATGCCAGAACAAGGCAAGTGTGAGAAGGAAAGAGTGGCAGATAAGAACCCCAGTGTACAGACCATAACCCTGCACCCACCTGCACCGCTTAGAGTAGGGGGAGTAAGAGTCAGGAGTAAAGGAGTGAGGCTGAGCTTGAGGGGATAGATTTTGTTTTAATGTTCATCATTTTTTCTCACTACCTGAATGCATTTTAAGTGGCCACAAAATAAATTAGTTTTCCCAAAATCAAGTCTGTTTTGCCCATGAGAGTTACTGCTTAGCCACCTTCCTGCCTTTATCTCAATCCACAAGCTTTTCCACCCTATTTCATCCCTACGGTGTTGAGGAGGGAGAGGGAGTCAGTGGCTGAGCTGGTGTTTGGTTGTTCACAGAGGCTAACCCTCCACACATCCAGTCTAAACACGGTATTTCCTAAAACTTCTAAACTCAGTTTAAATGCACATTTATGTACACATGCGAGACCACACAGACGACTTTCTTCAGACAAGATCTTTCTGAGTATGGCTACAGAACAGCAAGTCTCTGCAGACTGGCAGGAAAACAGGTATCAATATGAACAAAATGATCTTCCCATTCTCTCACAATATGTTGCTTCTGATTCATCAGTTTATGCAAGGTGGTCCTTTACCTAAGGATGACACACGCATAAATCCTTCACACAGCCTTCATCAACTTTAACTAGCAGTAAATCCATTTCCATTTTTCTTAGTCTTTAACAGGCAAATTTGACTAGATATTTCTTAAGAAATCAAGTAAGCAAAACATTGACAAGTAATTATTAGAGTTTTAGAACTTTCCTCTTCAAACTTTTGTAGCATCAAAACAACAACAACAAAAATCTCTCTAAGGGTAATGCCCTATAATGCCTTCTTCATATCTACATTTCTCAGTATAAATCAGCTAAAAACTGAGGAGGTAAAATCTCTCTCAGAGTCAAAAGAAATAATCAGAAAATGAATCAGGGTAGGACCCTAAACTTAGGGTCCAAAATTTCTCTTGAAAAACACACACTCTGTTGCTTGGCTAAAGTTAGGCTATCTGGCTTGCCCCAACGGGCACCTTGCTGAGGAATCAGACCATGTCACTATGGTTTAAGTTCCTAAGACAGGAAAGCTTAAGCGAATGGACTACAATCCTATCATTTTCCTAAGGTTATGTTCAGATTTTGGATTTGGATTTCATCACATTACAGCATTTCAGACAGCCAGCCCAGAAAATTGGTTTAGCTGTATAATTAATAAGAAGGGAATAGAGACTAGACACTACTGTTCTTAAACTGACTTATTTAGATTTCCTATCACTATCCTTCCATAGTATAGTGATGTGAGGACTTCAGTCATGGCACCTTCAATACATTTTACTGAGAGGCTTTCCAAATACCAGTTTCAATAATCTTATGACTGACATCTCAAATTACAATAATTCATATTCTAGGAGGCATAATCAACCTTACAGTATATGTAGGCTACTCTAAGACACTTTTTTTTTTGTACCAAATAGGCAAGACATAGTGTTAATTAGGTGCTAAAATATTATTTAGCAGTAGTGAAAGCCAAAGAAATTCTAAGAATGAAAGAAAAAGGGAATGCACTTTATCTCCAGAAAAATAAAAAAATGGGAGAACAGGTAGAGGGGAAGCCACTGTAATTGTTTCTCAGTTTCTCACATCCTTGTTAACATCCATAACAGCGTTGATTGCCTCAGTCCACACAGGATCTATATTCCTATTTGAAACTAACCTTTTTGGCCCCTCATGGGTAACATTGGCTTGCTCTCTCAAAAAGATGACAGGAGACCTGCAAATTATATTTCAATACAATCTTATCAGTTTAATGCTGAAATAACAACACTACACTGCAACTAAAACTTCAGTGGATTTGACGCATCACTGAAACAAGAAGCTTTTGTAGCATCAAAACTATGCTTCTTTCCTTGGCTTGTTTCATTAGATAGTTATTCAGTGTAACAAAAAAACTTCAGTGAACACTTGATACAACAAAATGACTACATTTTATGTAATAATGGCCACTTTCTGGTTTGATTACACAAGAGTCTGTCATTTGTCTTAATGAGAAGGGTGAGATATTGGAGGTTTCCTGAGTCTGTGGAGAAGATAACTCACCCTTTAAAGCAGCTGAATCACAATTTTTCAGGCTAATATGTTTTCGTGTACTAGCATCCTGCCCTGCCCTCCAGTCTTTCCAGAATGACCAGTGGTATTCACCTACACCTCATTGCATCACAACTCAGAAAAATGCAAGAATTCTGCCTCTAACACCTTCACTGAATTCTGGCATTGTCCATTCTGGATGGAGAATGATGCCTCCAGGAACCAGTCCTAGTAAGTACACATGTGCTACTTGCCATCTTTCCATTCTCAGGTTTCATGGTGTACAAAGCCAAATGGTTCATCAGCTGTCAGGACTTTTGGGTTAAGATCATACCAAACAGGTATTTCTTTTATGTTCACATAGATGTGGAGCAGAACTTTCAGCACCTGAAGAAGAGAAATAGGGAACATGCTAGTGACACTGTCTTAATACAACAGGACTTTTTCCTGAACTGGATCCTTGAGTGCAAATCCCTGCACTCAGCCATTTATTCACCTTGATTAACTCTTGCCTCTGTGCTAGTTTATTCCCAAATTTCTATTAAGCCTAAAGACAGGAAAGGACTCTCCCATTCTGAAATGGCTGTACTCTGCAGTTAATTATAATAGAAAGTGTTAAATGGAGAAGAAAATCTATGCAGCTGCCAACATTTAATAGCAGAAATAGGCAAGCATTATGTATTAGAATTATTTGCCTAGTGTTTTGGCAATAAATTCCATGATCTCTGTCTAGAAGCCTAATTAAAGCATCCTGCTTCTTCTTCCAGAACAAAGTATTACTTTGTCTGTCAAATTGAATGCTCATTACTTCAGGCCACTATTAACTGTCCTTCAGGACATGCAAACAACACATAAAATGTAGAATTTGCTTGTAACATTTGAGCTTTCTATTGCCCATCATATGGCAGACTGAATGGCCTGAACAGCATGTTATTACACTGCAGCTTAAGGCAAAGACAACGTGCAGGATGTTTTCTGTGAGCACCACAGCAATTTCTTTACAATATGAGATAGAAATTAGCTCAGTTGGTCAAAACTTTGTTGTAATAAAGCCAAGGTGATGGGTTCAATCCCCTATGTGGGCCATTGACTTAAGAGTTGGACTCAATGATCCTTGTGGGTCCCTTCCAACTCAGAATAGTCTGTGATTCTGTGAAAACATGCTGCATAAGTAGGCAGGTACCTTACCCTTTCCAGTCCCTGCACTTCCAACAACAAACACGGAGTGACATGCTGCCAGTAGCTCCTCCAGCTGAACAGCCTACCACACAGAAGGCTCACATAGTGAGCACCTTTCCTCTCCTGTTGTAGTTCTTGTCACAGAGACATAATTATTAAAAAAAAAACACCTCCCACTCTACATTCCTATTCCCTTTAACAGGAAAAAATGAACTTGCACCTTCTTGGCAGATCTGCCTCAGCTGAGCTGATGTTGCACCAAGCAACATGTTTGTCTTCCAGAAAATGATAAGAGAATTGGCACAAGGTAATGAGAGCAGTTTCCTCAAACGAGTGAGAGCAAATCCTATTCTGCCAGACAGTAGGGCTCTGCCAATGCAGAGATACAGAACAATTATTCACAGTATCACAATTTTGCATCACTTCAGCAGAGTGAATTCCACAGCTATAATTCAGCAAAATATAAGGTCATACTACTAAAGCAATATATTGCTTCCAAAGAAATAGTTCTATGAGTCACAGCATGGAAATAGCTTTGCTCTTGCGGATTTCTGCCTTCGTGAAGGGCATTTACGCTGATTTTATAAAATCCAACAGGAACAAGTTCATGTTCCTCAGTGGTTAGTTTCTGATTCATGCAGTTAGTGAGAAACAAAATACTCTACAGAAGGCTGACTGTAAAGTTCACAATACCCCAAGGTATAGTTTACTGTCTTTCACTCTTCGATCAGAATAATGGAACAAGATAGGAAAGAGCATAAATTCCTTTATAAATCTTGAGATCAGCTACATTTATCCAGCCTGGTTATTTCTGTTTCCAACACACCCTAGTAAAGGTAAGGAGTATGCTATTGCATACAGCAGATGTGAATGTTCCTTGAAGAAAGGTGGAAATATATGCTCTTAGTGGTCTGGATAATAAGCACACTTATATTTGGTCTCTATACTAACCAGTGTTTCTAAGTCTAACTTTGTCCCTCTGTCTGTAATTCAAATTAAAATTAATATTTAAATTTAGCTTATAGGCAACTAATTCTTATGAGTATACTTGCATATATACAGGCACATGTGTGTTTTTAATGTGTATAGCACAATGTGCATTATATTATACATAAATACCAGAGCACACTAAAAGTCATGTAGCCACACACATCCCAGATCCACACCTTCTTATTTATATGTTTTTACTTCCTTGCACTTCTTACCTCATGATAAATAATTAACCAACAATGAATTTTCTACCAAGTACAAATGCGTGGTACTGTGTACAAACAAACATGTTTGTCACTGCAGATTCTCACTACAGAGAGCTTTTTTGAATAGGACACATATTTCCTTATGGGCATATTTGTCACACTGAGGAGCGTTAGTGTCATGACAAAATGCATTTGAAATACTGAGTCATTGAGGGAGACTTTATCAATACTATAACATACTCAAAAATAACCTTCATTTGCAATTGCAAACACATTTTCTCTTATTTCGATTGAAACTCTTAAGGGGAGTAATTAAAGGCAATGAATTATTTTACTTTGAAATCAAAGCTGTCTTCAGGCTTCAAGTGAAGCTTCAGGGTAGATTTCTTACTCATCTGTTCAAACTGTAGGTTCCTCTTCCTAGGAATATCCAGAGCCGGAAACAGGTCAGTGATCAGCCTGTGAAAACTGGGATAGTATCTCTCACTATTTTAGGCAAATTAATGTCTCTTTAGATTCACATTTTTCTGGAAAAGAACAATAAATAACATATTGAAGGAGCATTAAATCATTCCCTTTTTAAGATTATGTTTTTATCCAAAGGTGAAACATCAGAAGTATCTCCTACCCTTAGATGGTTTTAAGTGAACATTTTAGCTGATCCTCAGGTCTGTTCTTGTCTCCTTGTTTCAGCGACCCAGCAATTACCAAAACTGACTTGATAGCCTGAAGTCCTCAGTTATTAACAGTGCTGTGAAAATACTTTAATTGGTCATGTTAGCACAGGAAATAAAACTAAGAGGTAGTTTTTATGAAAAAAACCCAGTCACTTAACATACAGAGTAAAATTAAATTTTTATTCATTTGTAGCCTTGCAGTACCTTTAGGCCAGTGTAAGAGTTCTACTAAAGAAAAGAAGAACCAACAAAAAAAGGGAGAAATGTATATCTATTTCATCTTCAGTACTCTACCACTTTGTTCCCTATTCTTAAATGGCAATATTTGCATCACCAAGTATTACTGTATTCATTGAAACTCTACCCTCATAATGCAATATGGAAAGCAAAAAATGGCTACCAAACTTCTACTGACGACTTGATGTTAGCAAAACTTTTCTGTTTCTCAAAGGTGAAATTGGACAACCTATCAACATATTTGCACCAGCTCCAACACCAAAGTTAAAAGAGAAACAGATACTCAGCCTAGAATGAAGGACAGAGAACAAGCCTGTATCCTCCCCTAAGCCCCACCAGTGCAGAAAGCACAACTTTTTCCATCACACATATACATTGCAGTCCCTTTTTCTCATTTTTTCAGGACTGTGTAATACTCACCTCTCTCCTACTCCTTCACAAGAAGCAAAGAAAGAGAAGGACTTTGAACCATTTTGTAAATTTAAACAATTTGAACCTCACCTTGAATGACTGGAGTACCCCCACAGCCAATTTTGAAGAGGTCTACCATGAAGTTACAGCTCTAAATTTAAGGCTATGCCAACATCTTAAAGGTGTCCTTAGAGCTCATGTAGAGATCCCAGATGGCTAATTTTGGGATAGCCAGCAGTGGGATCAGCTACCATAAGAGCAGCTGGCTTAGTATGGGGATAATCAGTTCCTCTCTGACCTCTGTGTTGCTGCGGCTACAGTCTCAGTCTACAGGATATGCATGCAACATATCCTTCGTGTTGGGCCACAGTTTCCTTAGTGTGTGCACACTGCCCTTCCCTCAGTTTGAAAAATCTCTCTGGAGCTGCAAACTATCCTGCTGTCAGCACCCAAACGGGCTACCAGTTGGGTAGGGTTTGAGAATGTATGCTGTAAGCCACATCCACAAATTCAATATAAGTACAGACTAGTTAATATTATCCCCCACACACACAAACCAAAACAAAACAGAAACCCCTAAACCAACCAAAAAAGTCAACTAAAATCAAAACTGGAAACAAATTCACAACCTAAAAATATAATAATAATAATGGCCAATCTTCGCAAACGAAGATTTGGGAAGTGCACTCCTGACATGGGTGTGCCCTTCCAGCCTGCGCAGTGGATTTTTTAGGTGAGGCACAGCGTGCACAGAACTGGCTCCACCATTTAAGTCCTAAGGTTCATTTGCCACGGCCGAGCAAGCTTGGACAGTGACAGTGAAGTCCTCTGGACTGTCACAGCACCCGGTACTAACCGGGGCTGACCCTGCTGAGCATCCGCGAGATCTGACGGGTTCGGACGGCAGGGAAGCATTGAACTGCCAGGGGATGGTCCATACACTGAGACTCGAACTCGCGACCTTCGGATTCGGAGACCGGAGTGCTCTCCACTACACCACGGGACCGCCCCACCTAAAAATATACCATTTTTAAAATTGACATGTCTCTGTCCTCTTATACAACAGTGGTAACTCTATAAAAGTGAATCAAATGCACTAAATATATCACAAAGAATAAAAAATGAGAAGTAATTTTCAAATTCATGACAGTTCATGATCAGTATAAAAAATTTTTTTCTGAGGTAATAAAGATGACAATTATCTGTACTGGAAATGAGTTTGCACATTTTAGAAATGGTACACCTAGGCAAAGAATTTAAAAATAGAGTTGATAATGAAACAAGGATAGTTAGGAATATACTGTGCTTAATAATCTTTTGTTTAGATAGAGGCAAATTTTTTTTTCTGGTTGGTTTTCCCTCTCATGAGTTATTATAAGTGTAGGCTATGCATCATAACAGCAGCCTGGTGTGCGGATTGTCCAGTGTACAAGGACTTTAAGACATCCAGGCTATTTGACATGGCATGGCAGGACCAGAAGTCCCTACCTTCACTGCCTATGCACTGAAAGCCCTGATAAACCTATTCTATGGCAATTTTCATAGGCTAGGACCCTAAAGACCCAAAGGTATATCTAAGATTCTACAAGTCCCAACACTGAGCCAATATTCTCAGAACTCTCTTGAACTGCTGTACATTTTTTGTCAGCACCCAGAATTTTTATCAAAGGGATTTGATTTCTCCCATTCCCCTTAAAAATAAAACAAGATTTAAAAAGCAAACAAACAAGAAAATAATAGCTTTTGCTTCAAATATTAATGTTAATATTATTATTAATAGTATGATTAATATTGAACTGTCAAAGAATGGTATAAATTACTTTTCTCAATTCAGAAAGTGTCTCCAGGACAAAGTAATCATTAGACTTGAGCCATCCTTGTTCTAATGAAGCACACAATATTAATTATCCTAAGATATGCATGGTTTAATTTCATTACCTCTAGAAAATTGCAAGAGTGTGTCAGGAAATCTTCAGCATATTTAGAGATAATTTCAAAATTATGCAGGCATAAAAATAAAGTTGCTTTTGATTTCACAATGGCCCTGACATTTGCATTTATGGCTTAAGGTTTAAGTGTTCTCCAAGATCTTATTCCACAGACAAAAATGAATATTAAGAATGTCTTGGGAAAAATTATACCATTCAAAATGACTTAAACAACATACATACAGTGAAGAAAGTATATAGTCTCTAGATTTTAGATTTTGAGATAATGTTTCTGAATATGAATTCTTTCTGCTATAATAATTAAATTATTTATAAATGCTTGTCCCCTGCCCCCTATCCCCCTCCCCAGTTTTTCAAACAGTCCTCCCCTGCATTTACTGATAAAAGTTTAAAGAAGTGTACATCCACATAGAATATGCTATCTGTTTTTCAGAATAATTCTTACTCTGCTATTCTCTTCTTCAAAAGATAATTATCTTTCTAATGGATATTACACAGCAGCACAATGTAGTCAGTCATCCAAGGTATGAAGTGGTGATATACAACCATTTAATGCAAAGGTAATGCATTACAAACACCTCAAGATCAGAGGAAAGGACACTTTCTTTCAAATTCATATCTGACAATTCATTAAGGATGGACATGTGATTTAAACTGTCTTCAAAATAAAATATAAGACTATATACATAAATCCCTCCCATTATTATACAATATCCAGCTGCACTGGTATGGAGGATGTGTTAATAGACATGTATCAAACCCAGAAGAGACCCTCACCTGTTCAGGGAACAGCTCCCTGCAGAGAGGTTACAAGTGGCTAACAGACATGCATCAATAAATCCTGTAGCAACCAACATAATTTCAGAGATCACTTCAATGTCAGGGACAACCATGGCACAGTTTCTAGGAAAGAAAACAAACCCCATAATCCAAATACACAGATTGGTGTTTAAACACAGTGAGAATAAGTCACTTAAATCAAATGTCTGATGTGTGCAAACATTTTTAAAAGCAGAGCACAGAAGAGTCACAATTAAGAGTGTCAGTCAAAGCTAACAAGGACCTTACTTCAAAGCAAGAGGAGCTAATTAGGCACTGTTGGTTGTTAGTATTCAATAACATTGCTGCACACAAAGGAGGCAGTTAAGAAACACAGAGACAGGTACACTAAAGCATAGAGCAGGGACAGTCTGCAGCAGTGTCATTCGCCACAAACGATGGGAGGCCACAGCCAGCAGCTGCACAGAGTCTGGAATTGCAACACCCAACCATTATCAAAAAGTGCCATCATTTTTTAAAGCACTTCAATTTTTTTGGAGTGCTCAGAGTAAATGAGACTGGTAGGGATGTTGTGGGTTTGAAAAGGCCAGAAGACAGCACTGAGTAAAAAAAATCAGAGTAAGGAGAATCTGAGACAGCAGAAACACAAGGCACGTCTCAAAAGTGCTGGAAAACCTTGGAACCACTGAAAATTCTTGCAAAGTTTAATTCCATCAAACTTCTCACCCATATGATACCATGATCTCATATGGTGGGACTTGAACAGGATCAGAGTTCCAACAGCAAAGCTTTAATTGGAATTCTGTCAGACCAGGATTTCATTCACATTTGTTGCTACATTTTGAAGAGAAAGTTATTTTAAGGTAGTATATTACACGGGTGGTTTAGCGTTTCCACCTACTCCCTCATTTACAAAGGGTTTCAGAGGAACTTCGGAGAAAGATATTACATGTTCAGTATTTATATCTTGCAAAGGGAAATAAAGAAGCACTGCTGAAATACTCACTTTTTTTCTTGTTCCTAACTGCATCATGGGTAGTCTTTAATTGCACTGCCACCATTGACTGAACTGGTACCAATTGAATTCATCAAAGCACCACCAAGCTCCTGTCTGGACCAAATCTTTACAGATATTCCCCACAGAATAAAATCAAAAGTGAAAGATCTAACAACTTTTCCTTGAAAATAAGTTTCCGATGTAATTCACGTGAAAAAGAAGTTACATGACAATGTCCATACTGCTTAGCAGCACATCTCACCTTGTCATCCTTGTGTTCTGAACATCATACCAAAGGCACAGCCTAAGTCTTCAGTGATATCTGTCTTACCAATGTCACCTGGTTCTACAGGAGGACCACTCACTTTTAGGTCAAGAGATTGGGTTAGAGTAATATAATACCTTAACATAAGAAAAGTGATTGTTTGCATTGCAATGAACTTCTGTAACATCAGGAGGTAGTTTGTTGGATTTTTTCCAAACTTTATTTTTCATGGGTGATTTATTCCAAGACATCATTAAAATTTAATGTCCTAAACCACAAATGTACCTCTTCCATGTTCATGTAAAATCAAGGTGTAGTACTACTTGGTAAATGCTTACTTCAGAAAACTAATTACATCAACATTTTTTAGCAAGAAGGAACATCCTATCAATGGTCACATAGGATAGGAAACAAGAGACTGTAGTTGCTGCTTTGCCTCTTTCAAAGATTAAAGTCCCAGAATTGGTCCCTGCAACCCAACAAGAGAGTTGTAAATACTAAGTCACCTGGGATATCTGGGTGCATCTGGGTGCATCCTTGAGAAGTACTTATTTTAATAAGAACTTCCATAATGGAATAAAAAACACTTCCAGAAAAAAAAAAAAGAGAAGTTTCATTTTATGTGGTGTGAAAAAAATAGGGGTTTGGACTTTAACACACCAAAAACCTCCAAAACAATTGCTGGAAACTCCTGATAAACCTTAGCAAAGATCCACTCATCTTCCCCATCAGAGTAGACACTGAATACATACATTAAGATCTACAAAAAATATTTATGTCATGGCCATTAAAATCATGAAACCATTACTTAAATTTGCACACCTACAAGCACACATATGCCCAATGATATTATGTCTTATTAACTTTATACATATGAGTTAGGAAATAACACTGAACTTGCAAGAAAAGTTTAACTTTTTATTCACTGGAGCAGATAAAGCAGGCTGTTAGTAATAGTAGTCAATACCTGTCAGTCAAAGGTGTAATAACTAGCCAAGGGTTATTTCCCAAGTACTCAGAAAAGTACTGAAACTGAACATCACAAATGTTGGCAAAACTGTTTTTGGACATCATCCCATCTGTGACATAGCTGTGACAGCCAAGCAAAAGCTCTGGAACTGGTGAACTATAAGGCCATTGCAGAACCATGATGCCAGGTAGGAGCTATTCAGATGGAAGAAATGCCCTCCATCACAGTGCTACAACTGTCATCAGTAGGCTTCACGCTTCCTTCCTAGCCATGTAGGACTAACACCTACTACAACCATTTGTAAAGGATTAGATCACCTCAAGGCATTTGTGCTTTTATATAGATGCAAGTGTAATAGGAGATCATTTTAATAGAGCTATTACAGCAGAACACATTGTCACTTACTAAGCCAAGACCTCTCCTTACAAACAATGCAATCTGCGTGGGAGCAGACCTCACTTTGACCAGAATGAGTTTCATTTTACTCCTCAAGCCTCGTTTCTTCTTATTATAAGGCTGTCTTAAAAAAAAAAAAAACCAACAAAAAAAACCCCCAACATTTTATTTCTGAGGCTCAGGAGGTCAGAAGGAAAATGAGAATTCTTTCCTATTTCAACCCCCATCCAGTGAAACGTTTTGTTCATTCAAGCCAAGAGCATGTGCCAGCCACCTTAGGTTTACCTGAAAAGTTACACAGAGTGAGCACTTTGGTTAAATAAACATACAAAGTTTCAGTTGTATGTACTTATGAAGAGTCACCATAGGAGAGGAGTGACTTGCTCTAGAGATGCACGTGTGCCTCTAAAAGGAGAGCAAAACACACTGTGAATTACTGAAGGCAGAATAAACTGTATGTTCAAATTATAGCTGATTCAAACACACACCTTCTGAGCTCAAAGGCTTGCTAATATATCTCTGGCATGAACATCTATGGTGCAAATGGCCATGATTTTTTGAGGATCAACCAAAGAAAGTTCTCCAAGAAGTGGGGTAATGAAAATATTTCCCTAAATGACCTGAAACTTGTAGGTAACCCTCTGAAACCAGATGGACCTCAGTACCATCTACCATTACTGCTACTAGAAATTAGTTCTCCTACATCAGGAACTAGATCACCACAAAAACTGGCTTGTATGTACAAATTTGCTGGTATTAAACATGAGAAGCCAGAAGAAATCCTGGTTTAAACAGACATTTGAGCCACCTCCAAAACAATCCAGGTGAGCACAAATAGGAAGGGTAGGACAAATGAATGGTTAAGATGATGAGCATGAAGTTGAATTGTAAATTCTGTGGTTATAATCTCCATAGAGATATGCACAAGACTCTGCAAAAATTGTACTAATTGCATGAGAACATTTATTGGCAAACTAAAAATAGCCCTTAGCAAAGATCAGTGACTTACATTTTAAAACTAGGCAATGCAACAAGGGGATGATCACAAAACAGAATGTAAATTATTAGATAGGGTTACATACTAGGAAGTGACTATGGAATTATTCAGGTTTCGTATTAATAAGAGAAAAAAAATATACAGCTACTGCATGTAAATCTAAGGAGGAAAATATAACTAACTTTGATAGAAAGATATAGGATCTTTGCTATTACACAGAAATTCTAGACACTTCTGTCAGATATCCATCACCCCTTTAAAGACTCTTTCCTATTTTGCATTTCCCTTCAACAGATATTCTCTGTTGAAAAACAAAACTACTGAAAGTTCTTGCAAAGAGAAAGCATACTCACAGCAGGACAGAAACATTCAGGAGAAGTTGAAGGTAAACAAGAGCAAAGTGAAAATCGAATGGCAGAGGGTACCCTTCTGAAATGGGACTGAAACTAATTTTAGAAGCAATCTGGTTGGTTTGACACAAACAAACCAAACAGCTTTGGTTTCCTTACACAAATATATGGGATATTGGTTGCATACTCTTTTCTTAGCACAGTATCATGGTTAATGTTGAGCAGCATCTTTGCTTTTACCTTTCATCTCAGTTTAGAATAATCCCACAAAATCCCAGTAATTAAGATGTGATAAAAATGCCAATGAGGTAGCAGAAATGGATGCAAAAGCCATGCTTCTTTTTCCAGTAGGTGCTAATAGCAGCTTATTTACTACAGTATTAAAATTATCTAATATGCCACTCATATCTTTTTTATGGGACCTTTTTAGCACTATACTTATTTTCTCTGAATTAAATGAAAAACAGATATCCATACTGCTTCTTGTGGCAATCCTGCAGGGCTGATGCCAAGCCCTTGTCCCAGACCTACCAAATGCCATTTCTATGTCTGAAACCCACCAGATTCATGAAGCAGTAAGTTCAGTCTGGGCTGGGTTGTAAAAAACTTACTGTTCTCTCTGCTTCTCTTCAAAGGCCAGTACTGCCTCCCCAGTGGAGAGATGTACTGGTTTGTGTACAGTTTCCTCAAGGTGTTGCAACAAAGACTCTGCCTTTTGAAGCATAAAACCCAAGCATGCATAAATTTATGCATGTAACATAAAGGGTATATATTATACTAAAAATAAAGAATGTTCATCTCAATAATATTTACCAAAGATTTTCTTTACATTAACATTTTTTACTAACTTGAAATGAGAATAATTTTTTCCCCTCCATTAGGAATTAGATGAGATACCAGATATTGCTTTGTTTTACATATCCACTTGACTTGAACACTCAGACATACTGTCTTAGAGGTAGAAATATGAAAGTTTGAAGTTTTTGTGTTCAGTAAGCACAGATAATATACTTTTTCCCATGTCTCTATATACTCAAATGTAGCTGTGTCTTGGAGAAACTGTTTCTAAGAGGCAAGATGCATGCATTTGTCCATTCAGTCTGGGGCCTTCCTGCTGAGACAATCAGTCGTTAGAACCACAAGCAACACTGATTTTATGCAACGTGAATGCTTATGCATTCAGCACTGTTCTGAGAACAATAAGTTATTGTCTTAGAAGTTGCTGATCTCTTCTCTCTGACCTACCACTACCCAGTTAGCACAAATACTGGCTGGCCAATTAGCAAATATAAGGCTCAAAACCAGCTGAAACCCTGTTTAGCTGATAGGGGACACATGAGAGCACTGGAGGTCCGGAGAGGTGTGTGCTAAAGGATAAGAGATGAGTGGATTTGAAAAAAAGATGAAATAAAAAGGGCAGAAGAGAGAAGGTATGAGAAATGCAACATTCAATAACAATCTTGATCAGTTTTGTGATTTTAGTACCTTTTTTTTTCTTTTTCGTTGCTCCAAACCAGAAAAGTGTCTATACTCCTTTTAAAAAACACCCTATGTACAAGAGGCACATAGACAATTTTCAGAGCCAGTGAAAATACTTTCTAGAAAAGACCACGTGTGTTGAACTTCCATCCAAATGAAAATTACAGAATCTGCTATGTTTAATTAATTTTGCCAACCTTTCACTTGTTCAGTGAAATATACCATGTATTTACGTTTCAGAATTGTTTGCAGATGAAACTAGAAAAATGGAAAAACAGAAAAACTACACTAATCAAAATAATTCATCAAACAGAGGAACTAGAGCTAACAGGAGCTTAAAAAGTTCTCTTGTAACTGTTATTTTATGTCACATCTTCAAACAATGCAAATGGACAGCATATTTTTAAAGGGTTTAAAAAAAACTGAAGAAAACACAAGCTTAGAATGCTGTGATTTTCTTTAACTCCTATACGGAGACAGGATTTTTTTAGAATATATTCAGTTACACGGCATACATATAAATTTTCACTACTAACACCTGGAGAAAATATAACTCTCTGCAATAAAGATTCAGGAAAAAAAAGTTTTAACTAACCAAGTGTACCAAGGGAGTGAATAATATTGGTACACAGATGGTATTGCTATTAATTAAATCCTTACTTGATTGTTATCTAAAGTTTCAAGTAGCTGTTCCTCTGACTTCAATAAAGGAGAGAGCAGGGAGACGGCCACATGTGGAAGCATCCTCTTTCGTTTAACAAGCCAGGTCTGCCTTCAGAGAACTGGGTCCTTTTGTCTGAGCAGACACTACAAATTCACTTCTCAGCCCACAAGATGCCTCTGTCTGAAACCTAAATCCCTTCTCTGCTTGTATGTTGAACAGTTGACAGCAGTGGCACTTCGACATGTCTGACAGCACTGGCGGATCTATGTGTAGAGCATGAAAGACCATCACCACAATATCTTCAGTTGAATACTTCTGTCACATTCATGACCTCCCACCAGTGCCTCTCTCCGACTGTAGAATTTTGCAACTCCAATATGACTCTCAGTGATGACATCAGATTTTTCACCTTTAACTCTAAGTCTATATATACATCCCAGGAATTTTCTTTATCCAAACACCACATTTCCTAAGAAACTAGCTGAAAACAGTTGCAACAATTACCTGCCATTAATAGCCACTTTGTTGATAAGTTTGGGAAAAATTTAGGAGGTTTGTCAGGAAGCTCTGCATTCCTGTTCTATGTGCAGATAAGTGGTAGCACACGACAAGGGAAGATTTTATTTGAGTCATTGATTTATGTGGCAGGTAAGTCAAGGACCAGAAATATACTTTCCAGTATGTAATTTAAAGTAATGGAATCATATTAACACTGTATTTACATAGTGATTTTATGATTCCAGTTGGATTAGAAGCATTTATTTTAAAACAGCCCAGATAATTTCAGTATAGTTTTCATATTAATTATTTCACTACAGATAAAATTATCCATAAACTTAATACATTTGAAACCATTGCTCTGAGGAGTAAGGAAGGCTCATATTGCCCACTGGAGCATGACAAACATGACATAAGTGATCAGCTCACGGGCAGCAAACAGCATCTTCTGTGTTCCAGGACCTGGCAGATGTGCCACAGTGAATGATGCAAAAGCAGAAGGAGAATTCAGTTATCTCAATCCTCTCCTTGCTTTTACCACCCTTATCACAGCATGACAACCTCCAGTATCAGAACTGGCTAATTCGAGTCCACAATTCTGAAGCAACTTAAGCCAAGACATCTACTGTGAAGTCTGATTTTTCTCTTAAAGCACTAATAATTGGGCATGCAATTAAGCATATTTATTTCTGAATGAAACAAATGTGGGAAGAAGAAGAAACTTTATATCCGTAAGGTTCAAGACTTTATACCCAACTTCCATAGTGTCAACCACAGTTATTCTGCTAGAGTCCTGCAAATAGTCTGGGGGGCCTTTGTTGTTATTTTTCCTTCATAATTCCCTTTTCCCATGGGAATTGCCTTCTGTAGGGCTACTGTCAACAAAGCATTGCAAATACTTAAAGCAAAGAAAGTGCCCTCCTTTTAAAAATGAGCACTTTTCCTGTAGCTCCCAACACTCTGGAGCAGAGTCTGTGAGCAGAGGAGATAAACCCCTGCAAATTCCACCTGTCTCTGAAAATGACTGTCAGCTGCTGGGGTCTGTTGTAACCCCCAGCCTCTTTATTCTTTCACATACTGCCTCAACTCAGAGAAGTGACAGCATGGTTTTATCATGTACCTACCCAGGAACTGGAAACTCACTCAGAAGAATAAAGTTTTAAAAGAAAGCCCTCCATACAAAGCATGTTCCAGAACGTTCAGTTTAGACATGAGTAATAAACCCACTGCAACATCAAAGTGGGTGGGAAGAGTGAGGAAGGGGTAGCACTGAGACAGATAAGTTGCCAAAATAGACAGCTATGGAACCTGCCTTGGCAAACCTTCTGAGCTGCACATCCATCTGTTCCACATTAATCTGTCTCCAACGGGTTTTAGTCCAATCATCAGTGCTGCTCTGAAACAGAAAGAACAGATAAAAGTGTCAACAACATTTGGTAAAGACAAGCTTCTAGTACATAACAGATAAATGGATGCAGGGGAAAGCCCATCACAACATTAGCTCCCAGATCTTTTTTCCAAGCCTACACCACCACTACCCAGAAAGCACAAACAATAATCCACCCTCTGAAAATTCAACCCAAACGCCAGGCATTTTAACAGTTTCATGCTTCAGTATCTGACAAAAGCATACATAAATACCTTTCCTGTGCTATTAACCACACACCTTTATCCAGTGAGAACATAGAGGTGCACCTGGGAGATGCAGGAAAGCTGCCTTGCAACTCCTCCTGGGGGTGCTGCACACAAATTTATGGAAAGAAAATCTAGTGACTTTATTTTTAACCTTGCCTCTGAAAGCAACTTCTTGAGGGAACATTGCAAGACTGATTTCCCACACAGATCTGTACACTGAATTTTCTGGACTCTTCTAGCTTTGTAAGGCTTTCCAATGCACAATTCTCAGTTCTGATGTTGAATTTTCTGGATTTCTGAATTTTATTCAGTTATTTTAATTAGTCAATCAAGTTTGGTATTAAAAAAGTTCTAAATGAAACTACAAAGTTTGTTTTGCCTTGGGATTATCTTGGAATTGATTGACTTGAGAACAGAGCTATTTCTACTCTGGGTATTCTAAAACATAGGAACAATAATTTTTTAAAAAAAAGGAAGATTAAAATCTTCTGTATCATTTCTTTTTATCAAAAGTGTAACTCTTCCAGGAGAAAAGTATAGCATTAAAATATTTTCTAAGTCTATAAATAATTTAAAGAAAAATCATATTAATATCAACATGAAAAATTTATATTAATATAACACAAATATCCTAAACTTTCTTGAGCAACCACACTTCTTTTCAACATTGTTTCATGTGCTTGTAGCCTGGAAACTTCATATAGTTTTGCAGGTAGATTCTCACATTAGTAGCATTTCTTTTTCCAGTGTCTCAAGTTTTTGATCTGCCTCAAAGAGGAAAAGAGTACTCAAAATACAGTTGTAGGGTATATTGACCTTACCTAAACCTGTCAGTGAAATCCATAGATCCTGTATATGTGAATCAATGTAAGAAAAGCTGAGAGAATTATTGCAAAAAAGGTTAAAAAGCTGTATTTGCATGGTCCCTGAGAGAACTCAAAAGCATACAAAGGACTTTGTATTTGAACCATAAAAGTAGGCACTTTATGCTCTTGTAATAAATCTCTTAACTTATTAAACCCTTCTGAAAGTTGCATATATATTCACAAAGTCCCTTCATGATGTTTTAAAAAAGATCCCCTAAATAGTTGCCTTTAGGCTACTGTATTCAAGAGCACATTATGCTGACTGTTTAAAGGGACATGAGAAAATATTCTGAATTTTGTTACGTTTTTAGTTAGCATATACAACATGAGAAGAGAAAAAAGAAACCTGAATTTGGTAGCATGAGAATTATATCAGCTTTTTAAATAATAATTAAAAAACAAACAAACAAACAAAAAAACCCCCAACAAATAGCCCCTAGCCAAAAACGAAAAAACCCTTCACAACAAAAAACTCCCCAAACCACCACCCAAAAAAAACTCAATACACAAACCACAAATGTTTTAATGTGTACATTGAAATATCATTACATATCATACTGAAAGATTACAAGCAAATATATTTTTCTGAGATTCCTTATCGCCTTACTTAGATGAGCATATGGATTTTCTACATCAAACTGAAATGGAAATTCTGTTTTAAATTTTTCTCTGAACTCCATCTGCTTCCCTGATGAAGCACAGGTAATGATACCTGTCACTGATCCTGTTCTTGTTAGAAAAAAACCTAAAAAACAGAGACAAAAAAAGACTGATCTCAGAATTTAAAATACATCAAGTAAAGTGCATTTTCTTCTGATTAACTGCAATATTAGATGCCTGATGAGGAGTTACTTTGCACTTTGCCAACACAGTTCTCTTCTTAATGGCATTCATTTCTTCAGGCAAGTCCTATTTAACAAACTAACATTGTCTTGAAGCAAAAAAATCACACATGGCAGAAACATATCAGTAAAATCTATATATTAACAATGAGGATACTCCAACACCTGTACATGAGTAAGAAATTACAGTGGATGAATTATTTAACCACAACTATACTCTATGTCATAGCTTGTACCA
This sequence comes from Sakesphorus luctuosus, assembly GCA_013396695.1. Taxonomy (NCBI): domain Eukaryota; kingdom Metazoa; phylum Chordata; class Aves; order Passeriformes; family Thamnophilidae; genus Sakesphorus; species Sakesphorus luctuosus. Next base: position 315,836 of record VWZD01002482.1, read on the forward strand.
GAACTTTTGTCAACTGTAAAACAACTGATTTTATGGATCATTGGTAATTATAAACTACTTGAGCTTAATGAACTCAGTTATTTTATGTATAATCACATAAAATTTTGTTTAAATGATGTTTGGAATCTTCCACACAATAAAACAGAGCTCTACTCTTTCTGCTTTAACACACTTTCAAATATGTAAAGGTGACCTAGAAACCGTTTTCTCATTCTCCCCAAGATCCCTTGAAAACACATTCAATAAACTATGAGAAAAAAAAAATCCATCAGGATAGAAGGTGACAGGTGGTTTTTGTCTGTATCAAAAGAGAAGATTGAATCTAAGTCACTTCAGAGTAACTAGTAAAACCAATTTAAGGTATATGTCAAAACTCCTACCAAAAATAACTAAACCAGATTGACAGAGAAATAGAAATTCCACTGTGGACTGGAAGCTCACTGAAACTGGTGAGAAGTTATAATTTTGAATAATTAGATTGGTTGATGGAAAGCATTAGTTTAACTTCTACCCAATTAATTCTACCCAATTCTATTTACAAGTATTTACAGCGTAGTGCATCTCCCAAACCAGACCATATAAGGGTCTCTCAGAAGTAGATGGTGCTCTTAAAGCCATAGCTTTAATAATAAGCTCTTCTTTTAGTGTCAGTAGGAAGCACTATAGCTGTAGTGCTTTCCCATTAATTCTTACCATTGAGTTTTCCTTATTTCAGGTAATTCCCTCAAATTTTGCTTGGCAACCAAAACAATTAGAACTGGAATGGGTGTGGGGTATGTAAAAACAAGTGACTAAGGATGTCTGTAAGACAGCACCACCTCACAACCATCAAATCCCACTCTTTGTATCCATATTTGGACAGATTCCCAAACTACTGCTTAGTATGTTATCGAAGGCAAAGCAACATAAGAAATACACTTACTGGAATTCCTATCTCGTTCAGCTCCTGGGAGGCTTATGAATGTGAACATGATTTTGTTATTATTAAGAAAATAGCAAAAAATAACGATGGACCTCATCAGAACAAAATGCAGCATCTCTTTTTGAACTGATTATTATTCCCATAAAACAAGTCTTTAAAGAACAAAAGAAAAGGTACTTGGTTTTATTGCTGGCAGTTGAAAAGAAAAAAGGACAACAGAATTATTTACATCCCTGAGAACAAATACTGCTATTTTAGGATCATATATGCACAGGTAAACATTACATACTGGTTTTGTTACAGTACCTCTAACTGGGCACAAATGTCACCTGGCATCTTCTGACCATAGCTTTCTAAGAGTGCAACCATCTCTTTTGAAGGTTCAAAATGTTCATCACCAGTTGTCTGCCTCTTCTTCACAGCCAGGAGATCGCCCAGGATTGCTATAAGCACACAAAAATCTCATCTGAACACTTTTCTTTGGAGTCCAACATCTGTGTCATAAGACAATCTGTCACTTTTATAAATTCTTCTAATTCTGTTAGATTACCAGAGACAAGTATGACGATAGAGAAAACTCTCCTTATTATGGTGAATAAAATATAGCAAGCCCTATGGATACCACTTACACTGTTTTACAAAATACAGTTACTTATAATGTAAAACAAATACAATTTTACTGGATCATTTTAAGACTGTCTGGGCCTGATTTCCAGGGGTAGCAAGTGCCCCAATTGAGAAATAACCCTGCAGGATATGCATGTACAGTATCTGGAAAGCAGAAAAAACCCAACTCAAAAGACTTAAAAAACCACTAAGAAAACAAAATTTAAAAAGCTGCAAACCCATCTCATTAAGGTATTACATGTAAAAAGTCCCCAGGGTTACAGTTAGCCCTTTATGCTCTAAAACTGCACACTAGATGAATTCTAGAATGCTAAAGGATGACAGATTAGCTCAGATCCTAGGAAGTCTGGAACTAGGCTTTCCTGGTATATCCAGGCAGACAACCCACTCTCCGGATACTTTCTAAATCACAGAATCATACAACATTTTGAGTTGGAAGAGACCCAAAAGGATCATGGAGTTCAACTCTTAAGTGAAATCCTACCCTGATCTTTTCTAACTTGTGTGGGTTTTCTACTTTTTTTTTCAGATATAACCTGCCTCATAAGTCACTAACCTCTTCCTCTTAAGTCTCTTACAAACTCAAAGTCTTAATTGCAAATTGTTGTTTTCTGAGGGAAAAAAAAAGCCCACCTGTAAAAGATTACCGAAAGGGTGGCAAGCAGAACTGGTTTTCCCAGTCCCCAGACTCGAACCTTATACACTTTAAATTAAGTCCATGAAGTTCTGGATGCAGAGAATAGACTATTTCCTTCCTGTATGCAGAAATCTTTCATTTATTTGAAGATCTATACCTGTTCTCTTTTCCTCCTCAGCCTCAATGACCATTAACACATCCTCTTTCCTGAAGTTCAATGCTTATACCTGAGTACAATACTCCACTAGAGGCCTCATCAAGGGTGACTAAAATATGAGATTTCTCCTTGTGGCTTTCTGGACAACCACTCATTTGAATATTTACCTACTTACCTATTTCCTAATAACAGGACTTCACGTACTCATGGCCTACATATGACAGCTCCTAAATCATATTTTGAAGAACTGCTTCTACTCAGTTATTTCCTATCTTACATTTTAATTATTCCTGTGCAAGAATAATACATGTGACTGCAGAAACATGTTTCAACTACCCAACTACATACTACACTGGATGGTAGTATGAAAATCTCTGCTTCTTTGACTTACAGTTCAGATCTGTCCTTAGCTATAGGTTAACTTCTGGAAAGAACTCATATTTAGAACACCATTAAAGTGAGCATGGAATCATAGAACACTGTTTGATTCCCAGATGAAATACTCTAAGTCAGTATTCCAAGGCATTCAATTCACAAACAGCTTAACTAAAGTATAATTTAAGCAATGCACAAAGCTGTTGTCCTAATAATAAATGAACAGTTTCATGTGTATGGGTACTGAATGGGTACTGCCTTTGAACATGGATTCTAAACTAGAACAGTCAAGAAATCCTACACAAAGTACAGAGGCAAAGCATCTGTCAAGATCCAGGATTTTGGCTTTAGATTCAGTCTAATCGTCTTCACGCTCCCGTAAAGTTAACATATATATGCAAAATGTATGTTTTTTCAATGGAAGAAAAATGTAATGGGTAGCGCATGACAGTGCTAAACACATAGCTCACCTCTGTCACTGAACAAACCTCTGAGATTTTTCAGTACTTT
>VWZD01002482.1:319165-357404 GCA_013396695.1 Sakesphorus luctuosus
TGGGGGGTTTTTTTGTTCTTTTTTTCAGAAACTGACTTAGGAGTTGATGTGTTTGCTTAGCAATACAGATTAATTTTAAGTAACAGTGTAAAAGATATATGTGTGTATACCAGTGCAAAATGAATACATATGTGTAAAAGTCACACCTTTGTTTAGGAAGCCTAGTAAGAGGGATAGCCATCTATATCGCTCCTTCCTTTTATGATGTTTCATCCTGTTACTCTTCCTGCTAAATAAAGAACAAGTTTTTACAAACCCAAATTATCTCTGTGTATTATCATTCAGCAGGTTATTATGAGCATCAAATTTTAGCTGCTCAAATACTTGAAGATAAACAGTATCTTTTGACTCTGAATCATTGTTACATTTAATTATATTCCATAGATGCCGCAGGTACCAGTCAAATGAACAACAGTCATTTTCTATAGCACTTTCTTAATACTCAAGGTGATTAACCATGTTCATAGATGAGGATGTAGAAAACACAGATGCATTTTAATGCAAGCTCATGCTGGCTGTAACGGATTGCTCCAGCACCTTCTGCTTTGTTCCATGAGCAACACAAACAGCAACATGTAACAAGTACATGTAAAGTTACAGTTGTTACTCTGCTATGTATGTTAAACTTTAACCATCTTTGAGAATTTTTTTTTCTTTGCAGCTTATCTGCATCCTTTTTCTGTTGCAAGTCAAATAAACATATAGAAGTACCAGGAGCCAAGGCTGATATTTAAATAAAATCCAGCATCTTTAGATAGACATATCAAAGTAACTTGTTTGTTCAAGAATCTTCTTCCTTTCTAACCTGCTCCACCACTCAACTAACATGGATTTTGTTTGTTTGCTTGCTTGTTTCAAACATGTTTTGCAAGCCCACACATATACACATATACAACATCCATGACAGGACGAACTACTGCCCTTCTTTAAGGCAAATAAAGAAATTTAGATTTAGTTCTGTGACTGAATGTGATACTCTTTTTTTAAAAAAAATATGTATTTAGAAACCATTTAAGACAATAAGTCTAAGCAGCCAACATATGTGCCCTGAAACCTAAGCACCTTTTGATCCTCTTTTGGATCAGACCTGCCCACCCCCAGTCACACTACAAAGCAGAACACTGCTCTGCTCTGGTTTTCAGGCAATTCCAGTCACATTTTAACCAAACACATGCCTGACTATCCAGAGGCATGTAAAACTTGCTTCTTGGAAATATGTGGACACTATTCATATATCATACACTTAACAGCATGAACCTTGAAGCTTCTGACAAATAAATTATCTATAAGATGACAGCTATTGTTTGATAAAACTCCTGATTAATGTTATCAAACCCAAAGGCAAATAGTTTCTGAAGAACCTGGAAAGTAAAACTTTTAGTGATGACAGTAAAACCAGCACAGTAATTCGCACTTCATATTTCACCTGTACTTCTGCTGTTAACACTATGACTGCATGCAGGAGAGAGGGAGGCTCAAACTTGAAAACTAATACTCACTGACTGTGATTTACTTGAAAATAAGCTGTAAAATCAGCAAATCTACAACACAGAAGGCTCATTCAGAAGCATGCTAGACAGGCTGCTTTTGTCCTAAGTCAGTCAAGTCCCTAAGGAGGGATTCAGCACCTCAAAAAACTGACCACTTCAAACCCTCTCACAGTCTTCATCTGACCAAATACAATAATTGCTGAGCTTTACCTAGCGGCTTAAAACTACTATTCAATATCTGACCAACATTTATGTTTATATACTGACTAGGCAGGGAACCCTCCATAAAGGTAAAGGCAAAACCAGGTCAACTATACATGCACATACACCTGAAAAGTTCTTTCTTGAAACTACATCTCCCACAGACAAGGATGTTACAGAGCATCCTGCTGCCTCAGGAGGGAGCAACAAGGCAGCAGTAGGTCACTGCTGCCACTCACTTCTTTCTGAGACAGCTTTGTAGCTTTGTGCAGGGATTAGCAGGAATGTACGGTGGAATGTAAGGGATTTTATCAGGAACAATGAAATTTAGAAGTACAGTATAGTGAGTCCTGACCTTAAGACATGGGAAGCTTTGCTATAGATTTGAAAGCAGTACCAGGATTTTAGTCCAAAGCATTAACAACTTTCCAAGGCTTCTGCATGAACTAAACATGTGCCATTCATTTAGTTTAGATGTGGTTTACAGCCTTTCCTCTGTGTTTTCAATTACGTACATTAAGCCCCATATTTGCAAGAAAAATCAGTGTGTACACAGAGAATGTATTTTCTACTCCACTTAGTGAAAGAATAAATCTCTATATTCAGCTAGTAATTATTATTAATATGTATTTCATTATATTTTTGTTGCTTTATTTTTTGTTGTTATTTATTGTTTCAACAACTTTTGTATTTGGATCTGTTTCAGAAAATTTCCCTGGTTAAATAATATCATATCCTGAATACATGTTCCCCATACATGTAGCACTCTCTTTCCTTAACGCACTGCCAAAATTGTGACACATCAGGTCCATGCTCCTGAAGGCCAGCAAAGCTTATACCCACAGGAAGGCTGAGCCCATTTTCTAATTGTCTGCATCTGGGAAAACCCAGCAAGCTTGAGGGTACACAGGTGCCAGGAGCACAGGGAAATGGCAAGGACACAGCTAGGAGAATCCCTTTTTGGATCAGGATAGTGAAGAAGTCAGTGCAGAGAACCCATTACATCTGCACCTGGGGCTGGGGCACACATCTGCAAGGGGGCAGACCTGGCTTCACCAGATTCCTCACTTCAAAAGGAATTTAATCAATATCTCCCTCCTCCCAAAGATAGTGCCCTGTTCCACAAAGCCACAAGGTAAGAAGGAAGCAGAAAAAACAGAATTTGCCTGCCCTCCTGCCAGCCAAGTGCTCTAGCCAGCAAACTACACAATAACATAGGGCACTTCTTTATTTGAATTTATATTAAAAGTGGATTAAATACTTCAGAAAACATATTTTTTCCAAACTCATAGACACTTATATCCATGAATTAACACCAGATTCTTGAACATTAAAACAAACAAACAAAAAGTGTCAAAAAGAACAGTAATAAATATTCTTTTTTATCTGAGAGACATACCATGACTGCTGGTGAGCATAGTTAGAAATTATTTTGGCTATTATTGCAAGACATTGCTATAAACCAACATTTAAAAAACCTTCTCTATCTCTTGAGTAGAATCAACTGATTTTGTATTTACACCAGAACTGCATATAAATTACATTCTAAGACTCAGGAAAAAAAGACATACTGACTGTCAGCTCTGTCTATTATTCTATTATATGAGAATATTTTTTTTTTAATTCTGGGCAATGTTGAAGGGGTATTTTGTTTCACTATCTCCAAAATTATTTTATTCACTTAAATTTACTTGATTCACTCAAATTCTTTGCAAAAGCCATCTGAATATTTCTCTATAATGACACTTCTAAATAATTCAATCACCTGATCATGAAAAAGCATCCAGAAATCTATTCTTGATAAAATTAATTTCTGGTTTGAAGAAGAAATAGTAGACACCAAACCCAGATGTATTGGAAGCCTATCTCATGCCTAGTTCCATTCAGCACTATAAAATTTCAAGTATCACAACTAGTTTACAGATACTTTTCAATAATCAAGGAAATAATAGTACAAATGCCTGTTTACAGGGTGCAATATTACCATGTTACTGTAATCTGAAAGATCATATATTCTCCTTCTGAAGAGCTTTCCAGAAGCTGTTCACTCTGCAGACCTTGAGCCCATCCAAGTCCAGCTTTTCAGCTTTTGAAATTCCAACTTATTAATGAAAATTTCTCATATCAAAAGAATAAAAATTAATTAACCTCTACAAAAAAAAAGCCAGTAACACACTTATGTTTGAGATGGTTTTTGCCATTGGACCTTTTCGTTCAGGTTTGGCAGAATGAACAGTTAAATTCTGTGCCACCTTAAATAATTAATACGAAGGAAAAAAAAAAAGAAAAGGGTGGGGAAGCAACAGGCAATTCCAGCAGGGCTTTATCCTAGTTGAGTCACTTATAGGATTAAAACACAAGTGGAAATGAATTGTCATACACACTTAACTCTATTTCAATTTCATCAGATTAAGTTAAAAAAATCCTAGATGAAAAAGAGCAAGCGCTCCTAAACACATACTTTCATGTATAAGCACATGACTTATTACAATAACAGAAAATGTTGCTATGAAAATTAAACTTAAATCTTTCCCAGAGGAGTTAAATTGAACCTGCTTTAACCTCTTTTGTAATATGTGCCAAATTAATTTCTATGGTCTCTGATTTCACTTGGATTAAGTAATTGTTTTATGCCCCAAAGGGATGAAAATAACTGTTTCCTTGTGTGTTTAAAAATGAGCAACACCCAGGAACACAACAGTCACAGGTTCCCCAAGCAGACTCCTGATGGCCTGCAGACCCCTCAGCTCACTACTGTGACTTACACAGACTTTCCTCAGCTGTCCCCTCACCACAAAAGGACCTGCTGGCATAGGACAGGGCTCTCTGTGAGCCCATCTGATTATCAAGAACAAAGAATGCTAGCAAGAGCTAGTTCATGTGCAAAGGCTACGCATGCTGTCTGTGACGGGCACAAGATGCCACAATTGTAAAACTGCTGGCACAGGATGTTCTTCCCAAATATTTACAGCCACCCCCACATCCAAAGCACCTCATCCTGTCTTTCTGATGACAGACAGCCAAAAATCAACATGTTCACCCCAAATCCCTTTCACAGATCACTCTGGTGGGCACTGCCAGAGACTCTAAGACTGGATTTCTTGTTCTCCGATAGTATTTTAAAGGGCTGGAACAACACACTACCTAAATAATCACAGAGCTAAAGTACGTAATTTTCCAGCTCAGATCACGCAAGTGAATCTCCCACTTCCCAGAAAGGCACAGATCCAGAGGAGGGCCACAAAGATGATTAGAGGGATGGAGCACCTCTCCTACGAGGAAAGGCTGTGAGAGTTGGAATTGTTCAGGGTGGAGAAGAGAATGCTCCAGGAACACACTATTGCAGACTCTCAGTACTTAAAGGGAGCTTATAAGAAACATGGGGACAAAGTTTTTAACAGGGCCTGTTGCAATCGGACAAGGCATAATGGTTTTAAACTAAAAGAGGGTATGTTTAGACTGAATATTAGGAAGAAGGTTTTTTTAGAATGAGAGTGGTGAGACACTGACACAGGTTGCCCAAAGAAGTTGTGCTTGCCCCATCCCTGGAAACATTCAAGGACAGATTGGATGGGGCTCTGTGCAAACCAATCTAGTTGAAGATGTCTAGGGGACCTTTAAAGTTCCTTTCCAACCCAAACTATTCTATGATTCTTTAATTCTAATCAACAGCCGCTCTAGACTCTTACTACAACTGCTTCCAGTTTCAGTAAAGAACAAAAAAAGACCCCAGGAGCAGGAACTAGAATCTATGGCTATTCCCATCCTAGTCATTTTATGACTCACCATAATATTAGAAAAATGTTCTACACTCTTTTTCTGGCCTCAGATTTTTCATCTTCCCTTGCTTATTGGCACAGATGTAAAAAGGGACAGAATTCAGGGAGATGAACCCTTGCTATGAACTCAGTGCAGCCAAAGATTTGCTGCTACATCCATGCTGTGTCCCACTGATTCCTCTCCGTGTCAGTGATTCACAAACATGAAACTGAAAAATAACACAAAAGGAAGCAGTAAGGAAAACAGTGATACAAATCTGCTCCTGCACAAGTGGTTGCAAACTCATGGTGCTGTTTGTCTTGTTTTGACAAGAACATGAACAGCACAAGAGCAGCCTCAGCACAAACATAATTGAATAATAATTGCAAAGTGACAGGTAAGCAAGTGGGCAAAAATACGAGCTAAAGAAGCTAGGATGAGCACCATAGTGTTTCTGTTTATCTGTTTTCACCACCATCCCCCTCCCAAGATCTAATTTATTAGGCTTGGTAGGGTACCAGTTTCACCATCACTTTGAAGCCCACACTCCATCCGAGCCTGTCCCTGAGTACTACCAGCTGCTCCAGGGAAGCAGGACTGCTCTCGCAGCACCCCATCCTCCCCTTCCTAAAAGCCTCCTGAGGTATGTTACTCCAGTCTGTTCCCATCTCATCCATGAGGAGGGCATGCCTTACACTGCCTGTGTGCTCCCAAGAGTCTTGTAAGGCAGATATTAATTTAGTGGCTTCATTTGTGGCTTTATGAAGTAATTTATGCTCCCTTAACATAACAAACTCATTAAACTTCACAGACTTCATAAATCTGATAGGATTTGTATTTGCTCCAGTAAGGAAGAGGAGCAAAACTGACATTTTGAGAGGTTATTTTTCTGGTTTTGAGCACTGAAATCAGGGTATGAGATGTTGCTGGTATTTAGAGACTAGATTTAAGTACTAAGGCTATAAATGAAACTCCCTCTGTAAATACTGAGCAAGCAGTATATTCTTGTCAAATGTTTAAACTTTAATTTCACTTTCAGTATCTCCTTTGCTAAAGGTTTTAAAATATTTTAAAATAAATTTTTAAGCACTTTGTGATGACAATTGTTTTGTTGTTTTGGTTCGGGGTTTTTTTAATAACACAAACACATGGAAATTGAAAGTTATGAAATACTTGAGCTCTTGCAGGTGCGACTTCCAGGGAATCTTGTCTTCTCTTTGCACAACATGCTAGTTAAGTAAAACAACCACAGTGGTGGTACACATACTATGTGTGACAACCAAATCTTATAGATTTGTTTTCATAACATCAAACCAGGGAAAAAAATAATCCCATTCTCATTTGAAGCAGAAACATCTAAGCCAGCTGAATGCCTGTATCAGTTTTCACAAAAATGAGCTTCCTTGATAAATACAGGTTTAGCAATGAGCTATGAACTTAGTTGTCAACTTCCTCTTCTCTTTATGCTAGTCACAAGTTGCTCTCAGTCTTCTTCTCTCCCCTACTAATCTTTGAAAAAAACCTTGACCTTTCCAAACTGCCCAACAATGGATTTCAGATGCATTCAGGTTTCTGTGCTTGAAATCTTTCTCCTTTGAAGTTGATGGGAGTTTAGTCATGGGCTTCAATCAGGAAGAGATTTCCGTCTCGGTGGGAGAGTTGCAGTTCTATCCCTGTCCCTATTCATAAGTGCTGTCTCTCAAGATCAAACTGCCAAAATAATGACCTGTCTGAAATCTGAACACTGCTAACAAAGTACTAGCAGACAAAAAGAACAGTTTTCATCTTCCTGTCATTGCCATTGGTATTTATATACACTATCTGTGCTACCGCAGAATAAATGGCACATATATATGCCCTCTTTGAAACATCTTTTTTTTTCCACAGAAATGCAGGGGTAATAACTAAAAACTGTCCTGTGAAACCTGTTTGTCTGTTCTGGTCTTAAACTGGGCTTTTTCCAAATCTCAGCTATGAACCTGAACAACTGCATTGCCCTCCCTCAAAACAAAATTTGATCCTGCACATTTAATTATAAAAAATATCCTCAGAACTAGAGTATTTCCATCTAAAAACATGTTATTTTGAAGAACCAGTGCTTCTCAAAATTCTGGGAGAAGAGTCCCAGATAGTCAGGGTCAGGACAGAGGCTTGATCAGGACCTGCAAAGAACAGTACAACACTTCCATCCATGATGTTGCCTTTTTGTACCTAGTGTAGATCACCCATTGCTTTAACACAGAGTTTCAAAAGCAATTTTAAGGGAATTTTTATTGCAAAAGTACAAGTCTGGTCTGGATTGCAGTCTCCCTCTCCTTTTTCTTTAAGGTATTCATGTAGATTTAGTTAGACTTGAAAATGTAATATTTCATGTTATTCCCAAAATTTTTACATAACAAAAGATACCCCAAACATTTTGTACCCAGACCTAATTCTTAGTGTCTACTACAAACTGTTAATAAAGCAGTTTTATGACATCTACACTAAAAGAAAGTGCACATATATGAATTGAAATGCTTAGGCTTTATTCTTTAAGAAAATCTTATGCAAGTACCGATTTTTATAGCTTAATCTTAATAACTATTATAAGACATTTTGAAACCTTGTACACAGATCTCTTATGGTTTACCTTTCAGAAGGAGCACAATTTTAGGAAGACGGGTGGAAAATTAAGTATTTCTTTTCTTATTACCTTCTTATGAGCTTTCCTCCTTTACAAGCTGCAAAAGCCTTTAATCATACAACTTAATAAAACATTTTTGCATCATATAGTCATCAGAGAGCTGTTTCGAGGTGATGATTCCCTGTGTGCCCAACTGCTGGTGTGGTAGCTTAGTGGCTTTGCTCTCGAAGGAGAGGCAGTTAGTCATCACTGCCCACAAGGGAAGTGACTCATCCCTCATCTTTCACAATGACATTCACTGGACAAGAAGTATATCACCTTGCACTGCACTGAGGATGGCTCTGGAGACCTGAGCACAGAAAAGAATATATCTTTGATGCTGTAAACAATTCAGATGACAGCAGTCACATCAATTATACAAAAGTCAAGAAAAAGAAAGCAAGAGTGGACATGCTATACAGAACTCAGCCTCCAGCAACAAGCTATCTCTAATGACGATATAGAGAATGGGATAGTTAATTTTTAAAAACAGGCACTTTCATAAGAGCTATCTTGCATCAGTTGCCTCTGATGCCAATTAAAATATCTTATTATTTCCTCTTTTTTTTCCCTTCCCTCTGCTTTATTACAAGCTTTTGACTATGAAAAGTTCTATGAATGCAACTGTATGCTGGAGCAGCTCCCCAAACTGAAGGTCCTTTCTGTCGTTCTCCATTCCAAAGCATTCTGTGGTCTTTCTTATAGCACAGATAGCTTTCTGCACCAGCTCATGTGGCACCTGAAGCAAATTAGGTGTAAGTCATTGGTTTGACAATATCACTTTTGCATTACCATTTAGACAGACTAAAGGTGAGAAGAGCCTCAGCTGCCCATCAAAGTTCTGCATCATACAAGTAAAAATCTCAGCATGTTTTGTTTGGACTGAGGTGGAGAAAGCACAGTATGTAAATAGGCAAGTCGCAAATCCAAAGGATGTTTTCCAGTACACCTATACTACACAAACATACATATATGTCTTGTTCTTCCTCCTAAACTTGCCTTTCCAGCTTTTCTATAAATATTTTCTGACCTTTTCCAAGCCTCTGGGGTTGGAAATATTATCATACATAACATCTTTTCAAAACCACCTCTGGATATGCCACATCACCTTTCATCATTGACGTATTTTAATATACATAATTGTATCTAGTCATCTCTACTCTACTCTGCCAACAATCCATACAGTTTCATCTTTCAGAAAGCCTGATTGGTAATTAACAGATACCATGAAGGTTGCATTTTAGGACATGAGGTGAGACTATCACAGATCTATATACAGACTCTATATACATGACTCCTTAGGTTAGTGGGAACCAGAAGAATATTTCTGACAGCATAATTTCATCGTAAATTACGTCTTTCTGTCAAAAAAACCCCTAACTATTTCATGACTTGGCAGCTCTGCAAGTTACTGTGAATTTCACTGCTTGCTCAGAAACACAGAACTTGAATTTTCATTGAAGTAAAATACTTTTAGCCTACCTGAAAAAGTTAAAAGCCATAACTGAGTACAGAGTAAACTGAGAGCTGTCTGAGACAAGAGCTTGGTTCACTCCATCACACCAACAAACACAACATTAAGTGACCCCTGTGAAAAGGTTGTAGCCCACTGAATGGTATCAGATGGAGAGCTAAGAGGGATATAGGCAACTCCTGACCAAAGGAATAATCAACTCGGAGAAGGTCAGCATGCTCCTCGGCAACTGGAGGTAAGAAATAGCAGCAGTCCCAGCCACAGGATAAGCATGACTCCATTGGTAGGACAGGGGGAGAAGGGGAGCTGCGCCATGCACAACTAAAGTTTTCACGTATTTTCCCATTGTACACTACGTTCATTAAAACAATTTATTTGTCATAAAGCTTTTTAACTGAGACCAAGTCTTACACAGTTCTCATATTTCTAGTTCTCAACACAGAAGTCACAAGAGCCAGTACAGCAGAGGAGAATTCAATGACCTTTGTCAAAGTAAATGGCACAGATCTTCAAAACCACACACAGTCAAGGGAGGAGAAGGGAAGATAGGTCAGGAAGAAGACTGACACCATAAAGCATCAGCATTTCTACTTCTTGGTTTCTATCAGAGTTAAACTATTCTTAAAATGCATCTAGCTTGTTTGATAAGATACAGGTGGAACCTCATGGTGATGCAAAGAATTACACAAACAGTTAATTTTTGAGCCTGCTCTCCTGGTCAAATCAAGGCTGTGGAATCATCTTGAGGTTTTGTCCATCCCCCGTGTCGCTTCAAAAACCAACCAAACAACAACTTTTTAATTTCAGACTGACACCAAATTTCATTGAGAGATGTCATTCTCACTGACTTGGCTGCTGGTCGCTACGCTCTTCAGGTTTTCAAAATAACAACCCCCTCAGAAGTAAAAATAAGAAACACAAACCTGCTTCATGTTCCCACTATCCGTGGCGGGAGAGGGGGAAAGAACAATACTCCTAAATTCCCTGGGAAAAGCCCCCCGCGGACGGGCAGGAGGCACCCGCGGCGGCTGCCGGTGCTGCCCACCCAGCCCCTGCGTCCCGCGGAACGGCGGCGCCGGGAGTGAGGGGGCTCTGCCGAGGAAAAGATGGGGTCCACCTGGAGTGAGGGGCTCCACCGGGTAAAAGAGGGGGTCCGCCGGGAGCAAGGGGGCTCCAGCGCGGAAAAGGGGGACTCAGCTCACCTGCCGCTCGGGGCTCCGGACGCGGCTCCGCTGCCTCCGGCGCTGCCATTTATTCCCGCACAGCGCATACCCCCTCTCGCCGCCCCGTCCCGTTCCCTCGATCACCGCGTCCCGTCTCCCTGGGCATGGCCGTTCCCGGTCCCCTCCCGCGGTGCCGAAGCCCGGGCCCGGCGCTGCTCCCGCCGCTGTCGGAGCGGGGACGGCCCGGTCCGTCTGCCGGGGCAGTGCCGGGGGCGAGCGGCGGGGCCCGTACGGGAAGGGCCCGGAGCGGAGGCACCACAGCGCGGCGGGATTTGAGGGATTTCGTGACCATTTACAGCATCGGGTCCTTGCGGAGCGACACTGACGCATCCTCTCCCGCGCCGCCGGGAACGTGAGATATACGAATCCCTGTCTCAGCCCTCCCCTCTGCAAATGTGTACAGAAGTGCAATAAATTAACTGTTTGTTGCCTGCCTATGACTGCTCCCAGCGTGCCCTGGGGATGCCGGACAGCCCGCCAGGTGAAAGCGGTTCGACACAAACCAGACCAAGAATGTCGAGCTCCGGTTCGGGGGACAGCGCAGACGCCCCACTGGGACAGGTCCCGCCGGGCGCCGCTCCTGCTGCTTCGGGACACAGAGACAGATCCCTCCCGGCGCCGCTCCCGCCGCTGCGGGGACACAGGGACAGGGCTCGGCAGAGAGCACTGCGGGCCCGCGGCTTTATCCGGGCAGCTTTTGGTTAAAATTTGGGCCAGGAGAAAAGTAGCTGCCTCGTACGCGGCAGTGGGAGGACAGCTGCTTTCTGGAGTTATGCCCACTGCGTAATAAGCATTTTCTACCAGGACTTAAAACTGCTTTGCGGCTTGTTTTTTGCAGGGGGAAACAGGAAAAAAAAAAGTTAAAAAAGAAGTGTCTGCCTTCCCAATTTTACAGCTGCTAAAGCTGCCTAATCGTATCTGATTATGCAGAAACAAAACACAGATATTTGCAGAATATATGTTTTCAACCCAATGAAAGCAAAATATCTGTGGATGTTTGAAAAACCCATCCATTACATCAGCTGCAAGGAAAGCCAACTTCATTTGTTGTGTGATGAGTTTCTTTCTGAGGTTTCTTCAGTTTGGTACTTAGAGGTTGCTCATTTGTCTATCAGCCCATGGTGGTCAGCCAAAACATAGAGCATCTCTATAGACAGCCACTCATCTCAGAAAAAGTCATTTTCTGTCATGTGACTAATGCAACAACACCCGTATAAAATATGTGAATGCTCCTGGCATGGATGTCTGGAGACCTTTGTGATCATAGAGCTGTTTTTCAGAAAAAGAGCTGGTACCTAGGAAGAAACTATGAGTTGAATTCTACTACCAAAGTACCTTATAAACCAATACCTCTAGGGGGGCAAATCTCTGACTACAGAGAGCCCTGCGCTGCTGTGTGTACAGCTCTCTCAGAAGCTGAGCACAATTCCCAGCAACAGCAATCCACCACATGCCAGGCTGTTGGCCCACAGACCTTTGGAGCTGGTATGCCTTCTCACTTTGTGCAAGAAACTGTAGTGTTCTTTGATGAATTTTACTCTCATTATTTTGCAGCACGGGCGATGTTGCATTTCTACCCCTAGTTTCTTTTCTGTGAGCACCCTTGTCCTTATAACCTAGAAGAAGGGGATTACATCCACCTCTGCAGGGGTCAGCCAGAATTCAGCAGTGTTGCTAGGGCTTTGAGTTTGGTTCTCTTGCCAGTGCAATCCATTTGCTTTTCATGCTTCATTTGGTCAACATTTAGCACATAAACAACTTTTAGAGCACTTTCCACCTTTCTCAAGGAAACAGCAAGAGGACTCTTTCAACTTCTCTTGCTCTTTGGAGATGTAGATCTGTGCAGTATAACTCCTCATTGCCAAACTTGAGCTACATTTCTTTTCTGGGTTCACAGAATGGCAGAGAAAATCGCTGTCTTGGTGCAAGGGCAGGGGTTTGTCAAGGCTTCCCCACAGACAAGCCTGCTTCTTGGCTCACATCCAGAGGTGTCTACAAACTTAAATGAGCACTGGTGAAAGAATCTCGTCTGTCTGTCTGTCTATCTATCTATCTATCTATCTATCTATCTATCTATCTATCTATCTATCTATCTATCTACTTACCTGTCTGTCACAAGTAATTTCTCCAAGTCCTTGTGAGGAAGTCAAGTACAACATGTTTTAACGGAAACTTTAAAAATCTGTAATTAAACAAGAGCTAAAAATCCTAAAAGTTGACCCAAAGTATCTTTGTGACTTCTGTAACCTCAGTAAGTGACATAATTTTTCAAGTTTTTATTTGCCTTATTCTTTTCTGATAATCCTTTTGTTTATTTAAATCCTATCTCAAATATTCAGCACAAGGTCTTCTAGCAGTGCACTTCAGCAGGAGTCTGGGTGAAAGCTTCAATGTAAATTTTGCAGTTATCTGCTGCAGCTGTGGCACAATGAATAGACACGTTTGAAACAGTATGTAGAGTGGATATCTCTTAGTTGAATTATTTGAATCTCTTAGCCAGACAAAAGGACAACTAACAGAGGATCAACAGACAAATTCAACAGTAAATTCAAATCAATATTAAATCTTGGGGGACTTCAGGTGACAGTTGACTAGATGTAACATGCACATTCATCCTTAATGTCCTTATCTAAGAATTTATTACATTTTCTGATATAATTGAAATGGTGTAAGTGGTGGCCTAGTTTGTTACCAATAATGTAGAAATCACTTCAAAACATGCCAGTGCCACAATACTAAAAAACGGTCCAATAAAGATGTATTAGTTGGTCAGATGCATTTACTTTGAATTATGCCATAGTTTGACTTTAGTGTTTGACATTCAGAGGGTACTGAGATTTTAACAAGTATTTTATCAAATATACAATAATTTATTTTATATCTCAGTTAGGAAAGATTATTTTGTCTTGCAATACAAGGCTAGAAGTCCCAGATTTTAAATTCCATCTTCTTTTGGAAGATGGAATAAGAAAGTGGCTTTATTCTGTGCAGATGTGGTGCTTAGGAGCATCGTTTAGTGGTGGGATTTGCAGTTGCTCTCTTTACAGCTGGGCTCGACAATCTTAAGAGCTTCTTTCCAACCTAAATGATTCTGTGATCCTGTATCTATTTCTTCCTTTGTGAAATACTATTGCTTGCTCACTGTAAAAATTATGGTAAAGTTTATAATAAAAATTCTTTTAGTATTTAAAAAATAATTACTGTACCATTATAATTAGCAATTCAATATACCATGAAAGTTATTTTAGGATAGCGCAATGCAGAAGCCTGTTGGTAATCACCAAGAAAAGCTCAAAATATTTTCATTGAGTTGAAGTCAGTACTTTCAGGTTTCCATTTATTTGTGACACTCACTCCTGGTGTGCAATACACTGACACATCTATTATTTAACTCTCAAACTGAATTATCTTCAGTTTTTTGAATTTTTATTATTTATCTTTGTGTGTGTATACATATTCCTTATCTTAAGAGAATTTTCCCTTTGGTTATTCCTTTGGTATGTTCAGGAATAACAGTAGCTTCCATTTGCAAGGGCTGAACAAACCCCACAGAATTCATGCTGAGCTCGAATCTGCTGGTTTGACTCCCTGCTGGGAGTGTGCCAGTTGGGAAATGCTGACCAGCAAGTACAGGTCTTAATTACACAAATCCAGAAGCTGCTGCCAACCTTTCCCCATTGAGAAGCATTTGTTTTCTAGTGTTCTTGATGAACAGATTATCACACAAACATAATTTATTGCTGCTTTATATTGTAAGCAATTAAATGAAGAAACCTTTTAAACTCAAGGGAATTTTAATAGGTTACTTGCAAAATGTTATTGCAGGCAACAACTTGTACATGATTTTAGTTCCAAACCCACCAAAAAATTATACAAATCAGCATTGTAAAAGTGTCAGATTAATGCCTTACAGGCTTTGCTGGCAGAATTAATTTCTAAATTCTAGACGTGGGGAAACATGACTCTCATTTTTTTCCTTTTCCGTTTTTTTAGAAAAATTTACAAGTGAAATATTACTACAAAACTTTTTATAAGGAATTTTTGCAAAACATTTACATTTTTACCATCAACTATTTTTCTGTTTCAAAATCATTATGTAGATTTAATACCCTATGCTGCACATCAATTCTTGCAGGATGACAATTCAGTGACATGCATAAAAAAACACCACAAGGCATTAAAATGAAGACTTAAATACAAATATTGTTACAATAAAACAGTTATAAAATTGAAAAATAGGACCTAAACATCATGCTTACTTAACTTTGACAAATTAACTTTTTCTCCTAGATTACACACTTTTATTACTGCTCTCGTGAAAGAATGTGATAAATAATGACTTAACACCAATTGCTAATGTAATCGGCAACACATACACAAACATAACCAAAGAAAATATATTGTAAGAAAAAAACTATTCTAACACTGGAGTTCTACCATGGTAAATACACTTTGCACTGATAATTACAATAAAGCAAAATTTTTAACGGTGGCAAAGGGAATGAACAGTGAAATGCCATTAAACAAGATACTACTGCACATCTGTGCCCTATTACTTACAACAGCTCTATCCCACTGAGTCAAATAAAGGACACTGAAATTTACGATCCTTCTAAGACAGAAAAGTGGATTCAGGATGGTATGCAGAACAGACTGTCAAAATGTTTCTAATTCCAGCGGCAAAATGTGCACCTGCTAACACAAGTTAATGTACTTGGGATGCTATGAAGCCAAACAGATTTAGATTTTGATACATCTATAATAGGGATTCATTGCAGATTAAAAATTACCTGTTTCCTATAAGCATACATAAGTATGCATGGAAAAAATTACATATGAAATGGTTGTGCAGAATGCTTGTAATTTCAGTTTACAAAAACTGTTAACTTTTAGGAAACATGATACTAACATTAGGAAAGTTCTTCTTTGCATAAAGAAATGTAGAGCACTGATTGTGAAGCATAATGATAAAATATATATTTGACGTTTCATTTCCTATATAATAAAATTAACAGTTAATACTACCTAATGTTCATCTGTATTAAATGTAACACCTAATTGATTCCGAAATTTTAAATCCAGATACACCAGTTAAGAGTACTTTAAATAAAATATACAAAATAATGTACAAAACCCAACTAAAATTGAAAGACTCTGTTACAAGTCTAAAAAAGCTTTAAGAAACTTGAAATTTATAACCACAGTGTAAAATTGCTTTTCTTTAATCTCAAAGCTTTTTATGTAAACTGAAAGTATAAAATACCCTCAGCTTAGTATTTTGCTACAAAGGGCTGGCCTGAAGTGTACACAGTGTAAACAATGATTGGTATTCCTTTTGCTTCAAAAATACAGAAAACACCACAAGACTGAGAAAGTGTTCAAATGAGAAGTATATGTTTTTGAGGGAATGCACAGGGTATCTGTTATGTCCCACAAACCAACAGCTACCATACACATTCTTCCTTCTGTGATTTGCAGGGGAAAAAAATGTCTTATCCTTCTTGCACTGTACTTCCTTTAGTTATGTCAAAAATATTTTGATGTATAAATCTCTTCAAAAACTGGTCATGACAATTTATTAACAAATGCCTCTAGATGTAAACGCTTACATCTATGCCTATGGGAAGTAATTAAAAATCTTGAGTATGAAATATTTGGCCATCTTTACTCCTTGTATGTACTGCAGTTTCCACAAAAAACTGCAGCTTTTGTTGGTGGTGTTTTTTTATCATTTCCTCTATATTCATTGTCACATCTCAAAATGTACCCATACCTTTGAAACCAAAATTCATGTTGCAAAATGCTAACAATATTTCTCTTTTCCCAGTTGAAGGCTCAGTATAAGACTTGGTAACTAACAGATATTTATTACCAGCCCACATATTATCATTGAAGAGAAAATAGAGACAGTAATATTTAGGGGAAAAGAGAGGAAATGTTTACTTCATTTTTTTTTCCTCTATTAAAATGTGATAATTAATTCTTTTCTTTGGCTTTTATGTCAAAGCACAATGAACTCGGCACATTAACCACAACATGATAAACTAGTATTTACAGAGAGGAGATACTGGAGAATGAGCTACAACACTCNTAAATATGCAATGAAATGAATTAACAAAAAAAATTGACACAATTTTTTTCATCCTACATAAAGATAACATTACTTTTGTAAAATCTTATGTTAATATCTTTCTATGGTTTTATCTTTCCTATTGTATACACTAATTCTACATAACCTTAGCTCTCTACACAAAGAGAGTAATTAAAACACTGATTGTCATTTATGTACACTACTATAATGTAGTGGTCAAAATTAATCTGAGGTCCACCTCAGAACCACTTCGCAGCAGGCATCATTCCAGCTGCTGTTTGAGTAGTTCCAAAACTTGAGAAAAGATGGCCAAAATTAACTCATGTGATGTATGGATTGAGCAAAAACCTAAAATATATCCACTGTTGTTCATCCTGTATTCAGTTTGGCTCTGCCTTACAGGAAAAGGATGCTCTCATGAAAATATTACAAATTTATGTTAAAAACGAAGTATCTTCATCAAATGGTATTAATCCTAGTCAAGGTCCACCCTGTTTTATATTGATACTATCTGATTTCATAAACACATTAACATATAGTGCTAAAATAGGGGGATAAAGTTCACTTAAAATCATTACAGAATATACAGACATATAACTAAAAAAGTACAGTATGGAAATATTATTCCTCCATCTGTTTATCCAGTCATCAATTTGCACTGTTTGTATTTTTGAAATTTTTGTCTTGTTGCACCGGTGTACACTTCCCATGCTGACCCTCCAACCCGGAACACTTACAGAAGTCATGACTGAAAAAATTATTTCCTGCTCTGTAATCCACTTTACCAGCCCACTTCCATATCCTGAAAGGTATGTAAACTTAAGTGCAGCACTAGATGTCCATATAAATGATTCTTTCAGAATTCTTCCATGTTTGTTGAAACATTAGGGGTTGCTGGGTTTGAATCTTGAGAAATGGCGGCAACAGTGACAATTCTTGGAGAACCAAGAACCTCAGTAACTGAAGAGTCCAGTTCTCCTGAGGTAACAATAGCAAGGGCTGTTCCACCACCCTTCTTGTTCTGATGAGTTTTGACATGTTTCGAGAGATGGTCACTTCGCATAAACCTTTTAGAACATTCTGGGCACTCAAATCTCTTTTCACCTTTTTAAAAAGAAGAACAAAACCAAAATGTTACTAAATAAGAGCACTGAACACTGTTTTGATCATTTGAATCTGATCTTACTCTATTCAACATTTGAAGTGTCTTTAAAAGCATACAGTGTTTTCTTTTTTACCTGACACATTTCCAGGTGCATCCTGTTCAGTCACAGGCTTTTGGCAATCTACTCTTTACCACTACAAGGTTCTCAACAATTATTTGCTATGCTGTGATTATCTAGTGAGAAGTTTGAATTTTGGATCACCAGATAATTTCCATGAACTTCCATAAACCTAACAGAGTGAGGAAGGTAAAAGCCCTCAAAGAACAACGTGGTAGCATTTTTTAAGAATACTTTTGTTATTGAGATTTCAGTGATGGGAAGGGAATTTGGAAACATGAATCCCAATGCTCCATGAGGATGTATGAAATGTCCATCACGAGAGACAAATTCAACAGACTAAAAGGTCCTATCAGTGTTCAGATGTAAATAGCACTTAGGTATCTGGTGCTCTAAGTTAGGGGAGGAAGGACAGGGAGGGGGACACAACCTTGTGGGGCTAGAAATATGAAGGCTGATAAAATTTTCAGCTTCTAAAGGTCCCCCTTTCCAGTCTGAACTGTTAAGAGAATTAGCTTTATCACTTCCCACTTGAAACCTCAAGAAACTTCCCAAGGAAGACCAAATGTAATACATGGACTAGGTTAATAAACTTTTTAAGGACTGAGCTAGTCCAAGTGAGGAAATAATGACCCTGGTCCATGACCAATGCTACATACCTGATCTAAATTTCTTAAATTTCTAAATAATCTAAATTTCTGATCTGAATTTCTTAAATTTACATCAGTCACTAGCTAATGTACATCAGCTATCTGTGATGGTCATCCTTTTCTAGCCTAGATACAGAAGAACCGTTGAAACAGATTCCATTTTATTTATATATTTCACAGTCAGCTTGAATTGATGAAAACTGAAATCTACCACTTCCTTATTTTAAAGTTACTTTATTTACATTTAAGAGTAGTTTTCAGGTAACTTTGACACCACTGTTTAACTACAGCCACTACGATTCAGACTTGCTGTACTGTGCATATGGAGAGGGCTGACTAACCTGTGTGGGTTCTTCTATGTCTTTGTAACTCATCGCTCCTTGTGAATCGCTTGCCGCAAAAAATCCAGTTGCATATAAATGGCCTTTCCCCAGTGTGCCAGCGCAGATGTGCTCGAAGATGAGATGTCTTGCCATAAACTTTTCCACATCCTTCAATATGGCAGATATGTTGTTTCTTTTTTCCTGGTTCATTGCTGCCTCTAAAAAGATCATATTTAAACAGTTAAGCAGTTATACCCTAAAATATTATGAGCTCTTAGGAAAAACATTTCATGTAATAGAGAAAATTATAATCCCATCTAAACTCCCTTCCCCCAAACATACTTTCTAATAGAAAGCATTAAAAATCTAGGCAATGTAAGACAATCTCATGCCCAAATGAGGCAAGCTGTGATAATATGCTAAAATATATACTGGTAAAATTTACATTTACCTTCCTTCTCCCTCTCTGCAATTAGGACATGAGCAGGCAACTCTTCTCAGTCTCTTGCCAGGCTGCACTTCCTGGTCAGAAGCTTGTTGCGCTTGCTGCAGCTGCACTTGTGTTATCTGATCAGGACTAACAGCACCAATTGCTGCATTAGCAATGCCACCTACTGCTACCGTAACAGGAGCTATTGTGGCTTGCTGTACTTTTACTCCATCCTGTCCTTGCTGTTGACCTGTAAAATAGAAAGTGTTTGCACCTTTTGTTAGTCATTTCAATTAATGAAATGCACCAATAAACTTTATGCATTTTATTATTAAGAATTATCCTTTATTGTTACAGTCTGTTAGAGGGATGACGCCATCTGTCACAAAGTCCTATTTGAGCAAAAAGTCCTCTAACCCAACCAGTCTGTGGTCAGAACTCAGCTGAAAAGGATTATTTCTCTTCCTTTTGTCTTTCTCTCTGATTTTCTTGAATTGATATCAAAGTTTCAATGCCACCTTTCCCTGGGCTGCCAAACCAAGGCTTTTCAAGTAAGGAGTGAATTGAGGCACTTGAACCCTGAGAAGGATGATTCCTTTTCTCACCCCATGACTAGTGATTAATGTCCAGCACATAACGCTTGCTGGAACTGAGCAATCCACATTTATAGAGAAGCCTGTTTAGCATTTCTAAAACCCCAGCATATTGTGCTGATTTGATACGAACCAACTTTTGCTCTCCAAGTCATGAAACAACCAACCACACAAGTGTCTTCTGATACTTCATCAGAATACCAAGTACCACTGATGACACACAGTCTGTTCTGTATTTTCCTTCCTCCACGTGAGGACCAGGTGTATCTTGAAGTATAGGATACACACTACTGATTTACAACCTTAATCTAGTTATTAAACCTAATATAGTGATACATCTGAGTAGAAATTCCTCACAATGACCATAAAGATGATAATAAAAATCCAAAATAGAAAATGCCAAGTAAAGTTGCTCAGGCAGAAAATCACATTATCCATATGTTTTCAGTTAAACAGTAATTCAATGACTGCTCTTTAGATGGGATTAACTAGTTATAACGTTTTCTAATGTGAATGTTGATTTTTCTTCTTTAAATTAATTGCATGGAGTTGGTACTTTAAAATCCCTTCCACTGGATTCCACTTACTAAATTCAGAACAGAAGGGTCTGAAACTCTCACAATATCATGTAAGTTGCCTTATTTAAGGAACCAGGTCAACATGCAAATCTGATTTTTTTAGGCAGAAGAGTAACTAAAGGAAGCACACATATACAACAAATATTCTTTGTCAGAGATTTACATAGTTATCAGAAAATACTGGGAAGTTCAATAATGTAATTCCTGGGCTTAATTTTGTTTTGAACTCCTGAGACATCCCAACAAGCTAGCACACTAGTGGTCTACAGGACAGACATTTATCTATTCTCATTTTAAAGCTGTTAAACCTAAAGAACAAGAAGAAAGAACCTTGAGAATAAAAGGAATGTATTTTGGACCACTTGAACAATCTTTTCTCCTAAAAAAAAATCAGAAAATTTAAAAAAACCCAACAAAATAACTGAGAGAACATACCCTAAATCTCAAAGTAAACCTGCTGTAGTCTTGAGTTGTATGGGATTTTGATTTTTCAAACAATGTACTATCCACTATGGATCACTCAGGGCTTTAACTTTTACGTCATTTGTATCTAAGATAAAAAATTTCATTATTTCTGAAATCAAGCCTAACAGGAAAAGATACTGAGAAAACTTAAATGTTGATATGAGTTTGTCAACAGCCTACTAAAATTAAATCAGGGCTACCTCTACAAGTTGATAAAAATGAGGATTTTTCAGTTGAGAGGATTTAGGTATAAATTAGCTTTTTATTTGAAAAAACCCAACAAACAAACTTATTTATTCTAAAAATAGGTGGTTGAGTTAATGTTTTCTATAGAAGAATAGAATGATCTCCTGACACTTCCTACATGGAGAAAAAAGACCTATTAAAAATATTCCATTTAACTTCTTACTAGGGGCATTAAAATACCATTTAAAGCCTTCCAGAAATTTTGCTACAGTCATGAGATCACTTGGCATTGCTTCTTCCTGGCATACTCCAAACCACAAGACCTGATATGACTGCACCTCACCATTCATAATTAAACCTTTCAATAATAAGAGCTCTTAAGTTTCAACACAGGTTTCAGAAAGGGGTCTAAACAAATCACTAGATGAGGGAACGAAGTCACAGGAGTTCATCTATGTTATTCTAAGTGAGTGTTCAAAGCAGACACTGCACATTTACACCTGCTTTTAGAAGATAAAGTTTTTCTCAAGTTCCCATGATTTCTTTAATAATGTTCTGAAATTGTGAAATATTTTGGTGAAGAAAATCATCACTGAACTTGTGTATGACTGAACTTTACTGTAAATGCTGTCAGGACATAAAGTTACAACAAAATATTACAAAACAACATTGATACAAAATAACACTGATACCCACTACTCCACTGCATTTCGTTTTCTCTCTTTCTTTTGGATACTAACCATTTATTTGACCACAAGATAACC
Source organism: Sakesphorus luctuosus (assembly GCA_013396695.1). NCBI lineage: Eukaryota > Metazoa > Chordata > Aves > Passeriformes > Thamnophilidae > Sakesphorus > Sakesphorus luctuosus. The sequence goes on from VWZD01002482.1 coordinate 341,278, forward strand.
TGCAAACAGCAAGCAAACCTGATATAGTATTTACTTTACAAATCAAGTGCAATAACACTTTTTTTGCACTTATTGCAGTATTACATATATGATTATGACTGAATTTAATTAGTTCTAGAAATTTTTTGAGCTTCTCAGAAGAACCTGCATGATTTTAGTCACAAATCTTTCCCATTTAAGCCATTAAGTAAATGCATCAATTATTGGCACAAGATACAGGATTATCAAGGTAAATGATTATACATCCTTTATTCTTCAGCATTGCCTGCCCAGCTTTCCAACTCTGCAGTAAAACTGCATCTTAGCAGGCACAACTCACATAATACTTTCCCATACAGGAGTTTGTAAAACATTCATGCAAGAAAATTCAACAATTTTAAGTATTTACTATGAAGTCCAATAATATATATATTAAGATACAGATATTTATGTGTATATATATTATATTGGCCAGGCTTCGCGAACGAAGATTTGGGAAGAGCTCTCCCCATGTGGGTGTGCCCTCCGAGCCTACACAGTGGATTTTTTAGGTGAGGCTCAGCGTGCGCAGAACTGGCTCCACCATTTAAGTCCTAAGGTTCATTTGCCACGGCTGAGCAAGCTTGGACAGTGACAGTGAAGTCTCCTTAGGACTATCTACAGCACCTGGTACTAACCGGGGCTGACCCTGCTGAGCATCCGAGATCTGACAGGATTGGATGGCAGGGAGGCATTGAACTGCTGGTGACGGTCCGTACTGAGACTCAAACTCACGACCTTGGGAGTTGGAGACCGGAGTGCTCTCCACTACACCACGGGACATCTCAATCACATAGTAACTCCCATAACAGCATCTGGATAATTAAAGAAAGCTGATGCATGGTACCTAGGAAGTACTTCTCTATAAAGTGATTGACTGCAGACGATAATGGTTATTATGCTTGGCCATCCATCACAATTCAAGCTTCCTTTTACTACACGCTGCACCTGCACTCCCCTATTCTCGTTCACCTGAAGTAGTAAACATGAAAAATGACTTTCTGAGACAAACAGGGCAGAAGATGAAGAAAAGAACTTTAATGATCTACAGAAATCACGGGACTCAAGTGTTAGAAAAATGGACCTTGGAAATATAAGAAATTTAAGACTAAGAAAAGGACATTTGTAGGTTCTGGTACTTAGTTCATCAGAACCATTTCATAGATTTCCTGTTGTTGTAGTGCAACCAACACTCAGAAGATGACAGTATCAATTCAAAAGATGACAGTATTAATGAGAGTTCTCTCAGTAGGGTGCACCTTACTGCAAAACCTGAGAAACACTTTGCAAAATATACCTGGAGCCACAGTGGCTAAAAAAAATTTATTCAACTGCATATTCTAAAAAGCAAACAGGAGGTTGCAGTTAACATTCATATTTAAATGCCTATTACTGCAGCACAGGTGAAGTTAATGACGGTCTGCAGAGTTCCAAAGCTCTACAGGCATCAGAGCTGATGCAGCAACTCACCTTTAACAAGTTACTGATGCAAAGCAATGGGGAAAAAGAAGTTTCTTATCTCCCCTCACCCTGCATATACCAGGTACAGTCAGCTTGAAAATAGCTTTTACTCTAATATCCTTTTTCCACAAAGACATGCTGATAATTTATTATAATGTAATACCTATATATTTATAAAGTATGTCTATATAATAAATTTAATACTTTTATTAAGATATAACCACGATTTTCACATTATAAAAAAGTTTGTGGCACTAGTTTATAGGTAGACCTCTTTATTCTTTCAAAAAAGAAATCATCTACAAGGCAGGAGGTTTCATGCTGAAGTAAGATGTGCAAATCGTGTTTCAAAATTAAATATATGTGAAGACGAGTAAGTTTCAGTATTTACACAGAAGGTGATGTGGTATGAAGGCAACTCAGCTCTCTCTTCTAGAGCAGTGATTGATAAAGACTTGTGAAGAAACAATATGGGACAAAAGAACTCCCCAAAACAGAAACTGTGCAAGCACTGATGCAAGGGACTCTCACATTCTGCAGAGAAGATCAGTTTGGAGTAGACAGAGGAGGTGGATTCACCCCACTAGCACAAGAAATTCAGGTCATCGCCAATCACAGCGTTGTGTCCAAACGCTGCTACAGGCAGGCAGTTTCCAGTGCAAACTGTAGTGTCAACTAGACATAGACATCTTTTCTACCTCCTGCAGGGGCACTGCAGCAAGTTTCCACCTCTTGCCCGTGGCCAACTTTGACAAGATTTCAAAGAACTTTTTATCTTCTTCAAAAGCTTCCTATATCTCAATGTGTTAAAAAAAATACTGAACAGCATCATAATTAAGCTTAATTTCTGCGAAAAATGTCACCTAAATTAATTAAATTTAAGGAAATAAAGTTTAAGGGGTTTAAAAATGAAGTCTCTTTCCTTTAGTGCAAGAATCTTACTGGTAACGCAAAACCAAACCCATGTCCAAAAAGTTTCACAAAGATACTTTAATGACTTCCAAACATGTAAGGCTTTACCAAAGTGCTTGAGGACAACTTGAAGTCACTGCTGTACTTTGAGCCAGCAAAGAAGTTTCTTGGTAGTATCCTTCATTAAACTAAAAGCAAGTTTCCTTTTTATTACTTTATTACACACAGGAAAGAGCCACCACAAATACAACACAGAAAGTCCTATAAAAAAACAACATAAAAATCAAGCACAGAGCTACAGTTTCACAAATTTTAGTCTTGAAAAACCAAGTAGTGGTTTCAGTTAAAGCAAGGCACAATCTCTGGTTGTTCTGAATGCTATGATTCAAATGGAAAAAAATATGTTCAATATATTAGCTATTCTAAAGAGGAAGATTGAATCAGAAAAATAACTTGTTATACTAAAGGCAAGAGACCCTTCCAAAAAGTCCTTGATTTTTATCATAATTGAATAAATAGTAAAAAAGAAAGTGTATTTGGGATGAGTGCTCAGAACACTTCTCTGCGGATGAACACAAGTAGTTCCCTTCATACTGAACCTTAGAGGAAGAAATGGCTAAAAACCCAAGCACCAACTGTGCTGCCAAGTTCAGATACATTGCATGGAAAACTAGTGGCAGATCTAAGAAACTGAAGGTTTTAGTTTTACTTTTATAGAGTATCTCCCTGTACCCCATCACTTTGCCCCAACTCTCTGATTATTCTACAGCTTATAATCACAACCAAATGTGGCCCATTTAATTCCTTCAACTCCTCCCCCTAACTCTTCAACAGGGATAGGACTAGACAGAAACTTGTAGACTGTCAGCGTCCACACTATGACTACAGGAGGAGCTCAATATCTGATGAGCTGAAACAAAATAAAACAGAACCTTCACCCACCACCCCCCCAAAAAACCACCTATCTTACACACTTATACCATATAAAAACATAAATACTGGTCTCAGAAAGCACCTTTCATTTTCTGAGTACTACCATGAAATAGTCATGGATGAATCTTGAAAGCTCAGAAGAAGGCTGACATGAAAAAGTACAAACTAAGTTTCCAGTACTCTCTTTGGATTTTGGGACCTAGGGGGGTTGAGTTTGGTTTCTTTTTGGTTTTATGGGATTTTTGACTATAGTGTACCTTGCTTTCATATATTACACTTGACTAGAAGGTTCATGAATGTCCTTGAAATAAACATTTTGGCTATATGAAATGTTATGTTGATCAAGGTAGGAGTAAATTTGCCTCTGTGCACAGAAGAGATTAGTTAACAGATTAGTTTCCAAACATATATGGAAAACAGAAAATCCTATCAACAGAAAGGAAGATTGCTGACTTTAAAGCTAGCTTAAATTGTATAGCAGTTGATAATTTCTTAAGAGCAAAAAATAATGGTAAGATGATTAAAAGTTATTATCAAGAATAAAATGATTCATAAAACACTTTCAAAGATTTTATACAGTAAGACTAAGTGTAAGACACAAGGACTGGTTTTACTAATAGCCTATGGGTAGACAGGCTAACCAGTATTAAAACTCATTTATTTATTTTATTAAAGATGTAAAAACTGAAATTTTGTTACAGCCTTCATCAGAGAAGGACCAACCAAACTACACAGTACAGAGTCACAAAAGCAGGGCCATGTAAATCTCTAAGATCCAAACCTTTTGAAGTTCTGACACCTTCTGTAACTGTTAATCCTATAAAACCGTATACCTGGTCTTCTTTTTCAGTTCAGAACAAACTCAAGAGCTTCATGTTTTTGTCAGTTACTTCCTGATGAGCAAAGAAACAAGGCAATCAAGGCCCATATTTCTTAAACATCTGTATTTTTCTCAAGGGAAAAGTGGTCACATCATCACTTGAAACTATAATCAAGGAAAGTCAAACTTGTATCTAACATGTATCCCAAGGCTTTTTTGGCAGGAGGATATTAATTGGTAATTTTCTGGTTACAACAATACTACACTGCCAAAATATGAAGACTAAATTTGCATGTTGGGGTAAATTTTTTTCCTGGAGACCATCTGATCAAGGTATTGGACTCTCCATACTATGAATTCCCAGTAGTATTAAACATCTTAAGAAGGGATGCATATAGAAATCCATATAACTATATAACCACATCCCAAACTAACCTAAGCGTGCATTCAGATGCTACATTTCTCAAGACACATTGCAGGTGTCCAGAGCTACTGTTTTTGTGAAAGTGTCATGACAAGAGCAAAATATTAATTATAAAAATCACATTTTGTTACATAGTCCTACGCTATAGTTGTATTGAAAAACATAGTTGTTTTTAAATAAGCATGGAATATCCTGAATTAGAAAGGACCCACAAGCATCGAGTCCAGCTCCTGGCTCTGCACAGGGCAACCCCCAATAATAACACTGTTTATACTTGAAATGAATATTCTCCTTAGAACACAACATGCCATTCCAAATATAGTTGGATTTTTTAATAATCACCATTGCCATTAAAGGTTTTCAATATATTAATCCAGTAAGAATTACTTCATGTAACAGCAACAAAATCACATGAAGCTTAGTACTCCATAATTCAGATTACAGTGAGGAAGCTACTGAAATCAGATTTTGAATATGCTTCTTGTCTTTCCCTTGTGCCAGGTGGTAATGGAAGAAAAAGAAGACTGGCTTAGTGCAAATCTAACCACCCTTTAAAAAAAGGAAAATATGCTCTGATTTCTGACAATAGGCAGTGAGAGAAGGGATGGCAAAACCCAATATTCTCAGAGAGTGTGTCTGTATTGATGAAACATTCTAACAAAAACATGTAATCTAATATGGAAATACATCTTTAGTAACATTCTTCTCTGAAGACTTTAAAACTTAGATTTTATTCTTGAAGTTTATAGCATAGAAATAGCTCATTATAGACCTATTTTACCTGGCAATTATGAGCAAAGTTGATTGTTGAAAAGCTTCCCCTTCCCACTTTATTTTAGAACTAATGATGAAGTTATGCCTTGCTACTCAGAGGTGAGACAAAAAAGACTTGTTTTAATGAGCTGTTTTTACCAGGTTATTCTCCACTGGCAATTTAGCCTAACAGGTATACTGTGCACTCCCCAGGCATCAAGTTCAGGACGAGTACACTGACACTTTCATGTCACCATCACCAAGGCAAGTTAATTTTCATTAGCACAGTTTACTGTTAAACTGTTTCTGCCACTATTTTGAACTTCAGTTTAAGAAAATCCATAACCAAAACAATTTTGTCATTAAAAGACTAAATGCTTCTTCTGTAATTACTATAAAGCATTTGAAAAAGATGCCAGTACTATAATACTTAGAACACTGTGGTTCTGCAACAATTCTCAGCTGAAGGCAACCTGAGAACAGTGTTGACCTTCCATGACTTTGGAAAAAGTATGCTACATTTCTATGCTCCTCCCATCTACACTCTCAGAATGCCAAGTCTCATACTGTGAAGTAAAAAACTAAGAAAGATTCCTGGTTTGGTGAGTTTTTGAATATAGCTCTGTTCTTCGTACTTATCTTTTTACTGCAGATTCTGTAGCTTGAAGGTTGTTTCTTTCAAGGTGTCTGCTGCATTCTGCTTGTCAATGAACATCCAGGGAAACACTGGATGTTGTGAAAAAAAAATCATCCAACTCCTATCATTCAGCTCCGTTGAGTCCCACGCTTAGTGTTTATATTTGCCAGTTTACTTGTATACATGCATCTATTTTATACCCACAGGCATCCCCTCCTTGCTTAGCTACATCACTCACTTCTGTTTCTACACATATTCACTGTAACATTAACACGAGCAAGGAGACCCACAGGATACATGGCACAAAAATGCATTTTCTGTCAATAAACAACGTAAGTGTAATACTCTAGGACTTCAGACCAAACATCTCCCCTTCCCTTAAAATCTAGCATACCTTATAGAGAACAATAGACTGTGACTGGTATGTAGGTGGATGAGACATTTTAAGTCTCCATAATACAGGAACTTGAGGACATTAAATAAAAACATGTCTTATGCGGCAACTAAAACACAGTATATTGCAGACAAGTGTTGAGTGTGCAAAAAAATAGGCAGACTCAAAAAAGACAAATTTGGAGAAAATAAATCCATCAAGGACTATTAAACATATTAAAAAAAAAATCCCACTTATAGCTCAGGAAGACCTGAGCTGCAGATCGCTCAATGGTGGGAAGACTAAGCACTGTTCTTGTATGCATCACCTGCATCAGGCAGGGTCAGAAACACCTTTGATTCTTACATTCATAGAACCACAGAAAGGTTTGGGTCACAAGGGGATCTTTAAAGATCACTTTCCTCCAATTCCCATGCCATAGGCAGGGACGCCATCAACTAGATTAGGTTGCTCAAAGACCCACCCAACCTCACCTTGCAGTTACATCGATGGGGTATCCACAACTTCTCTGGGAAACCGGTTTCAGTGTCTCATGACCCTCACAGTAAAATAATTTCCTTACATCCAATCTAAAACTACCCCTTTTCAGCTTAAAACCGCTGCCATTTGTGCTGTGACTACAGGCAAGCCTTGGTAAAAAGCCTGCCTTTCTTACAAGCTCCCTTTGCATACTGAAGGGCTGCAATTAAGTCTCCCAAGAGTCTTCTCTTCACCAGTTTGAACAATCCCAACACTCTCAGCCTGTCTTCATATGGGATGTGTTACAGCTCTCATTATTTTCATGGCCCCCCTCTGGACCTGCTTTAACAGATCCATGTCCATCTTCTACCAGGGATCCCAGCCCTGAACACAGTGCTACAGCTGGAGTCACACAAGAGAGAGAGGGAGAGTCACATGCCTTGAACTGCTGATCTTAATTTTTTTTATACAGCCTAGGATACAATTGGCTTTGTGGACAGCAAGGGTACATTGCCGGCACATATCCAATTTTTCATCTGCCAATATGTCCAAGTCTTTCTTCACAGAGCTGCTCTCAGTCCATTAGTTCATCACTCACTGATATTGTAGATTGCCCCATCCCAGGTGCAGGATCTTTCATTTGGCCTTGCTGAAGTACATAATGTTCACATTGGCCCACTTCTCAAGCCTGTCAAGGTCCCTCTGTATGGCATCCCTTTCCTGAAGCACATCAGCTGCACCACTCATTTTGGTGCCATCTGCAAACTTGATCCCACAATGTTATTAACATAACCACCAGTACTGGTCCCCTGAGGAACATCACTGACCACTGATCTCCATCTGGAGATTTAACCATTGATGGCAACTCTTTCAATGTGGCCTTCCAGCCACTTCCTTATTGATCAAATAGTTTCATCCATAAAACCAAAGTGTCTCTCCAAGTGATTGACTATGTCAAAGTCCTTACCTAAGTCATGGGACATGAAACAGACGATTATCATCAGCTTTTCCTTTACCTACCAATACAGTCACTCTGTTGGAAGGCCATCAGATTTGCCCTTTGCAAAGCCATGTTTGATGAAGATTTGGGACAACATGTTGGCTGTTTCTAAATCACCTCTGTCAGCCATATGCCTTGACATAACTTGCAGGCGGTATGTTCCATGAGCTTACCAGACAGAGATGAGGCTGCTGATTGGTAGTTTTCAGGGGCCTCCTTCTTAAAAATCACGTCACTATTCCTGAGTGACATACATTTCATCTTATGCATTTGATTCCTATTTAGAGAATTTGGTAGAACGTTTCAAACGCTGCTGCAAACTCTGATCCAGTATGATAGTAATATCCAAACAATGTCTTCAGTCTTAGAACAGCAAGCCCTAAAACTGGTGACTGTCACACAAGAAGAGTTAATAAAGATGGAAAGGGAAGAAAAAGCCTTGAAGACAGGCAGAAGCTGGATGCAGACAAGTGGGAAAAGGCACAAGAAATCAGGAGACCTCAAGGTACTGACAAATTGCATAACTCCTAATTGCAGTGAAGTGAAAGGATCTGGTCAAAGACGGAAATGCCTTAGCAAGTCACATTACCATGGAGTATGAAACAGAAGGGCAAAGCTCATTACATTTTTAAAGTACTCCAGTAAGAACACTCAATATTGGATTTCATTGTCATCAATAACTGTTTCGGAGTCCACAGCATATTCCTGCAAAAGACTTAAATCTATCCAGTTGTAGTTGTGCCAGGCAACAGACTGTTCCACTGAACAGAAGTCACTGCTCCAGGTTATTTTGGTGGATGAACTCCAAATTCCCCATAATTCAGGCCACTCATCTTAATGACTTGAACTTGTGTTACAAGATGCTGAAATCTGGTGACTTTTGCCTAAAGCAAATAAAAAAGTTTGGAACACATATACATAAAATACAAGTAATATTTTTCACTGTTCTACAACAAAGGTGTCTCATTAGCTTTTGTATGGGACAAAAGCCTCCATCATCATGTAACAAAATTACTTCAAGATGTATAATTAAGGTACATAGGAGTTTGATCTACTACTTTTTTCCTCACAAGGAACAGGACTTATTCTGAGGGACAAAGAAAACCTGAAAACCAACCAACACCGTCTGGCCTACCAAAAGAAAACTGTTTTATGAACTATATATTTTTCTTAGAATCATCTAGTACTAAAGTAAGTTTCTTACATATTGTTAATTAACACATCTTGACAATTGGATGGGCCTGAAAATAAACTTTAAAAAGGCCAAATACACCTTATGTTAAGAAGGGGACGGGAGCTGGGTATAGGAATCCTTTGAATTTGCATCTGCAACTCTCGTAGCAGAAGTCTTGAAAAAAGGCAAGGGTACTGTGCAGTACCTGCCTGCCCCAGTCTCACAGGGGCTAAATTCAGGAGATCACCACCTATAATTGCCTTCTTCCACAGGAAACCATGTACAAAAAACAATTCACACAGAATAGAAGAAATGCAATTTACTTTCTACAGAACTAGCTTGCTCAAAGGCCATGATGGCATTGATCTCACAGGAAAGCAGGTATTTGTAGACCTCTGCATGTTCAAGTAAACACAATTGCTTTTATGTAGTCTGTTATTTGACTAGCTCTTAATTAAATAGTTGTTTAAATATCTGGTTTTAAGGCTCAAACTTAGTTTTTATCTTTTCATCCAGCTTTTTTCTGTACATTCAATTGCTCTTTTGACTGACACTTTATACATCTTAACAAAATTTCACAGAATCACAGAATGGTGTAGATTGTAAGGGACCTCTGGAAAGCAGCTGGTCCCACCACCCTGCTCAGGCTGGGCTACATACAGAAAGTTGTCCAGGCCCATGTCCAGAGAGCTTTTGAGTATCTCCCGAGTCCACAGAATCTCTGGGCAACCTGTGTCAGTGCTCAGTCGTTCTCATAGTAATAAAGTCGTTTTCCTCTGCATCACTGATATTGAAGGAGTTCTCCCTCAGGTCATAAAATGAAAGGATGTGAGAACTTCTCTGCTTTGCCTTGCTTTTTGACCACATGCAACGTATAACCCCAAGCATAATACTTACCAATATCAGTGTTTGAACTTTTAACTGAAAAACACAACAAAAAACCCCCAACAACACATATATCCTTCTGGGTTTATAGTAGATTTTCAGTAACACAGGTTATAAAAAGCAGACCAAAATATAATATTTACTATACAATTTTTAATATTTTTTTCCTCCCAATGTGGAGTATTTCTCTTTTGGAATTTAGAATCCATTTGACAAAACAAAAATACCAAACAGACAACAACAACAAAAATCAACAATAACCACAAACCTCGCCCTTTTTCATAGTTGTTCTGTAGCTTAACATTTCTATTATAATTACTAAGAATTTTTTTGCTTTAGCATTTCCTTTACTACTGAAAAAACTAAAAAAAAAAGGACCTAAATTACCTCACTGTGGAAATAACTAGGAAAAATACTATTCACAGAACAGAAACATGACAGAAATACAAGAATGATTATTTATTGTGATTTTTAAAGTTTTTTCCTAGAAACTCAACTGTCTTGATCAAAGGCGTTCGTTGGAAAGACAAAGTAACGTTTTTCTCCTATCAAATTTAGAGCACCTCAATCAATGCATGTCTTCTCCCTAACATTTTCTAGACATCCTCTATAATACTCATTTCTAACACCTACTTCCACTGCTCATTTGTGGCAAATGATCCATTTCTGGAGAGTTCAACTTGTTTTCAAGACACTTCACACTGGCAAGCTCAGGTACTGCAGAAAAGAATGGAAATACCTGCAGATACTGAGGTAACAGCTGTTTATTTTTTCAAAAGGTTTGCTGTAAGAATAATAAAAAAACAAATTTCAAATAAAACCCAACAAATCTGAGGCAGTCAATAGCCCTGATCAAGTCAGCTAACTCTTTTTAAGCAATAAGCAAAATTTAGATCTTGGCATGTTTGTAATTTTCTGTTTCATAACTACTGATTCCTTGAAATCTTAGTATCACATTAAGGACTGCACATAATGGTCTTCACTTTCCTTTCCATGGTACCGTGTCTCCCATTTCCAGAGTGCAGCATCAGGAAGTTTCACAAGACGGAAGCAGAGATAAGAGAAGGAAATTGTAACTAATCTCTTGCATTCACAAAGCTTGCTCTTTCCCCAAAACCTTATGTCTTGGGGAAGCAATAGTACCTTTTTGACTACAGAAAGGAGAAAAGCTCAGAAAATGATTGTAATGGTGGAGAACTTTTCCTATGAAGAAAGGCTGACAGAAATGGGGCTGTGCAGTCTGGAGAAAAGAAGGCTGCAGGGAGACCTTATAGCACCTTCCAGTACTTAAAGGCACTACAGTAGAGTTGGAGAGGAACTTTCTACAAGGGCATGTAGTGACAGAACAAGGGGAAATGGCCTTACACTGAAAGAGGGTAGGTTTAGATGAGATATAAGGAAGAGGGTTTTCTACCATGAGAGTGGCAAAATACTAGTACAGGTTGCCCAGAGAAGTGGTTGATGTCCCATTTCTGGAAATGTTCAAGGTCAGGTTGGATGGGGCTCTGGGCAACCTCATCGAATTGAAGATGTCCGTGATCACTGTAAAGGGGTTGAACTAGATGACATTTAAAGGTCCCCTTCAATCCAAACTATTCTATGATTCACTGCTGTCAGCATAAAATTATAAGTGCTACAGAAACAGCCATAAGGCCTACCTGAAGCGTGTGCAGGGGAGTGGGCACAGTGGAGAGGAATTAAGTGGTCACAAAGCTTAAGTCTAGTTAACATACAAACACTGTGTGACTAAGGCTTGGCTTGTCCAGGACCATGCTTGTGACTCATTCCCCTTCTTTCATCCTCAATTACAAATCTCAATGCCTTTGTTTTCCAAAAGACATAGTATGCGAGTAGAGTAAGGTCAATATAACCGAGAGGGATGAGACTCAGAATGTCTTGCTCTAATACCTGTTAGTGTGTACTAAACACTTGTACACCATTATATTACACACCATTAGTAAGCAGGGAAAAACACTGAATGCAGGAAGGTTCTTCCTGTACCTGCAAATCTATGCTGTTCTCAAAGCAGGCTTCCTAAGAAGACTCCATTATCAAACTAGAGATTCCTGTTTCATTACAATGGTCAACCAGCATCTTCCCATCAAGAAAAGTGTTTCAAGGCAAATAGGACTGCAAGATGTAGCAGCTGGTCAGCTCCTGCAAACCCAGACCTCTCTCTGAACCATTACTAAACACCAGGTCAAGATTTTAATTCTGATTACCCAGATTGACATTTCTGTGATACTCCTTAAACAAGGCAGGTTTAGTGCTGCATCTAACTCAGCTCTCAGTATTTCAGAATGCCATCAAATGCCCAAAAGTGCTATAGCAGATGAAATTCTCCTAATGGCAAAATTCTTATTATGAAACTAAGTTTAGTCTCCTCAAAAATATTTCAATTAAAGAATACAATTCTTTGCCCAGTTAAACATTTCTCATCTTAACACGATTATAAAAACCCAAACAGTTTAAGAGTCATTATGATACTAACCTTTGCTTATGCAGATTGGACAGTAGTTACACATAAGTTTTTTTCTTACAGTTTTATAGTAAAAACTGCCTACAATTGTTAAGACAAGAGTTTACTGCAACTACTACAACAGAAGACTTTAATTGTATGACAAACCCAAGCTTATGTAAGCAGTTATCAAGCTGGCAAAGAGAACGCCTACCTAAATCAAGTTTTATCTGAAACATTAAAAGTTGGCAAATTTTACATACAGAGTTGCACTTGTGGGGCACCGCAGAGACCTTGAATGGAATAGAACTAAGCTCAGTTATCCAGCCTAGAACCTTTTAATAGCTCCCTTCCCAACTATTAGACCAGCACATCCAAACAGGCATTTTATCATACATATCAAAAGTTCATCAGCAAGTACTGAGGTACAGTTACCAGTTGTTTTTATTTAAAGACAAATCACAGAATCTATGCTGTGCATGAGCACACTTTATTCCACTCAATCTCTTTGGAGAATTCCAACTTTTAAAGGAACAATTTAGGAGCTAGTGCAGGATGCAACACGTAGTTCTATACAAATGCAGGCCACAACATAAGGTATTCCAGTTCAGATATTGGCACTGTTCTCATTCTACATCCCCCATACTGAGACCAGGAATACTCCCTGTGTGGATAAAGCTTTTTCTTGTTTTCCAAACATATCAAAGTTCTAACAGTAAAGCCTCGCATCTGCCTCTGGAGCCTCCAAGTCTTTAGTAAGATGGAGGACAGAATCATTTAAGTACAGTTTATCAAATACAAACAGTTCCATTTCAATTGATGCAACTGGTAATATTAGCTTATAGCAAAAATTTCAGCTATTTTAAAATCTGAATTTTAGTGATATATATATTTCCTCACAGCTAAGCATTTAATGTTTATTACAGAAAATGCTGAAATTGACTTAAAACCATCTTTTATTCTTGCAATAGTAAAGCAACCCACAACAACCCAATCGCCCACCAGGAATGGAACAAAAAAAAACAGAAACAAAACCCGAAACAAACCTAAAATTTTGTCAGACCACTCACCTGCAACACTGGTAATGGTAACAGGAACTCCTTGAACTTGAACACCTGCAGCACTTAGGTTGGCAACACTTACTGTTTGAAGATTAGGTACTGAAGCAAGCTGTGCAGCATTCAGAGTGATGGGGGTACCAGCAACAGCCACTGGAGCAATCTGGGCAATGGTTGTGCCACCACTTGAAGACACAGGGGTAATGGTTAATTGTTGGGGTAACCCAGCATTTTGAACTTGAAGATTTGAAAGGCTTTGCAGATTCTGAACCTGCACAGTTTGCCAGCTGATCTGTCCTGATGGTGTTAAAGTTGGAGCCCGGATGAGCACCTGAGTCGGGCTCACTGCCTGCAGCTGAACATTCTGCAATGGCTGCTGCTGGATGGTCTGTATAGTCTGCCCTGACTGGAGCTGAAATGACTGTGGAGGAATGGCCTGAATAATCTGCTGCTGAGGCTGCTGGATCTGTATCTGCTGCAGAATAGGCTGACCTACGATTTGGACCTGCTGAAGGGAACCAGACTGATCCTGCACACTCTGTAGTCCATTGGACTGAAGCTGACTGGAGCTCTGGGCTTCAGAGTCTGTAGCAGTTGTTTGAGGTTCTTCAGTTGCCTGCTCTGAACTGTTGCCTGCTGTGCTTGTGTACTGGCCTGTTTCTGCAGAGCTTACCAGTGTGTCACTGCTAGTCAGAGATGTTGAGGCAGTGGTCGTAGCGGTGGAAGATGAGGAAGGAGACTCTGGCATGGTGCTACCAGAGGCAGAAGTGACAGGTGTAGATGCGAGCTGATTTCCATTGGAAACTCCACTCTCGGTAGACTGGCCACCTTGCCCTGAACTTCCTCCAGCAGCAACACTGTTAATCACAGGCAATGCCAGGGTTACCCCACCAATGTTTATGGGTAAGGTTGTCACAACTTGAGCTTGAGTACCAGGAATAGTTTGCAGTTGCAGTGGTATGGAAACACCAGGCCTAATTTGGACTGGAACTGTCTGATTTGCTAGGTTTTGAGCAATAACATTCCCCGAGGCTGTCCTGTTTGCAGTTGTGAGGATAGCTTGATTATTCCCTGCAGGTATAAGCTGAATTTGACCCTGTATGTCTTGTAGACCAGTAGCATTAGATGGATTGATTTGACCTTCTGTTGCCTGAATCTGTGGAATCACTTGGTATTGAACACTACCACTTGGATTTTGTACTTGAATGACTTGGAATTGTCCAGGGCTTGTTGCAGAAGAATTGCCTGATTTGGTTTTTGAAGGAGATCCACTTCCATTGTTACTGCTGGAGGGACTTGCTGCACTTGTGGCAACAGAAGAACCTTGCTGAGCAACATTATTTTCTTTTGAAGTAGAAGGAGCAGCAGCAACGAGCTGCCAAGCATTTCCAGCAAGCTGAGTTGTTACCAATTCCAACTGCTGTGGCTGATTCTGAAGCTGCACCAAACCTTGATTTGGGTCTATAATAATCTGCTGCTGTCCAGTTCCTTGATTCTCACCAGGAGTTCCTATCTTGCTGCAAGTGGCAGCTAACAAAGCAAGAGGTGAAGGCTGAGAATCCTGTCCATAAAGAGAGAAAACAACAAATTCAGAAGCGCATGAGTTTGAACCACCAGAAGTGAGCGTTAAAGTCTGCACAGGAAGCAAAAAAAAAAAAAACAACAAAAAAAAAGTGCTTCTGCACTGAGAGCAATGATACAGCTCTTAATAAGGAAGGATCAATTGCTGGAAATAATATTTTAAAAGTCCTTATTTATCAATGAATATGTGAAAGCCAGATCTCAACTGCATGCTCAATTCAGTCTTTTTTCACCCCTAAAATAAACAAAAAAAATGAATAAATGTTTCTATTACATGTAAAGAAGCTGATCACTGCAAAATGCAATCAAACATGTCCAGGCAGTAAAAACATTGCACCCAACCAACTGTGTTTCATCCAACCCAGAGAAAGATGCCCTGAGCAGGAAATGCTGTTAGCTGAACATTTAATTTTAAATGCTAATACTTTGGGCACTTCCCTATTTGAGTGTCTGTTCTTTACCTGTGAGCCTCCAGTTTTCCCTTTTTTATTATTATTGTTGTTATTCTCTGCCTCGGGAGATTTCTCTCCCTCTGTGGGCATAGTTTCCTCCTTCTTTTGATCTGCAAAAATATCAAGTATAACAGGTTAATTATTCACCTTCATGTATACAACAACAAAAGCTACGAGCATATCCTTTTCGGTTCCCAGTTTGTCGCCTTTGCTTCTTCATAAAAACAACGGTACAAATCATTATTACAAAAGAACGAGTCCGAAGAAACGTGGTTTGAAACCCAACCCACGGGGGCTGGAGAGTTAACACCCAAAAAGGGGAGGTTTGGTTTCCTCTCCCAGAGACAGCAGGAAAAAACCACCCACAACCCTCCTCCTCCTCCTGCCCCCTAAAGCATCGGCGGCCACTCAGTGGCCGCCGATGCTTTAGGGGGCAGGAGGAGGGTTGTGCATGGGAGGGAAAGAGGGAGGGAAAGAGGGAGGAAAAGAGGAATGAAGGAGGGAGGGATGTGCATAGGAGGGAGGGTTCGCGAAGAAAGGGGGAATGGAGGAGGGAGGTACGGAGGAGGCAAGCCGGAGGGGTAGGCAGTGGAGGAAGAGAAGAAAGGGGGCATAAGAGGAAGCAGCACGGATGGGTGGAGGGGCACCGAGAGAAAAGAGGGGTAAGAAGGGGGAGAAGCAGGGAAGAAAAGGGGGAACCCGGGAGGG
>VWZD01002482.1:358321-382168 GCA_013396695.1 Sakesphorus luctuosus
GAGCTGAGCTGAGCTGAACTGAGAGAGGGGGCTGGGCCGGGCCGGGTCAGCCCGAGTGAACACGCAGCCTTCACCTTCTCGCTGCACATCTACAGAGCGGAAGTCAGTCCCCAGCAGCCTGTGGTGGTCTAGGCTGGTTTAAAAAGCTGATCAATTACGATTGTGCTGTTGGTCTGCAATGCTTGTGCAGCTGTTCCCTGCGGCTCCGGCCCTGCTGTGCCTAACTGGTTTGAAGCTGGTTTGAAGCGATGGCTGGGCAAGCAGAAGCTGGTCGCGGGTATGGTGTGGTGCAAAAAAAGGTGGATCAGCAATAACCAGCTCCCCCGGGCAAAGCACATTAACCCTGCTCGGATTTGGAAGAAAATTAATTGAAATGGTGCAAATGTGCAGCTCTGTCCGTTTAAATTTTTAGTACTAGGTACTCAAATTCTTGGTCAAGTGAACACAGGGCACTTAATAACTGCAAGACCAGCTACCTCTGAGATGATTAGAGGGATGGAGCACCTCTTCTACAAAGGCTGAGGGAATTGTTTTTTTTCAGCCAGGAAAAGAGACAGCTTAAGATTTTACCTATTTGCAGCCTTCCAGTACCTGAAGGGAGCCTACAAGAGAGTTGGAGAGAGAATTTTTACAGGAGCATGTAGGGACAGGACAAGGGTGAATGGCTTCAAACCTAAAAAAGGTGGGTTTAGATATTAGCAAAAAAAATCTTTACTGTGAGAGTGGGGCACTGGAACAGGTTGTGCAGAGAAGTGGTGGATGCCCCATCCATAGAAGTGTTCAAGGCCGGGCTGGATGGAGTTCTGAGCAGCCTGGTCTAGGGTAAGATGTGCCCTATGGCAGAGGGATTGGAACTAGATCTTTAAGGTCCCTCCCAATCTAGGCCATTCTATAGTTCTATAATAAGTCAGTGACAAAAGTGCCAAAACATTGCTTTAGCAGCTGGTCAACAATTTCATTCTTCAATAGGAAGAGGCCAACCTCAATCTCCACTCAAGGCCTCCAGCACACCTTCTGGAAGGGAAGAAATGTGGAAGTACCATTATAGAATAAGAAAATGATCAGAAATAAGCATGGCACAGGCTGTTTCCAGACGTTGTAAAGCCAGAACATACAGGTCACAAGTATAAAGTGATCCTACAAATGCATTCAGATAAGCAAGTGGTAATATCTCACAGTTTACAGCTCAGCTGAATCTCAGTGCTTCCTAGACAATGCCAGAGAGCAGGAACACCAGGGCTGCCCCAGAAGAGAGTCGACTGCCAAGTGATCAAGGTGCCATCCCCCACATCCAAGCTGAGGTAGTGGCAGGACCTGAAGATGGTCCAGTGGCCATCAGATGAGCAGGAGATGGGGCCACCTTCCTCTCACAGCCGTGTCTGGGGCCAGGGATGACATCCACAAGAGCTCTGGCCTCTGGGCAGTGCCTGGGGGTCCTGAGTGAGAGTGTTCAGGCCTTCACAGCCTGTCTGTGTGCTCAGGGCTCTGGGAGACAGNGAGGCGTCCGCCCGCCTCGCGCGCTCGTAACTGACAGCGCGCGGGAAGCTCCCGAGCCGCCGCCCCCGTGAGGCGCGGCCCCTCTGCCCCCTCCGGCGGTACAGGGAGCGGGAAGGGGGCACCTCTACGGTTTCCATATGGAAGCTGGGGCCTATTCACTCCGCCGCCGCGCTGTTCTTTTGTAACAGACTCCCCGGCCAGCCTGTGCCTGCGCGCAGGCCCGGAGGCGGGCGGGGGAAGGCCGGCCGCGGCATTGCTTCCACACCTGCTGTGTGCAGGCGGGAGCTGCCCTCTCTCTTCCCATTGGCTTGGCTGCTGCAGCGAGGTCGCGCGGCACGCCGGGATAGGTAGTTCTGGCGGAAGCGCATGCGCAGCAAGGGTTGGGGANAAATTCTTGGTCAAGTGAACACAGGGCACTTAATAACTGCAAGACCAGCTGCCTCTGAGATGATTAGAGGGATGGAGCACCTCTTCTACAAAGGCTGAGGGAATTGTTTTTTTTCAGCCAGGAAAAGAGACAGCTTAAGATTTTACCTATTTGCAGCCTTCCAGTACCTGAAGGGAGCCTACAAGAGAGTTGGAGAGAGAATTTTTACAGGAGCATGTAGGGACAGGACAAGGGTGAATGGCTTCAAACCTAAAAAAGGTGGGTTTAGATATTAGCAAAAAAAATCTTTACTGTGAGAGTGGGGCACTGGAACAGGTTGTGCAGAGAAGTGGTGGATGCCCCATCCATAGAAGTGTTCAAGGCCGGGCTGGATGGAGTTCTGAGCAGCCTGGTCTAGGGTAAGATGTGCCCTATGGCAGAGGGATTGGAACTAGATCTTTAAGGTCCCTCCCAATCTAGGCCATTCTATAGTTCTATAATAAGTCAGTGACAAAAGTGCCAAAACATTGCTTTAGCAGCTGGTCAACAATTTCATTCTTCAATAGGAAGAGGCCAACCTCAATCTCCACTCAAGGCCTCCAGCACACCTTCTGGAAGGGAAGAAATGTGGAAGTACCATTATAGAATAAGAAAATGATCAGAAATAAGCATGGCACAGGCTGTTTCCAGACGTTGTAAAGCCAGAACATACAGGTCACAAGTATAAAGTGATCCTACAAATGCATTCAGATAAGCAAGTGGTAATATCTCACAGTTTACAGCTCAGCTGAATCTCAGTGCTTCCTAGACAATGCCAGAGAGCAGGAACAACAGGGCTGCCCCAGAAGAGAGTCGACTGCCAAGTGATCAAGGTGCCATCCCCCACATCCAAGCTGAGGTAGTGGCAGGACCTGAAGATGGTCCAGTGGCCATCAGATGAGCAGGAGATGGGGCCACCTTCCTCTCACAGCCGTGTCTGGGGCCAGGGATGACATCCACAAGAGCTCTGGCCTCTGGGCAGTGCCTGGGGGTCCTGAGTGAGAGTGTTCAGGCCTTCACAGCCTGTCTGTGTGCTCAGGGCTCTGGGAGACAGAGTATGGAGCACCTCCTGAATCAGAGGTTATGTGAAGAATGGGCAAGTGTACTATCAAGGTTGTAGGAAGATGCTGAAATGAATTCCAAAACCAGCACTGGACAAACACCTTAAAAAACTCAAGAGACTCAGCTGAAGTTTTAAAAAGCAGTTTCTAGTTCTGTTACCCTGCCTGCGTTTTAGTTGTGATGGGTCGTTGTCCACACCCTGCCAGTTCTCTTTGTGTTGCCCAGAGCTCTGGTGAGGGCTCCTTGGCCCTTCTTTCTGTTCTGTTATCCTTCGTGGTTGGGAGGGGGCAGGGCCAGGGCCCCAGCCAGCCCTGCCTCTGTCCCAGTTCTATTGGTTAAGGGACCTTTGACCCTGCCTCTCGCTCAGTTTTCACCCAATCCAGCCAGACCAGGGGACCGCCCCGAAAGGTCTGCTAATACCGGTGGATGTTTTGAATAAACAGGTTACTCTCTGCTTTGCAACTGACTGGAAGTCTTGTCTCTCCCTCCCTTCTCTGCCCCCATGGAACAAAGGGGATAGCAGGGAAACCCTTCTCCCTTTCCCTCCACACTGCACAGAAGAGACCCTTTTCCTTAAAACCTATACAAGGTCACTCCTTTTTATTGAAAGACAGATGTTTTGAGTAGTCCTATGGAAGCTTTTAAACTTCCACAGGATTTCCACCTGAGGCTGTAGGTACAGTGTTTTGAAAATTTGGCTATAGAGTGCAAAGGGTAAAAAGTGTCACAACTCAGGCAGTGATTGAAGTGACAGATAAAAGATGGTGGTGGTGTATGTGGTTTCAATAGGGCCATCATGATTTTAGTTTTTTATTTTTACCATCCACTGTTACTCGTATACCACCTGCTCTTTCCCAAATGTCAGTCTTGCTCAAATCTTTCTGCCAGCCTAAGCTTTCTGAGTCTGCTTCTTTCAGCATTGTTCCCACATGAACCAGTAGTTTCCCTCTGCACCCTGATACTGGTTGTTCTCTGTGGGCTTTGACAGAAGTTGCCTCTTGAATTATATGGAAATAAGATCAGATCTGTGAATGTATGTGTGTTGGCACAGGAGTCCCAACTGCTATGGGAATGTATGAAAGAAAAATATCAGAAATAGGAAAAAAATAAGCATAAATCTTTTACCACTGCTCTTTTTTTCAGGCTCAGAACTTTAAAACTGTATTGCCACTCAGGAAGAGAGCACAGCATGGAAATGTGTGGGTGACCAGCGACCCACTTAAATAGAAGGTTCCTGGCAAGATGTGGCTCAGGCATAGTATCACATGAGGGTGGCTGGTTTGCAAAACAGCCCAAACTAAGAAAATCCACTTAGTGCTGAGTCTCTATTGCTTGGCATCTCTCACAGTGTGTATATATTTTGTTAAACAAAACCATCTTAACTCCTGATTTTTTATATTTTAATTATCCTTTCTCTGTATCCCTGTGTGCATTTTGTGTTCACGGTTCTAATATCCACTGTTTTCTCCACCTCAAAAATATTCTATCATCCAAATTCTCCACCGGTATTTTGCATTCTTCCCTCCCCTCCCCTCTCCCCTCCCCTTTTTAAGCTCTCAAACTATCTTGTATCTTCTGTGTCACTTCTGGCTTGCTCTCTAAGCTGTCCTTAGCATTCATTGATTTTTCACCTAACACTGACTGATATTTTTGGACATATTTAGGCATGGCTCTCTAGAGCACAGTGAGACTTATAAAGGCTGAAAGAGCAACACCCAAATATCTTTACAAAGGGGAAAAAACCAGGGAGCATGAAGCGGGAGGGAGAGACAGCTGTTTGCATGCTCCAGTTTCATTGGTTACCCTCATTCTATCTAACAGCACTTATATAGGTTGCATTTGGACACAGACAAGAGGCCAGCAGCTGCAAACAGCAGAGACAGTGATGAGATGGGGGCTTCACAAAATTATAAATCCCGTTGTAGGGTACTTTGTGTTAGATTAAAAATGCTGCAGCCCTTAACACAAAGTTCTGCACTTGTATAAGACCACACTGTTTGACTGAAGCTGGGAGTGGTAGTGAGAATATTTAAATAAACATATGGAGGAGAATTTTTTATCTGGCAGGATTTGTAAGATCAAGTATCAGATAACGATATTTCTGAATGAAGCTTCTTTACCAGACCAAAGGATCTTTTGCCAATTCTTTCATGCTCTCTTTGTACTGCTTTGTCATGGGACTCAAATGTTTCCAAGAAATATATGCAAGTTTGAGTGCATATTTTTTTGTCTTTTATTTCTAGTAGTTTTGTTGTAAACTGTCTCAACTCCATCAACAGCAACTTTGAAGAATTTGGTGATGGCATAGCATTACGGATCAGACAGAGCCTGGACCAGAGCCACAGTGGAAATTGTGAACTTGGCAAGCATGCTCCTTCAGCATTGTTCCACATGATCCCAAGTGGACCAAGTCAGTCACTTCGATTGTGTAGAACACATCCATCAACAACACCATGGGAGCTTGAGGCACAATTCCTTCGTGTCTTGTCTTTGCAAATGCATCAGTCTGGAGGAGTTCAGACAGAACAGAATTGGATTAAGAATCCTGCCTTCAGGAAGACCCATAGTAAAAATGAATGCCTACCCTGGCCCTAACTTGTCCAAGCTTGAAATACAAAGCTCCCCTTCCCTTTCCTTCTATTGCATCTATATGCATTTCACCTCCTTCTCACTCAGCTGATGTTCTCCTGGGATTTTCTCATGTTATAACTGTGTAGCAGTTACTATGAAAAAAAGGCATGTCTCAGACACTGAACCAAGCAGTTATTTATTCTGGACAGAATGTATGCAATAATGTTACTCTAGGCAAGGGCCCATGCACTCCTCGCCCTGGTGCCATATCAACCCCTGATCATTGGATGACATTGTAAAAGTGAGGTTTTAGCTTAGGATAGGAAAGTGAAATCCACCTGACATTACTCAAGACATCAGACTTAATTCTTTGTCACAGTAACAGGTCACAGCTGCTATCCAGGACTTCAGCATCTCCAAGGACACAGAATGGACATTGACTTCAGGACACTTATTGATGGGCTTATGCTGTTTAGTAAAAATTGTGCTTTTCAGCAATCAGAATCATGTCATCTCGCATGAAGGGGATGTGCATACCTTAAGGGAGTGATCATTCTCTTCTGTATGCTTTTCTATGCACAATCTATGACAAGTTTGAAAACTAAAATCAGGTTTTGCCCCAAGTAGGCTTGAACTCAAGGAGCTACTTGACTCTACTCTTGTCAGTGATATGAAGTATCTTTGGCTTCTCTCCTCCTGTCACTAACTTGTGACAGATCTAAGTCTCTGCAGACGTCTTGCCTTCTCCTTTGTCCCAAGCCAAAGAGCCCGCATTGTGTCATAACCTACCATGATCAGTGCTAGGTAAAGTAGGGAGGGGAAAACCTTGAGATGTCATTCTTTGTGATTATGATTTAGCTGCTCTTAAATATGTTAAAAAAAATGTGGGAATGCTACTAGTGGAATCATCTGACAGAAATTCAATGACCTTTCTTTGAGCTGGACAAGCACACACATTCAGCCACCACTGTGGCAGTCAATAACAGACTTTAGTCGAGGGAAGAATAAAGACAACTTTATTGTAGAAACTTTCAGTCTAATATAGGGTAAGTATTATTAGGAGGCAGGGTTATTCTAAGCAGGGGAGGGTTAATGTTAACTAAGGGATTATCGAATGTTAGGAAACTTTTGCTTGCAATGAATCTTTCCTGTCTGTTTCTTTTTCACTGACCCTCCAGGTGCTTTTAAAATGGCCATTTAATTTATTAGAGTATTGTTCTTGATGTTGAAATTGTTGACTGCTGGTTTCTCCTTTCTTTCTGAAGATGATATTTTATTCTACTCTGTTAGACTACCTGTCATTCAAGTATTCTTGAAAACAAGGATGGCAAAGCAGTGTTATAAATGTTTTCATTCTAGAACTACTCCACAGAAAATTTCTGAGGCAAATATTTACATACTAAGTGAATGTAAAAATAATGTCTCTGTGCTCAAAACTGATATTTAACATGGTTTAAGGAAAGGCAAGTTAGGTAAACACTTTTAAAGACAAAATTTGCAAGACAGAAAATAATAAAATAACACCAGGAAAATCATATGTCCAGTTTATTAGTATTCTTCCTAGCTTTAAAAGACTTTTCCTTCTAAATATTGCCAAAGGTTATTAAAAGAGATTAATTAGATACTTACTAATTTTCTCTATCAAAACTACATTATAATAAAATACTGGCTGGCAAATTGCTTCCTTGAAATAAGTCAAATGGCAAAAGGAGTTTAAAAGGTTTAAAAAAAAGTTAAAATAGAGGTTGTGAGATACAGAAATACTGAAATACACAGTATTTACACACAACTGGTCCTTCATATCCCCTTACCCGCTCTTATACTTCTGCAAATCACCTAATTCTCTCCCTTTTCCTGCCTTTGGTTCCTCCCCTAAACATAAGGTAGTAAATCCTGCGCAATCTGAAGCTGCTTTTCTCCTGCATTGAATGATGCATCCTACCCCTGAGCAGCATCCCCACTTGGTCTGAAAGAGGATCCAGAGAGCTGCTTCCCTGGAGCAACTTGTCATGATGTTTTTTTCACCTTGACAGTGGGTCTTTGCTGTACACAGGGAGGGGCATGGATAAAGTGTTTGTTCCTTTGTGGTCCTTGGTTCAGAGTGTGCTGTGACCAGCAGGACCAGGACAGCGATCATCCTCCTGTACTTGGCGCTGGTGAGGCCACACCTCAAATCCGGTGTTCAGTTTTGGGCCCCTCACTATGAGAAAATTGTTGAGATGCTGGAGCATGTCCTGAGAAGGGCAACAGAGCAGGTGAGGGGTCTGGAGCACAAGTCTTGCAAGGATTGGCCGAGGGAGCTGGGGGTGTTTAACCTGGACAAAAGGAGGCTCAGGAGGGCCCTTACCCCTCTCTACAAATGCTGAAAGGAGGGTGGAGCCAAGTGGGGTTTAGTCTCTTCTCCCAGCTAACAAGAAATAGCACAGGAGGAAATGGCCTCATGTTGTGCTAGGGAAGGTTTAGCTTGGATATTATGAAAAATTTCTTTGTTGAAAATGTTGCCAACCTTTTAAACAATCTGCCCAAGGAAATGGTTGAGTCACAAGCCCTGAAGATATTTAAAAGATGTGTAGCTGTGGCACTTAAAGACATGGTTTAGTGGTGGACTTGGCAGTGCTGGGTAAATGGTAGGACTCAATGATTCTACGTTTTTTTTTCTGACCTTAAAGATTCTTTGATTCTAAGTTTCTGCCTGTCACTCTGTGTCCATGCACTCCTCTGGGCTTGTGGAGATGGGTCTTCTGTTGGCTGACAGTCACTGTGATGGGCCTGAGGATAGATTGTCAGGGTATAATTTGGGTTGCTTCTCCTTCCACTGTCTCTCAGCATCTTTGTGGTTGTGCAGGTGAGCTTTATCACACAACTGAGCACAGAATAGCTCTTCTGCCACAGATGGCACTCCAGATAATAAGGAAGGAAAAAACCAAAAGAACCCCCCCAAATAGTTGCAACCTTTCAAATATAACTGATTTTTGAAATTTAAACCTCTCTGGAGGAAAGCGCCCATTTGCTGTTGGCCTTATAAATGTAGGTATTTCCATTTCATGTTGTGGATTGTGGGAAGTGCAATGATTCCTGGAATGTGTTATTTCTTCTCTTTCAAGGAAAAAATGTCAAAAAAACAGTGAAGAAAATGTATCATTTTACTTGGTAATATTTTGCTTTAGTTGTTTTTTTTTTTTATCTTTTGAGTTACATGATGATGACAATCTAAGAAGTGACTTTAAATACTTTCATGTAGATTTTTGAGACTCATCTCCAAAGTGTTAAAAGTCACATTCTAAATCATAACAAAAGTCTTCTCTTTTTGTCAAGTTTTAGTTATTTTGTGAGAGAAAAAAAGGAAATTGCTTTTGGATACTTCTTGGAATTATGTGATACTCAAAGCAGCTATTGCTAAGAAATTGGAGACTTCAAACTTTTCTTCTTGGTAAAAGAATGTGACCATTAACAGCTCTCAAACTGCCTTAGAAGAGCACCTTAATTTTTAACTGTATGTTTAAATTTCTATTTTAGAGCATAAGCAACAGTTGCCTGGCATAAAAGGCAACTTTCCTAGGCTGAAAATCTATTGTACTTTGCTCTCTCAGTAGCTGCACGTAGCAATAAGCAGCTCATAGAAGTGGACAGAACCAACCTGACACCATGCAGCCCATTCACATTAGCCTTCAGATTAAGAACAACTGAAGAGTTGTAATGTCACAGTTATTTTTCTTATAACAGTAGATAACAACTCTGAACTGTCTAGGTGCATCAATAGCCTTCTGCTACTCTAAGCTGAACAGGAAATCTTAATTCATCTCATGTGGTTTCCTGCTGAAATACATATTTGCAATGACAAATGTATGAGCACTGCTAAATTCAGTTGCTAGATAGTGAAAGATATATTTTGAGTTTTGGTTTGGATTTTGTTTGGGTTTTTTTCCCTCTACAATGAAACATTAAACTTGCTAAAAAAAGTGATTAAGCTTAACATAAAATACAATATGGAAACTGTCTCTCTCTTTACCTACCAGAAAAAATAGTAATTAAAATATAAGTAAGAGATAGAGAAGCTTTCTGGTTTAATGTGTATATTGTACATATTAAAAATTGGAAGATATCCTCACTGGAGTGACATCTGCCCAGAAGTTTCACAAGGGCACCTCACAGCTCTGGGGTAAACGCTGCTCTGGTACTTAGCTGAGATTACTAAAGAGTGTACATGGAAATCCAAACTTCTTGGTTACCATCAAGTCTCCCTCTGTGGGGAATGTATGCATTCAATCACTAGAGATTCTTTTGAATCACAGAGGTCTCTATTGATCTCTTTGGTCATTGCAGCACTAGTCATTAGCAAATGCAGTGCTACACTAACTAATTCAAGTCTTTTGGGTTTGGCATTTAGTTTTATGTGCTGAATCATAGCCATGTACTTTTACCTGTGCTGGGTTTGTACTCAGCTGTGTAGTTCGCTGCCATCTTTAGCCAGTTTAAGAAGGTGCTCTTCCAAAAAGAATGATTCTCCTTCTCACCCAATTGTGTGTCACCATCGCCACCCTTGTGGTTGTACCAGTGCTTGCGTGGCCATAAAGAGACTCAAAAGAAATTCACTAAATCCAAATGGTAAAAACAATCACAGAAAAGGTGTTTTTTCAGCTAGGTCATCAGAAGCAGCACAGAACACAAAGGGAAGGTGAGAAGTTGTGGCCAGGCAGGGACTAGATTTGCACCTTTCAGCAGCATAGAGATCAGCTACAAGAGGTGTGACACCATTCCTTTGCCATGGGGTTAGCAGAAGACCCCTACACCAATTCCCCTTGTTATCGTGAGGCTTTTCTCTCCCTCCTGCGTAATAGGCTCAGCCATGCTGGGAGATTGTTTCATAGCTGGAAAGGGAGGCATGATGTGTTTGGAACCCTGGGCTAGCAGCATGACCCACAGGAGCACTTTATGGCTGTTACTTCAGATCAGGTTTCAAAACCAGACTCCACACTTATCCACACTGGTTTTCAACTTCAGCTTGTGTATAGGGACAAGTTGAATGATGTGCTAGGAAGGAAAACTTAAGTAGGAAGTGCAGACAGGAGAAATTAGTCTAACTATGGGATATATGGGGCAGAGATAAGTTATAAATAGCAAACAAATAAGCCTAGAATGAGGAATGTGTCACAAGGACTCTGCATGACATATAGTGTACAAAGAGCATTAGGATGTGTGGTGACCTCATAGGGATTTTAAAGCATATAATTAAAGTTCCATAGAGTATATGGGTGAGCCTAAAAATAACCAATAAGTATAAAACAATTACCATTCTCAAAGCATTTTTGAAAGTTGATCCTCTGTCTACCATGTTGCTGATGCAAAGACAGCTCATGCTTCTTAAACTGGTACAACACAGTAATGCTCTCTGGAGAGCTAGAAGGGCATGTGAGAATAACTGATCTAGTGTCCTCTTTGGTCTTGCTCCTAGCCATTTCTCTT
Source organism: Sakesphorus luctuosus (assembly GCA_013396695.1). Lineage (NCBI taxonomy): Eukaryota > Metazoa > Chordata > Aves > Passeriformes > Thamnophilidae > Sakesphorus > Sakesphorus luctuosus. Next base: position 369,321 of record VWZD01002482.1, read on the forward strand.
ATGCCAAAAACTGAACTGAGTGATCACTGCTATTTCACTGGTTTTGAAAGTCTCACAGTATTCTATAATTTGGACCAGCTCCCTGGCTGGGTATTTCATATTGCTTAAGAATTTCAGGTCTAAATTATATCAGGTTTTTGTTTTGGGTTTTGTTTATTTGTTTGGTTTTTAAATTATTTTTATTGCAGACGTTTTTTACTTCTGAGCAGCCCAGTACCTCGTAGCCACACACAGTTAATGACCATTATTGCCAATCCTGTTATTTGGTTTCTGCGGGGAGGATGCCTGTACCAATACCTGTGCTGCAGTTTGAGAAGAACCTGTAAAGGTTGCTGATCATCAAGTGTCTGATCTTCTAATTCAACAGAAGAAGATCCAAAAATCTGAAGAGTGTGCCTGGCATGTGACTTACCAGCAAGTACCAAACACATTCCAGAAAAGTACCACTGAAAGTATCACTTTAGCATGAATCAACCTGCCCTGCCTACATGGTTTTTTATTTACTAATAGTGAAGGAACACAATGAAGAATCAACAGTGAGTGCAACTGATCTCGGTGGCCAAGAAAGCCTTACTCCCCATGCTCTTTCTCCTTCTGTTCCTTATACACGTGTTCCAGTCTTCTCAAGCACCCATCCTTCCTTGTTCCAGTTATAACAGGCTTTGCTGTATATTGGTGAGACCCATTGCTGGCTAAAAGTGGCTCCCAGAAAGAACTCATTAGCTCTGGAGCTGGCATAATGCAAGCGTGAGGAGTGAGTGGTTAGTGCTGGGGCAGAAAGGACAGGTGGGAGGGGAAGGGAGCAGCATGTTCATCAGCTGTGGCAGGGTGTTAATTCAGCAGCCTAGAGCTGTGAAACCATCCTTCAAAGCTGAACAGTCTGTCTTGCAACCAAAGGCAGTGGAAATACTAATCAGTAAGGTTCTATAAACTGTGGTTAACACTGTTGCTACAATTACTAATGTAGGCAAAAACTGGAAGGTAATGTTATTCAAGTCTTCCTGTGCTGCAAATATAGCATCCATGGTAGAGTAATATGCTGTTGAAACATAATTGGAACACTAAGGAAAGCTTGAGCTATTTATAGTATTTAATAATTTAATAGTACAAAGTGCACTGATTGTAGTAGTATTCATTTTTCTGTTTAATTTAGTTATTACTTCTCTTAATTAATAATGCAAGAGTGTATTTTTGTATAAATTTTTTTTCTAATCCACATTTTGCACCAAAATTTAATCAAGATCTTCCTGTTGTTCATAAAAAACACATACATACCTACAAACGACATTCTGAAAAGTTGCTGGAGATTTTACACATTATAATCTATGAGATCCCTGTGAGACTCATAAAGGGGATCTTATCTCTAAATGTTTATTCCAGGATGTTTAAGAGCCCTCTAATTTTTTACACTCCTATGCTCACAACAGTCAGGTCAAATCAGGGAGTTTTATTTCTCCCACTGTAGCTCAGATATCAAAGCACAGTGATTTTAAAGTCTGTATTCAAAAACAATAGTTAAGAGCATAGATCCCACTAGCTGACTTGCCTAGAGTGCTGTCCTAGTTCAGCAGGTGGGACCAGTTGTCACTGTGTGGGGGTGGCCAAAGCTATGTATTCTACCCCCATCTATTCATTCCCAAGGTCAATGGCCCATTTGCAGCAGCTTCCCAGGGAGTCGTTAGCACCTCCACTCCCAGCCTGAGTGGGCGTAGGTGCTAATGGGCCATCAACAGTCCAAAAATAGCCCATGACTCACAGAGTTAATCACCCATTGTGTGAGTCCCTGCCCCAGGGGAGGGACTGGATGCTCCCTGAAGGTACAAAAAGGGGTAGGTAAGAAGACCTGGGGAACCCTTTTGTCGGACCCAGAGGAGCAGCAGGACCTGGACAGGAGGAGACCACCACTCCAGACCAGACCACAGCCATCACCTGTACCAAGAGGTTTTTTCACTTCTTTTTGCTTTGGACTTGGGGGAACCACACAGGTCTCACACAAGGGCTAACAGACCGCTTTGGGTTTGTACCCCAGGGCACTGGGTTACACTGCTGGGTTTTGGGAGTTGACAGCAATTCCCCTTTTTGTCAGGGTATTTACTGTATTATTATTATTATTAAATTGTGGCTCTGACTCATAATCTCTCTTGTGTTGAGTTCATTTCTCCTGCTGGTTTACCTCTAAACCAGCACAAGTGCTAAGAAAAGCTTTTCTGGAACAAGCACTGAACTTACATCTGCCAAATCCAAGAGGAACTTACTACTCAACTTTGTTGTCTCATTAAGATTACAATAGAGTGTTCTTTCAAAGCTGGGTTTAGAGTACTTTCTTGAGTGTGAAGAAAGATTTTCATGTAAGAGAAGATTTGAATGTAGGTCACAGGGAGACAGAAAGAATACAAAATAGCTGCTGATGCACATGATAGCTTTTTTGGCTGTGGAAAACAAAAGCTGTAATGTTTTGGAAAGAATATTATCTATGAAATCAAAACCAAGCTTAAATTCAGTACAGAGAGAATAGGTATTCCCTCTGGAAAAATAAAAGAGGTACTCCATAGGTTAGTTTAGCATTGCTCTAGAACAAGTTCTTGCTGTTACTTAGAAAGCTGATATGGTGACAGCCTGTGCACCTATTTGAAACGTATAACATGGAAAAAAAAGAATCTATTTTAAGGTTACATATAAAATGTGAAGAAAGAGGATGATGTTATCTTTGTGTTATGGGCTTGCTTTGCTCTATTAATGTTAAAGTGTGTTTCAGATAATTTATGAATATAATCACGGCTCTAAATTTTGTAGCTCTATTTTATATGAAATCAATTTAATGGAGATATTTAGAGGGGACTTCCATGCACTTTTTATGGCTAAGAAAGCAATTTTAAATGGAAGTGTGTAAAGTGAGTAACAAATATTTTCTAAAGGAATTTGTTCAACATGAAAGAAATTCTTGGTGGGACCTCTAATTTGCTATGCTTGCTTTTAGGAGACCAGCCTAGGAAAAAAAGAAAGGTGAATTCCTAATTGGTGGCATAGACAGAACATCCTTTATTCAGATATGCTTTGTTTTGGGAGTTTAAAGTATCATTGGTAACCGAATAGGACTTCAGATCTGTGCATGATCTTCCCCAGGTCTATGTGTGGTGTGCACATGCATGAATATATTGACATTGCTTCTTGGGAATTGTCTGAAGCTTGACCTCAGGGTCCAGTCTCATGGTGCTCAGAAATGCTGTACATTCGTACCCCACAGAAGTCATCAGAATAACAAAATGTGTCAATTTGAAAGGGACTCATAAGGATTCAGTCCAACTCCTGGCCCTGCACAGGACCATCCTCAAGAGTCACACCATGTGCCTGAGAGCATTGTCCAAATGCTCTGTCAGTTTTGGTGCTGTGACCACTTCCCTGAGGAGCCTGTTCCAGTGTCCAACCACCCCCTGGGTGAAGAACTTTTTTTTAATATCCAACTTAAACCTCCCCTGACACAACTTCACACCATTCCCTTGGGTCCTGGCACTGGTCACCACAGAGAGGAGATCAGTGGTTACCCCTCCTCTTCCTCTAATGAGGAAGTTCTAACTGCCATGAGGTCTCCCCTCAGTCTCTTCCAGGCTGAACAGACCAAGTGACCTCAGCCACTCCTCATATGGCTTCCCCTCAAGGCCCTTCACCAATCTTCATTGCCCTCCTTTGTACACTCTCTAAGAGCTAATTATCTTTCTTATATTGTGGTGCCCAAAACTGCACACAATATTCCAGGTGAGGTCACCCCAGTGCAGAGCAGAGCAGGAAAAACCCCTCCATAGACCGGCTGGCGATGCTGTGCCTGATGCCCCTCCGGACATGGTTGCCCTCCTGGCTGTCAGGGCAGTGCTGACTTATATTCAACTTGCCATTGACCAGGTCCCCCAAATCTCCTTCCATGGCACGGCTTTCCAGCATCTCATTCCTCAGTCTGTACTTAAGTCTGGGGTTGCCCCATCCCAGGTACAGAATCTGGCACTTTCCCTTATTGACTTTCATACGATTGATGATTGCCCAGTCCTCTGATTTGTTAAGATCGCTCTGCAGGGCCTCCCTGCCTTCAAGGGAGGCAACAGCTCCTCCGTGCGGGCTCTGACCAATAACAGTGTTGTCTTTCAGGTGTTTTTCCATACTTCTCAGAAAAATCTTCTCCATAACTTTACTAGGCACTGAAGTGAAACTGACAGCCCTAAAGATTCTGGGTCCTCCTTCCTTCCCTTCTTGGAAATTGGGACAACATTCACCAGCTTCCAGTCATTTGGAACCTCTCCAGATTCCCAAGACCACTCACCAGCTTCATGCACAGCAAGGTACAAAGAGGTGAAGAACACCAGACTTACAGCATGTAGGAAGCCACTTTCAGACTGGGATGTAGATGTTTTCTCTGGATCTTCAAAGTCCTGTAAATCTCTGCTATTATTTTTATCTAAGTGTAAAAGTTATTACAGATAGGCAAACTAGACAACACACACTAGTCTTACTTTCCAGAATATAGTTTAACTCAATAAACCTGTTCATGTTTTCAAAATGAAATAATTGACTTTTTATTTTAATTTTTATTATGGCATTTTATTAATAAAAATTATTTATGAAATGCATAGTGTTTAGAAAATTAGTATTGAACTGTTTTTATTTTACCAGTTCTATGAGTAATGTATTTTCAAAAAAAATTTATATATTCTATATGTGTGTGTGTTTTATATTTGCCATAATAATAAATTGTTCTTTTCAGGACATTCAGAGTATTTACTTTAATAGGTGAACCAGTTTTAAATGCCTGAATTGAAGACAGATATTATTAGGTAACCTTGAAGGAACATGCAAGTTGTCAGGAAGCAGCAATATATTGAAACAAAGAAAAACATATGTTGAACATGTGCAGTGGGGTTTTTTTTTGTTCTTACACTTACCCAGGTTAATAATGTTCCAGTAGTCTTACAAATAAAAATCTGTTTTCACTGCATTTCATCTTTCTTCTTTTCCCCTAGCAGTATTTTTGGTAATGCTCACACAAGCAAACAATGACACATTTGAAAAACAAAACCCAACCGGAGGATGAATTTTTCCACAATGTATTTCCATAAACCTTTTCTAACATTTCACTGTTCCCTGAGGAAGCGGAGGTCTGGTTCCTCCTGTGCTCAGAGGGCTTCATTGCACTGTTGGCCCCCACACAGTCCTTTCTCTTTCCCTTCTTGCTGTAATACTCATTAGTCCCCTCCTCAAGCCAGCTGAACTTGCTAGACTAGAGTCTCTTAAGCAGAGAATGTTCTTTTTTTCTGCACTTGTGTGCTGTGTTACCGAGTGGAATAGGTCACAGAGGTGTCCCAAGTGCTACCTACATGGTGGGAGCAGGCTCTAGGGAACACAGAGGAGGGGAAAGACAAGGAATGTTTTCCCTTTTCAGTGGTGAGGAGTGGTTTCATCAGCTCACCCTGCTTAATGTAACTTCACGCTCCAAGTCATTTTAGTGAAAAAGGAAATTGGTTTTATTTGCTAGGTCACTTAGAGTGAAGACAGATAGGAAGGGGAGCTCATAGAGGGACCTTAACCTGGGTGACTCCCAGCAGAATGCTGACTATGATTAAACAATCACATAGATATTGTGTCAATATGATATTTAACATGGGACTAAATTAACCAGTAAGAAGTTTCAGAAATTGTTTGTTCAGCTTTATCCTGAACTGAAATGATTTCTCTGGAGATACTGTAATAGAGACTTTTTATAACAAGGAATGTCTTTTTTTTGTTGATGTTGTTTTGGTATTTTTGTTTGTTTGTTTTTAATAAGGGTCTCCCACATTTTCTAACAGAGGTGATTTTTAGCTCTCTGAGATTCTCTCAGTGCACATGGTAACAGTATCAACTCTTCACAACAGCCCAAAGAAGTTTTGAGAACTTAACAAGTGTTCTCCCAGCAGTGTCACTACCTACTGAGGCACAGTGAGCATCTATCAGGCTGGATAATACTGAGCCAGTTGCATAGCTGGTGTTCAGAGCAACTATAAAATTGAAATTGCAAGAAAGCAGAGCCATTTTTCATGGTCTCTAGCTTCTAATTCACATAGAATGACAAGACTTTTTCCTTCCACCAAGTGTGCTAGGAACTGCAGCTTCTCTGTCTCCTCCCTAACTAGTCTCTCATCACTGCTCAAGAGGAAGGCCTGCGTAACTGCAGGCAGGGATAAAGGTCAGGTATACATCAGTGAAGACATGAAAAAAAGCTAAGCAGAGCTAAGTGTTACTTTGTTCAGACTGGCAAAGTGAAGGTTTTGGGGTGACCTAATTCCCATGTTCCAGTACCCAAAGGGAGCCTATGGAGAGAGACTATTTACAAAAGCGTATAGTGCAAAACAAGGGAGAATGGATTCAATCTGAAAGAGAGTAGGTTTAGATTAGACACTAGATAAAGTCTTTACTGTGAGGGTGGTGAAGCACTGGAACAGGTTACTCTGATATGCTGTGAAGGCCCTCATCTCTGTGAGAGTTTAGGACAAGGTTGAATGGAGCTCTGAGCAACCTGGTCTAGGAAAAGGGGTTCTGACCCATGGAAAGGGGCTGGAACTAGATGATCTTTAGGGTCTCTTGCAACACAAACCTATTCTATTCTATTCTATTCTATTCTATTCTATTCTATTCTATTCTACTCTGCTCTATGGCTTCGTAGGAAGGTGATAGATCCCCCATTCCTGTCAGTGTTTAGGACACATTTAGACAATGCCTTTAATGATATACTTTAAGTTTTGGTCAGGCAGTTGGACTGGGTGCTCATTCTAGGTCCTTCTCAACTGAAGTAGAAAATAAATAAAATAAGGCAATAGTTTAGAGCAGCTAATCTTCTAAGTCTTCTCTGTCTGTCTGGGCCCTTGTGCAATGGGCTGTGAAAAGGGGACCTGCTCTGGTCAGCCTCTTGGCCCCTTCCACCTAGCTTCTCTGCCAACTTCACAGAAGGCACAAGAAGGAGCTAGATTTATAAACAGACATCTCTTCCAGATACAAAAAGTTTAATTTTGTATTGATGAAATACTGTTGAAAAATGAGATGCTTTCTCTTTTAAAGGAAAGTAACAAGTAAAAATTATTTAAAAGGATATTAAATCTACCAAGAAGTGCATGTTTCAAGAGACTGTAAGCAATGTCACTTGTGGCTGTCAGACACCTTAAATATATGTGATTAGGCTTGAATGGGAAGAATGACAAGTGTGGCTTTTTAAATTTAAAAAGTCAGTGGCTTTTCTTTTCAGGACTGAAAAGATAGGATCCAGTACTTTGGCATTGAACAGGAGTTATTTTTCTGTGTGCCTGGTTGAAAGGAAAAGTGAAAGAAGAGAGAATGACAAGCTCAAAACCCAGATCCTTCTTTCAGCTTACTGAGGTGGAAAAAAAAGAACAGTTATGAAGAAGAGATAAGTTACAAGTATATCAGATTTCAAAGAACACAAAAGATTATTTGCTAATGACAGATAGCAAAGTCACCTTACGAATGTTTTTTGGAAACATTAGGTTTTCATTTTATGAGGCAGATGCTTCCAGAGAATATCAAAACCACTTTCAGCTACTTCTTCAGTGGCTATGTAAAACCAGTATCTAATCACAGATAGATTGAGTTAACCATGTTAAAAAACACAAGCCCCTATTTCTTGAGCTGTATTTAGTTTCAGATTGCACTATTTGCATAAGGCAAATATGAAGACTTTAACTTAATTTAAAGTAATTCTTAATGCTGTAATTTTGTTAGTGCTTCTCTGCTTTAGCCAAGCTGGGACATACTCTCCAAGCAGCCTATGATTAGATTAGTCCCAGGTTCTGATCACAGCCCAGGTATTTGGATAGGCACCAGTTTTCTGGATAAGTAACAATCCATTCAGAGTCAGTAGGCATATACAGCTTTCTTCTAGCCTGTCTATACCAGTCAGGCCAAATGCTAAGCAGCAACAAAAGTCATAGTCATTTGTTGTTAATTGTAGTCTTGAGTGGGGAGAAGGAGGTGGCAGAAGCGGAAAGACAAAGAAGTGGTCAGGAAAGAATAAGACACAGAATGGCTGTGGTGATGTGGCCCTGCAAAACTCCCACTGATGCAAATGCACCACAGAACTCTTAGTAACCAAGGTCTAGCCTTTGGCTCTCCAGCTTTGCCCCAGCAAAGTGTTTTATCCAGCCTTTCCTTAGCCACAGCTCTGTATTTGTAACAACTGTAAGGACATCAGTGTGCCCTTGTTACCAAGAAGTCCAATGTCATCCTGAGGTGCCTTAGTAAGAGCACTGCCAGCAGGTTGAAGGACGTGATCTACTGCCCCTCTACTGAGCCCTAGTGAGTCTGCATCTGTAGTCTCTGTTCAGTTCTGGGCTCCTAGAGTGGGTCCAGTGGAGGGCAATAAAGATGATTAGAGTACTGGAGCATCTCTCTTACAGGGATAAGATGAGGGAGCTGGGTCTGTTTAGCCTCAAGAAGAGATGACTGAAAGGAGACCTCACCAATGTCTGTAGAAACCTGAAGGGAGAGTGGCAAGAGGATGAAGCCAGGCTCTTCTTGATGGTGCCAAGCAATAGTACCAGAGGTAATGGGTAGAAACTGTTGCACAGGAAGTTGCACCAGAATATGAGTAAAAACTTCTTTACTGTGACCATGCAGTGGAACAAATAATCCAGAGAGACTGTGGAGTCTCCCTCACTGGAGATATTAAAGAATTGTCTGGATGCAATCCTGTGCAACGTGCTCTAGGATGACTTTGCTTGAGCAGGGAGTTTGGACAAGATGACCCTGTGGTCCCTTCCAACCTGACCCACTCTGTGATTCTGTGTTTCTGTGAAAGGAAACCCAAACCTACCACCTTAAGTACCTAGAACCAGGACAGCACCCCCTTGGGAGGATGTGTCTTAACATTTCCATGTATTTCAGAGTGAAAACAGATATCTCCTGCAGTAACAGCCAGGCACAGCAAGAAAAGAGACTGAAGACAGATAAACAATAGATTTTTCTTCTTAACTATGTGGTGGCATAGAATATCAGGAAGTATTTGGAATTTCCATGGTCAGAGGCACCATGTGGCCACAGACGAAAACAGATCCTTTCCAACAAAGTTTTGCAACAGCATCATCTCAGCTGAAAAAGGAGCTAATAAGCTGAGGGCAAAACACAAAAAATTTGGTCTATATCAATATATCCTTTTAGCATGGGTGTAATCTGGAAAAATACATGTCCTGAACAGATGATGTATATATGAAAGATGATGGATAACATTACTGCAAACATTTGTTTCCTCTGCAGAAGGCATCTTGTAATTTTATATATTTTTATATGTGCTAGCAGCATAAACACTGAAAGAATTTTATTCTAAATGATTAGAATTATTGTTATTAAATGTCTCAGTTTGCATGCTGCCCTGTGCTTGACACTCTGCTGCAGACATCCGTGCATGACTTACACTAGGTTTTATCTCAAATTTTACTCCTCTGTGCAAAATAAATTTTCTATTTATTCAAGTAAGAGAAAGAATGTTTTTTATTTCTGAGAGTTTAACAGTTGCCATCACTGTTTTCATGCAAGTAGAGCAAACTTGGATAAAACTAATGTAAAGATGATGTTTTACATCAACCTCAGGCCTACCTTTGTACAGCACAACTATATTTAAAAGCTAACAGGTTTAGATATTTGGACCTTTTTTCCCCTAGGTTTTACCATGTGATAAATATTTGGGATAAGATTCTGATTAACATGTGCAAAAATAGATACACCAGGACATTAACTGTAGCTGTGACTGATTGATTTCACTTTCACGAGTTACTTGAATGTGCTTTAAAAAATTTGGTAGCGATGGGGTTAATTTCTATAGGCAGTTTGTAAGAAAATGGAAGATTATTTGTCTTAAAATTGCAGCATAAATGTTATCTGTTATTTGACATCAAATCTCTGAGATACTTTGTAAATTTCTAATGCCTTCTTCAAAGAGTTACTGTCTTCTAGCAGCCAAGATCAAAGAGTCTACATTTGACTGTAAAATTGGGAAAGACAGTCACCAAAACTCACATGTGTATCCTTTCCTTTGCTGAAAAATAATCTACTCAATGTGCTGTTATGTTCTTTTGCTGACAAACAGATTCTCACATGGAAGATAATGTACTTCAAAATAGAAACATCGATCCATTGCCTAAAATAGACCTCATTTTTAGATCCTATCCTCCTCCCCATTTTAATTTTAGTGTTTATTATTGGTACTAGCGGTTTTACATAGGTTGGTTTTGTGGCTGAACTCCACATACACGTGACTTCTGGCAAAAATAGCTCCTGGCAAAAAATTGCAAAGTGGAGACCAGTCAAAGCTGGAGTGAAAATATCTTCTCTGTAGAGACACTAAGTGAGGAAAGAGAGTCAGTCTAGAGAGGAAAATTTAGGGATAAAGGAAGGCAGTTCTGCAAAAAATGATGATATTGTAGTGTCTAGAAATCCTATTCTAGCACACCTGCAGCTTTGACTTGGTAGAGGAGAATGAGCAGTAACCATAATTTACGGCTTCTGCATTTATCTTCTAACTTTTGCTCTAGAAATAGATTGCACTTGCTGTAACACACACCTATCAGCAGACATCCCACCTACTGAAGACAGTCACAGCAGACAGCCTGTGGTAGTTTTGACTTTAGTTTTAGCTAGGCCTCAGTTTAGCAGGCCCAGACAGTTTGACGTAGATTAGAGGGGACAAGCATTACCTGACTTAAGCAACCAAGAGATATTTCATATAATTTTGACATCAAATCAAGTATAAAAGAAGGTGTAGGAGAGGCCTCGGTCAGTCCCCTTCATAGCTGATGCTGAGTGAACATGTTATCAACACATTGGTAGCATTGGGCCTTGTCACCACTTCACAGCTGTTTAGTTTGAGAAGTACACATTTTTTTGTAATTGGTTTTCTCCTGTCTTGCCAGGTGTCCTTTGGGAGAAGTCTGTTGGAGTGTTTTTGTGAGCTGAGGTGGTGGAGGTCTGTGTTGTTTGGGTGGTTGACTTGGTGATTGTTGGTGTTTTTTTCCACATTTCTATATGTATGTGTTATATCACATTCTGTTTTTAATTGTCTCTCTTCTGTATAGATATAAGAAGCTTGCCATTTGGGGCTTTAGATTTTTCCCTCCTCCCTCCCTCCCTTTCCCTAGGGAAGGAGACTCTGACAGATAATTGGGCAGTTAGCATTTTGCCAAGCTAAACCAAAACACCCCCAGTTCAGCACAAACAGTGGAAGGATGTGTCTTATCTATCATGAACAAAATTTCTCAATTTTCTGCTAAAAGCATTTGTATTAATTTCCTCTGTGGCTCTCTGTCTTTGAAGTACTATGCTAGCTTGGGACCTCTGCAGTGAGGACATGAATACTTTTTTAACCATTTATCTTCTCAAATTTTGGTGATTGTCTTTTCAGACACTGTGCTAAGCAAACTAACCAGTTAATCAGAATTAGCATAGTGAGATCATGAAGCAATTCAACTGTGCACGAAGAAAAACTGATAATAGTGGGATGTTAGTACAAGGATATTGAATATAGAGTTCCAGGTTGTAGGAAGCAAATAAAACTATTGGTTTATTCATTGATCCCCAAACTCTTTCCTTTTCCTGTAACCCATGAAGAATTATCAAGCTCTAAAGGCAAATAACTGAGCCAACTTCCTTCAGACTCTAGCAGGAGAGAATGACTGCTCTTTCTGACAACTGTCCCTCGTAGACTTAGAGGTCATGTTACTAATTAACAGCCGATATGCATTCACTTCAATATTGTCATCTGAATTATTCTGGGTCTTTAGCATGCATCTTAGACTTTACTCTGATTGCTTTGTTTGTTATTAACACATTTGCTTCCAATATTTATGTAAATATCATCATTTTGCTGAAAAATGGTCTGCTGATGTCAAGGTGACCTGTGAACCTCTGACTGTGCAGGGCAGGAGAAAAGGGGTGGGAGAAGGAATTAAGGCTGGGAAATAGACAGGCTTGCACAGATGAAGAAGATATAAAAGGGATACAATGAAAATCTGTAACCTTTTTTTTTTTTCCTAGAAAATTCACTTAGGGGATGGGAAAGAGGACCAGGATAGTGGTAGGCATGTCTGAGCAATGCCACTTTCCTTAGCAGTCCATAGAATGAATTATTTGAAGAAGGAGGCAGTTGGTCAATGGTACCCATTTTACCTGATCTGTCATTGCTACAGGAAAAGGAGCACTAGTGGAGAAGATGAAGTTTACTGAATGTATGTGTTACCTCTGCTTTTCAAAAACCAAATTGCAGCAGTAAAGTCCTACAGGTCCGTGGAAGATCTGTCTCCATTTATAGATAGACGGTATAGCTGTCTGGTCTTAAAGAATTACTTGATGTCGCTGCCTGCACTATGGAAAGAAGAGCTATAGACCTGTACAGACTTGCTTGACAGCTCTAGAAGGCAGTTGTTTTACTCCAGGAAATTCTACACTAGGAGATTCTGACCTATTTCTGGAGATGCTTAAGCACAGATCAGGAACTGGTCACCACAGTGCTTTTAGCAAAAGAGGCTACTGTGGCCTTTCTGGGCTTTTTGGTTGCTTGTTTGTTTAGAAGCTACTTTTTAAGGGTAATTGAGGGATTTTCTTCTTTAAATTGTATGGGATCTGATCCAAAACATGGCCAGGTTACAGATTTTATAGTGAAATACAGTGTTTTATGTTTTGTTCCCTTCAAATCTTACCCAGCACAATGAGGAGCATAACCAGTTCCCATTAACTACAATACAGCCACATGGCAGATGAGATCACTCAGAGGAGAATGGTCCCTCTTAAAGTAGATGAACGATAAATTGAAACATAATTTTCATATA
>VWZD01002483.1:647-15272 GCA_013396695.1 Sakesphorus luctuosus
CTTTTCACTTAGCATCTGGACAACCAACTATAAGCATTATCCTTATTACATTTCTTGACTTGTTGCTAGTTGGGAAGAACATGCCCCTGATTAAGCCATTGGAAAAAAAACCACCAAGATTTTTGTGTAGCAGTTTTCTGAAGCTGGTTGAAAGGATAAGAAGAAAGAGTGGAATAAAATTCTTAATGAGTCAACCTAGAAAATAAATTCCTCTCTCACAGTCACAGCATGAAGAATAGTCTCATACCTATATTTTCAAAGAAACAGCCAGCTGTATGATATTTTTCTGACGAGTCAGACCTAAGACTAAAAACCAAAAATTAACAGCAATCCAAAACACCTAAACAGCTACTAATGTGAACTATAGTGATTTTTTCATCAAAATATATTTTAATGGTAAAAATGCCATGTCACTGTAATTTACACTTTTGAGCAAACAAACATTTTATAGATGTTGAGATAGTGTTTGCAACCAACACTGATAATCACCACATAAGAGGCAGCAAAAACCAAAACATTTGACACTTAGAATTATTATTATTATGTATGAAGCACAGTCAAAAAAAACCCCCAAAATAAAAATCAGAACCCAAAAGAAGCAGCCCTGCAACAATCTACTACAACACCTTGCTGAAATTCCAGTTCCTATTGAAACAAGCAGGTGAATAAACAAATAGTGATTAGAATTTAGGTTTACACTTATTATTAAATCCCAGTCAGTGTTATGTAATACATAAAGTGTCAGAGATTCACAAGGAACATGAAAAATCTGCAATCACTTCCATTAACTTTATAGAAGGAATATTAGTAGAGTGGACAGAACACAGAAGTAGATTTAGATAAAAGGTTATTCTCCCAGGGAACAAAGCAAAAGAAAAACAAAACAGAATCCTTAGAAAAGCATTTAAATGCATGTTCTAAAAGACAGTTCTTAAAAAGAAACACACACTTTGAAAGACATTACAGATGGAAAACCAAATAGCCCCCCATTGCAGAAAAGGCTTCAAGGACTTCATCAATGAGAGGAATTGCAGGCAGAAATAAGGACCTTTATAGAAGGATAAAAAACCACAATTTGAATAGATTTTGACAAATAATCTCAAATGAAGTGAAAGAAGTCTGTTGAGTATACCAGATTCGGGAAAACATGGAATTAAAATTGGTCTAGCAATACAGGTAGTGTTATAGGTAAAATTGACCGAATTATTGAAGCCAACACTTAAAACTTAATTTTTAGTAATTTATTGCAGTAACAGTAGACAAATAATTTACCGCAGCAACTATTAGACAAATAAGCAAACAGGACATCCTAGGAAATGCCCTGGGCGACCAGCTTAGGAGCCTAGTGCTCCCAGCTAGCTCGCAAAGAGTACAAGGTATAGGCTTTGTTTTTATAGACCATGGATGTTCCTCTTTTTAGCTTGATTTTTCCATTCTTAGTCTCTATTTTCAGCTAGTCCTTGCAGCTTTGGCCAGTGATCATGACTGATGTGGAAACAACAAGCCGGGGGCTAGTTCCTTGTTTTAATCCGGGTTTTTCTATTTTCGTCTATTTCTCGGCTTCATCTGTCTTGTGATCGATGTCCTCCTTCTTTTCAGGTGATCGTATGGTGGTCCCAAAATAATTTTAGGCATGTCCAGTTTACATCTTTTTACTAATTTTAATCTTACATAGAAACTCCACACCCCTGATAGGAATCATAAGGTATAAGACTTCCATATAAGACTAAGATGAAATCATCACAAGACACATCTGGGGAAATATTCCAAGACTTGTGGTTAAGCTTTGTGGTTACACAGTTAACAATTTTTAGCATACACAAAATACATTTAAAGAAGTACTTGGTTCTGCGTTCAAGCCTTGCAAAATTTCTTAAAAGCAGCGGAGCCTTAATCACAATGACATGACAAACTTTGCTTTATTAAAACCAATACAAAAACTTTATATCAAATCATCAACTCAATTTAACAAAGAAATTTTATATTGATCACTTATCTATCACAGGTAGTCTATGTCAGTACAGAGAATGAGAAAAGTCAAAGAGTTTTAGGAAAGCTTCTTCCCCTTTTATGAAATGGGGACGGGGGGGGAGAGAGGAAAAAGATTGTAGATGGAAACACGTTTTATTTTTGCTCCCTATTTCAGAATTGTAGATGTGTATATGAACAACATCTGAGAAGACAGACACACTGAAGAGAATGTATGTTGATACAGATCACCAGGAACAGTACCATAACACAAAATCACAATCATTTTAACCAAAAAAGGAAAAGTATACCGAATCAAAAGATAGAGTAGGAATCAGAAGACCCTGAATACTTACAAAGTTTTAATACAGACTGATAGAAATATGAAAGAATGAGAGAAACAAAATCACAGAAAAAATAATAGTGAAAGATAAGAACAAACACAGAGCAATAGGGGAAGTAATACCCAGTACAAATATGACAGTGAATAGAGAAATGTCACCTGAAAAGATAATTTAAAAAGCTCTTTCCAGATATCAGTCTCTAATAGAAGCAATATCTTGTGACAATTCCAACACCAAATGTACTTGAAGTACTGCACACTGCAGTAAAGAATCACCTTAAAAAAAAAATAAGGTCCAGGAAAATGATTCTTTTCTCTGATGCAAGGAGGGGTTTTGATTTTTAATTTTCACATTTTATAGATTTTAGGAATACAGTAGCTGTAGCAAAAGCAGATCTAGTGTGTAAATATTTCTAGCAGCTTGAGTTTAATGTCTTTCTATTGTTATCTCGGTCCCAGATCAATAAGCTCAAATTCCTTTAGCTGTTTAGTCTCTTTTTCAAGGCAGAAGGTTGAAGAATATCAAAAGGAAACACAGACACAGGGCAGAGTGGCCCAGAAATCAGAACATTGGAAGAACTCCAGAAGTCCGAAGAAGAGGAGGTCTCACTGACCCCCAACTCAAATCCTGAAGGGGTGGAACAGGAGTGGGACTGGGGCAGGAAAAAATTGAACTGGAGATACGTAATGATTGGATAAACCATATTATAAAAGCCATAGAAATTAGAGCTTGTCCATATGCGCGTTGATGTATTCCTGGATGAGCCTGGGTGCTCATTAAAGCCACTGCTCTCTTCTCTTATCTCCTACCAAAATTGCCTTGGAGTCTTTTTTTTCAGACTTTTTAGGCAACAGATTAGCACCCCAAAGGTGGAATCTACAGGACATGAATCCTCGATTATTGGTCCGAACCACGGAAGTGAGATAATTGGGCAATTGCTTTGGGTTTCTGTAGCAATTGGCTAGGGAAAGGGGGGTTTTGCCCCTGGTAGGAATACGGAGGGCCAGGAGAGAGAACTGACTTTAAACCTAGTCAGTTTCTCAGCCTGACGAGGGCATGGGATTTCACTTGGGGAGGAACGGATTAGTCCCTTGGAGCCTCGGAAAGGGCAAAGCAAGCAGCATCCCAGGAGTTTGGCTGGCTGAAAACAGCCAACCACGAGGGGGGCGCCCCTCGTACCTCCAGAGTTAAAGCTGTCTGGCTTAGCCTGAGGCTCTGGTGGTGTTACTAGAAAGAATTTGTCTGTGCACTCCAAGTCTTGGTTTTGCCTGTTATAGTCATTATGGGCTGAATTCAGAGTTCAGAGGAAGAAATTCCTAAAGGTTCCCCTTTGGCGTTAGTTTTATATCACTGGAACCATCTTATGGGTTCTGAAACATGCTTAAAAAACCATGAATTGTGTAGGCTCTGTCTTACTATATGGCCATTGCATTTTTATGCATGGAGAAATGGTCTAGCCAAAATTTGGGTCTTTTGAAGTAGAAGGTGTGTTACAGCTCATTTCAATTCTACATCACGAGAAAGATGGAATGAAGTGGTGTATGTGGAGTTGGTTTTGGCTTTTTTATCCCATCCAGAATGGATGGCGGAGTATGAGAAGGATAAGTACAAAGTTCCCAGTCAGAGAGGTGGGGCATTCTGTGCTAGCTCTGGGAAAAGCAAAGACAAAATAGCGTGAAAAATCTGAGAAACAAGATATTAGCCAAACTTACATCCCTAGGAATGAGGATTGTGATCTCCTGATGGCTCCAAAATTAAGGGCTGGAACAGCTGGAGTTCCTGGCATGGGGGCAGGGGCTGCTGTGGCAGTACCCAGCTCAGGGATGGCAGTGGAACTTTTTTACAGACTTTTCAGGCAGCACTCCAAATAAAAAGGTTTTTTTACATTAAAAAAAACCAGCAATGACTGATAAAAACAATCCATTGTCATAAAAGAAGGATGTAAACAATAAGGACAATTTAGAGATGTACAGGAAGTATAATTTGATTAGCCAGACTGAGAGCAAAAACACAGAGCAGTATGAAGTGCCAAAGCGATTCACAGAACTAGAATATAAAGGATACGTGGACAACTTAAAGAGACCTCCAAATATGTCAAAACAGAGGAAAGAAGTATGGGAAGTTCTCACAGACCTAGTTATTATATGGCAACTGAACATGAGCAAAAAAAAGAGTTAGAAAATATTACTAGATAAGAGAAACACATTGATTTTATATGACACAATGGATTAAGAGATCACAAATTCTACAGAAACAAAAGTGACAGCCTCTCTCCTGGGCAGAAATGCTAATAAATGAGCAGAATGAAATAAACACACACACACACAAAAGAATATTAGCATAGCTTCAAAAGAGAAAGCATTAGCAATTTAATCAAATCACCTACCATTTCAAATACATCTGACCACCTATCACCTACAACCTCAAAATTATGAAACTGCAAAACCACCACAATTCTAAGAAAAAGATTATTTTAAAATGCCATCTGTGAGAACAAAATACAACAGAAATTACTTAAACTACAAAGTTTGCTTTTTTTTTCCTTGTACCACATGTCATCGCATGGTGATGAAATCAAAGGCATAGTATATGCTCCTACAGATGGTATGAAAAACAGCATTATCAAGAAACTTGACACTGAAAATGAACTGCAATAAAATTGCCATAATATTTCATATACAAATGGGTTTTTCTCCAAGGTAATGCACAAATACCTTGTTGTTTTCAAAATACAATGATGCTTCTGGGAATAAAGCTCTATTTCTGTTTGTGATATCATGGAGAAAGAGCTCTCTGCATTGGTGATTACTGTACTGTCAGTCTAAAGGGGTTCACAAATTCCTTTCTAATGCAACAGCTGGAAGCACCGGTCATGATAGTCACCATAATCTGATGTTGAAAACTCCCCACAGTTTTAGTTTACAGAAATAGAAAAAAACCCCATACAACTGTTTTTATCATTTTACCTGTTCAGTTTATTTTCTTATCTACTGCCAGATCCTTTTGACAGTATACACACAAAAGAATCCCACTGTGCCTAATATAACCAAAACACTAAAATCCTTCATAACTAAAATGTTACCGCATAAAACACAATTTAGGAAGTAAGTGTGCTTGCTCCGATAACCTACAGGATTGGAAGATCAAGTTCATTTAAACAAATGTTATATAGACATCTACAAAGATTTGCCCAGTGCTTGCACTGACTTCAAGAACACCAAGTTCTATGTTTGCTGCTTATTTATATGAAACTTTACTACGTAATAAAGCAATATTTCAAATGCTACACTGCCTTAAAATTGCCAAAGTCTCAAGTTTCACAGTAGATTTATCTACTAATCTCGTTGTTTTACAAAATCCTCTCCAGCAACATTTTAACATGAAAATGTATGAAATCTATATGACTACCAACAAATACAATGATTTTGAATTGTTAGAACTGAAAATCCTCAATGTCATATATGTGCTGTATGAGCTGCAAAATTTGCCTGAACTTCTGTCCGAGGTGATAGTGTTCTGATAGAAATAACCACTCCTCTCTTCAAAACAGAGGTTCACAGGTGTGGTGAAATGGAGAAGACATTTACTAAACACTACATACATCGTTGGTACCAAGCAAGTTCCACAGAAAGTCTTCTGTTTAAATACACTCTATTTTGCACTGAGAGGGACAAAGGAAAACAGATACCCTGGCAGCAGTTAGTGGTAATCATTTTGAAAGCACGTTTGTTTTGCAGTATTCAAGTGCTTCTGTTCTTCAAAAGGAAAACTGGAACTCATCAGGATCTTCTTGGCAGGCAAAGGACTACACTGGTCAATGAACAAAGCATGGCTCTGTAGAACTGAATTGCAACAAAGTGAGCCAATGCCTCATTATAAAATCAGAATACTTGCAAGAGAGCTGCTACTTCAAATTCTGATGCAAATCCAAAAACAGTCATGAAGATTTGTCTATACAGAATGGTCCAAAATTTACGTTGCACTGTGTATAAAATGGACAACAAGCTGCTTTTAAAGCGGTAATCCTAAAAACTGGGTTAATGTTAAAAAAAAAAATTGCTGATTTAATCTTCATTAAGTAGCAAAATATGCTGTTGGAATATTTCTCAGCAATATTTAAACACTGCTAAAATTATAGACTTACCTGCAAAACTAACTGCAAGATACCTGAAACAATTACTCTGTTTAAATACTTCCATACTTGCTATGACATAAATCAGTTAAAATACATTCAATAAACTGTCACTGTAACAAACTTACTGATTTTAAACCCCGTGTTTCTTATGGAACCATTACATCTGCTTCTCCTTTCTAAATTTAACTGCTTTGATTTTGTCACTGTTCAGCCTCATTTATTAGACAATAATTTTTCTGTACTACTAAACTGAATTAATAGTTTTCTGCCTTCAAACATAAGGGCTCTTTCTCTCCTTTCCCCTCCACAACTCACTACCTCCTGACTGTGTATCCACAGCTACCTTGGCATAATTCTCCTGTCTTTCCAAGCAGAAGGTAAGCCAACTGAACTCCACTAAGCCATTTCACAACATTAACGTTTCAGGGTCATTACATCTGCAGTGAGCAGATGCAGCTTCTGACTCAGAGGAACATAAGCTGACCAGGATGGGATGGGACAGCTGTTATGGTGACACTGGTTGACCACTCAACTAGAACTGTGTAAATAGGAAACTACACATGTCTGTAATGGTATAAAGTGCCACTTTTAATATATATATCTGAAGGGAAGGTGTGAAGATATACCTGAAGGCAAGGTGTAAGGAAAACTATGACAGGCTTTTTTCACTAATGTCCAGCCAGACAACCAGAGGTAATAGGTATAAACTACAATACAGGAGATTCTGTCTGAACACTAGAAAAGACTTTTTTTTTCCTGTGAAAGTGATTGAGCACTTGAACATGGTGCCCAAGGAGGTAGTAAAGTCTCTAACATTGTATATCTTCAAAGTAATCTCAACATGGTCCCAGGAAAAGGGTTCCACTGTTTAAACAGGGTGGTTGCATCAGATGCCATCCCCAGAGTTCCCTGAACCTTACCAATTCTGGGATTCTGAGTTCAACTCATTCCTCTCCACTGTGAAACAAGTCACTTACAGAGCACACCAATAATCTCAGAGGCATTCTTCTTCGAGTTCTTCTTGAGTATATATGTTTATTCAGTTTTCACTGACTCATTCCTTTTTGACAGACTGAGATTCCCACATTACAGTCTTTACCTCCCAGATAAAAAACTTTCTCTGACAGCTGTAGTTACCAGTTCCCTCAAAAGTCCACCATGATAGTGAATGTCATACTCAATTGTTTCTCACCTTGGATTGCTTTCAGAAAATACTGAAAGAAGTTGTTCTGTTAGCATATGAAGTTTCAAAAAACTGCAGACAAAAGGACATGACAGGTTTCCAGAGTCGGTTACGATAATGTTTCCTTCATACGTAACAGATCATCTTCAGCTAGTAAGCAAATACAATTCATATTGGCAGACAACAGAAGAGCAACAGTCTGTCTTGACATCAGGAAGGCTTTTGACTGTATCTCATAAAAGATCCTCACAGAAAAGCTCATGAAGTATGGGCAGAAGACAGTGAGGTGGATGGAGGAGAGGCTGAATGGACAGAACTCCTGCAGCAGGCTTTGTTACACATCTTGAAATCTTGTTACATCATTTGCCATCAATATGTGGCTGGTTTGATCCTACACATTTAAGCAATCCAATTAAGAGATGAGGTAAAAGAGGCAGCTCAAACACACTCCAATCCTTAGCAGGAAAGCTGTTAATTGTAGAATTTTTTAAAAAGGATTTTACAGAGATATACTCATTTAAATACAGTGTAATTGATTGCAAAACTGTCTATTAAACATGCTAGATTTTTACTGTAATTTCTTCAATATAAACTTTCTTGAAAATATAGAGAAATGTTATATTAATAGTAATGTACAGGAAACCAAAGTCAAGTCAGAAGTAGAGTATCTCAGTTTAGCTTCTACTGTATATATCACTTATATCTGCTGTACTCACTAGAAGAAAATATAAACAAGCTACTTCATAGCTGAAATTATGTTTTACTGTCTTAAATATTATATGCTGACATACCACCTTCCTCTGCTCTTTAATTATTGAAAAGACTACCTAATCCTGAGCAAAGAATTACACAAATCCACTTGATTTTGTTCAGAATACTGAACACTTTAATTTCCAACACCCTATTAATCTGATAAAAAAAGCTGAAAAGAAAAGTGTACAAAAATACATATTGTGGATGTTGTCTGGATGCTCATGCTACACAATACTTTAGAAATCTGTATGTGATTTGTATCAGTATGGATGCTGTTTTGCTCTGGATAAAAGGCCAATACAGCCACCTGGCTGCTGTCATGCCACTTGCACAGTGGCATGCATTATCATAAAATCCAAATAAGCAGCCCTTAGCTCTGCTCGCCCCTTCATCCCTTGGAATTTAACTTAAGCAAACCCTTAATCCCCAAGTTTCAGCATGGAAATTGTCAATGTCTACCTCAGGATAAATGTTTTCTCGAGAAGAAAGTACGGAGGCCAGACAAGGGAAAGGTCATGCCAACTAAACAACACACTGCTTGATCATATCAAACTTCTTGAGAACTGTTCTAGCCAAGTTGAATACAGAAAACAGATTCTTGAAACCTGGTAAAAACTGAGTGAAAGGAATGTTACTTTCTGCTATCCTTTTGGAAAAACTATTGCGCAAAACAGACCTCTTAGAAGACAAAATATTTTTTATAACATTTTAAGGGCTGCCGTTGCAAAGTTCAAAATTCTATTAGCTCGGAAGTTACAGTATGTAGGTTTCTAGTACAGCCTTAATTTGGATCGCATGTATTCACAGAATACAGTCTTGGGTACACATGTCTGCAAAAGGGCTGCCACTTTAACCAAGGCACAAAATCTCTTGTGTTTGTACTGCTGAAAAAACTCAGTGAAAAAATATTCACTACCTCTTTTTCCTCCCTAAGTTTTATTGGGTATCACATAAATTATCTTCTACATGAACAATGATTAGTTTTTCCTGTACTTTTCTGCAGTGATCATAGCCACAATGAACATGTCTCCCAAGCACTAATACCTTTCTCCCTTTCACAACAGACTTGTAAGTTTTATTCACTTTAACAAAGGAAGGAATAAAAACAGATTAAGATCCTAAGGAAGCACTAGCTACAAATTTCTATTGTGTGAAATACAGACTTAATTTTCCAGTGATTCAATAAATACTAAATATAATACTAATAGTACTAAAGCAATGCTAAATTCTGGAATCACAATTAACACACTAGACTTTGGATGATTTTGCATTTCAGTTGTTTTGGTTTCAATAAATAAAATGTGTATTAGTTACATAAAATGTTAATAAAGAGACCGTCCTTTTCACATAAAAAAAAATCTATTTTTTTCCTAAGAAAACAAAATGACTGGATATCTGAATTGGCAGAATCTGTAGTATTAGAGTACTTCTTTTTACAGCAACCAATTACACACAAGATGTTGGATTTAGACAATGATGAGGCACCAGAAATACTCCTTTTTGTTTTTTCTCTAAAAATTAAATTCATGTACAAAGATAATTAAAAAAAAGGTAAAATTAAAGACAACTATTTCATTGCAATGAAATTTCAGAATTTCTAGTTAAAATTTTTTCCTTTTTCTCAGTCATGGAGCAGTTTTTTTCAAGGTTTAATGAAGATCTAAACATTGAATTTAGAAATTACACCCTGGAATTCCAAAACCTAGTAGAAATCCTAGCTTTTATTTTTAGTTTATTTTAGTTTTCTTGACTTGAAGCTTCAAGTATGATGAGCTCATCACAGGGCTTAAGCTTGGCACAGTCTGGGCTGTAGTGATTGTGCCCTGTCTGAGTTTGTCATCTTGAAGAACATGGGCCTAACAAAATTCCCCCTGAATTTTGGAAGAGTGGAATTCCAACTGCTCAAAGAATTACTGAATGAGATCCCATGAAAAACTATCCTTGGGGACACAGGAGCTCATCAGAGCTGACAACTCTTTAAGGATACTTTTAGAGCGTAAGAGCTCTCCATCCCTATGTTCAGGAAATCAAGCAAAGCAGACTGGAAACCAGCATGGTTTGAAGAGCAAGGATGTGCTCCTCAAACCAAGCAGTAAGAAGGCGATGAACAGGTGTGCTGATTTAAAGGTAAATGAGCAGGAGAAATGAAACCAACACAAAAGAGATTATAAGTCAGAGTTACAATTTAATTAAAATATTACAATAAATGCAATGACACAAAGAGAAATTGGTTTTAACCCCCAAACACAGAAATATAACCCAGCACCCTGAGGCACAAACACAATGAGGTTTGTTAGCCCCTGTGCTGATACTCACATGGTTCCCCCAAGTCCAAAGTAAAAGAAGGCGAAAAAACCTGTTGGTGCAGATGACGGTCGCAGTCTGGTGGAGAGTGGTGGTCAAAGTCCTGTCGAGGTTCTGCTCCTCGTCTGGATCCAGCAAATGGTTCCACCAGTCCCAAAACTCCATGATTATATACCTTCAGGTCCAGGTGGGACCGCCCAGTACCTCCCCCAGGGTGGGGAATTACACAGTGAGTGATCTAACTCTATGAGCCATAGGGTATTTTTGGAATCATTGATGGCCCATTAGCAGACATGGCACCTCAGGCTGGGTGTGGAGGTGCTCACAACTTCCTGGAAAGGAGTTATCACAGCTCTTATCTCACAGGCTTCTTTAACACCCATCTTACATCCTGAGTGGTCAGGTGTGCCCTGGGCAGCTGCTGCAAATGGTCCATTGTTAACAGTTCATGAGAAATGGAAGAGAGGGTTTAGAATATATAGCTTTGGTCTCACCCACACAGTGATAAACTGGTTCTGGCTGCTGAACTAGGACAACGGGCAGTGGAAGTAAGAATGTGTGGCCTGGGAAAGATATAGGGATATGGCTTGGATGTGTAGGGGTGGGATCAGCAAAGCTATGGCACAGATGTAATGGGACTGGCAAAAGATGTGAAGAGTAACAGGAAGGGATTCCACATCAGTCGAGTATACCACAAAGGAAAGGCCAGTGAGAGTGTTCACCCCTCAGTCAATGAGAAGGGAAATCTGATGACAAGAGATATGAAGAAGGCTGAGGTATTCAATGCATTTCTCTGCCTCAGTCTTAACTGGCAGTCACGCTTCCCAGTTCCCAGCCGAATAAGCATAGCCAGACAGGTGTGGTCAATGGCTCTATAGCCAGGCAGAGGCCAGTGATAACTATGGTACTTCAGGGCTCTGCTTTGGAATCACTGCTCTTCAAGTTCTTCATCAATGACACAGTGGGACCGAGTCCAGCCTTAGAAATTCTGCAGATGACAAAAAGATGAGCAGTGCAGTTGATACAGCAGAAGGACAGGATGCCATCCAAAGGGATCTATACAAACTTCAGGAAGTGGGCCCACAAGAACCTCAAGAAGTTTTAAAAAGTCCCAGTTCAAGGTGCTTCCCCCCGTTCAAGGCAATCCCAGACCTCAGCACAAACTAGAAACAGAACTGAGAGCAGTCCTGTGGAGAAGGACTCAAGGTTCTTTCTGGATGAAAACCTGGACATGAGCTAAGAGTGTGCACTTGCAGTCCCAGAAAGCCAACAGCACATTGGGCTGCATCAAAAGAAGCAGGGCCAGCAGATCTGGGAGGTGATTTTCCTCCTCTACTCTGCCCTTGTGGACCCCACCTGGAGTACTGTGTCCAGCTCTGGGGCCTCCAGGACAAGAACAACTCGGACCTGCTAGTGAGGGCAGAGGAAGCCACAAAGATGAACAGAGGGCTGGTGCACCTCTCCTACAACAGCAGGCTGAGAGAGCTGGGGTTTTCCAGCTTGGAGAAGAGAAGGCTCCAGGGAGACCTTATTGAAACCTTCCAGTATCTAAAGGAGACTTATAAAAAGAGGGAAACAACTTCTTACATAGGCAGAGTGGCAGGAAAAGGAGGAATTATTTTAAACTAAAAGAGGAGAGATTTAGATCAGATAGCAGGAAGAAATTCCTTACTGTGAAGCTGGTGAGGCAGTGGAACAGGTTGCCCAGAGAAGTTGTGGATGCCTCTTCCCTGGAAGTGTTCAAGGCTAGGTTGGATGAGGCACTGAGCAATCCGATGTAGTGAATGGCATCCTTGCCTATGACACTGGGGCTAGAACTAGAAGATCTTTAATGTCCCTTCCAAGACAAACCACTCTGTAATTTTACATTGGACGACTAGGTGCCATGGCAGTAGCAANAAAGGAGACTTATAAAAAGAGGGAAACAACTTCTTACATAGGCAGAGTGGCAGGAAAAGGAGGAATTATTTTAAACTAAAAGAGGAGAGATTTAGATCAGATAGCAGGAAGAAATTCCTTACTGTGAAGCTGGTGAGGCAGTGGAACAGGTTGCCCAGAGAAGTTGTGGATGCCTCTTCCCTGGAAGTGTTCAAGGCTAGGTTGGATGAGGCACTGAGCAATCCGATGTAGTGAATGGCATCCTTGCCTATGACACTGGGGCTAGAACTAGAAGATCTTTAATGTCCCTTCCAAGACAAACCACTCTGTAATTTTACATTGGACGACTAGGTGCCATGGCAGTAGCACTATGAGTATTTTACATCATGCCATAGGTACCCACCCACATGTATTTTTACCTTAATTTTGCCTACAGTTTCTGTAGAATGAGTTGATTATTTCTTTTAGGAACATGCATTACTAAACAAATAATAAAATTCATGATTCTACAGTATTTTCAGTGAAGAAAAGCAACTGTAAAAATATATTAATATTTCAATATTTTTTCACTAAACAAAGCTTGCGCCATGAAGAGATATACTAAAAAAACCTAACAAGGTCTCTAATGCCAAACACTCCCGTCCAATACTGAACACTCTGAAGTGCTGCACACTTGTAACACTGACATGGTCCTCTTCAAAGTGCTTCTGCAAACTGGTTTTCCTTTCCTTGATCACTAAGGAGCCTGTAGAAGGTTACCAAAAAAGGCACCCTTACACAGCTGTTATTAACTACTTTTCATAGGAATTTTGAAGATACATGATCATCTTACTGGCTCCAAAAGCTATCTGATAAAACAAGCACTTACACAGACAAAAAGTTTAAAAGTAATTTGAACAAAAAAATTTGCATAAAGCTAATGTACTGAACAAAATTCTCTGTATTTTTATAGTATATATATAAAAAAAAGGAATAATTCTGGCTCAAGGGGACAAATCATGACTACCACTATCTCTGCTCTCAAACAGTAAAGCAACATCTTACAGACTAAATTACATCTCATGAAGCATAGAAAAATTATCAAATCTAATATCACAAATAAACAACACCAGCATATACTTCACACTTTCTCTCTATATAAAAGTATACACATATACATTTTTTCACTCAGTCAATTAGAGAAAGACAGAACTATAAAACAAGAAACAATCTAATTTATTTTGAAGTACCTCCAAAGTCCATTTGAAGTACATTCAACTTCCAAAGTCCATATGAACTTTTATGACCAGGTAGAAATATAGTAATGGATTTGATGAAAAAGGCTGAACAATATTATTCACAACTTCACTGAAAACTTTTGCTGGTCTTATTTTTCATACATGTTACCTAGTCGCTGACTGTTTTGCCATCAAATTCCCTCTCCTTAGACACACTTTCAAAGCCACAAATCTACTCTTCTTTCTCTTATCTCCTATTTTAGGAGCCTGGTTTTCTACTTCTGGTTGTTCTTAGGACTGTAACTGACTCTTGACAGCACAGAATAACTTTCTGAATAAGTAAAAAGTGCCATTAGAGTAGACGGCTGCCTGTAGCAATAGATCTCTTTTCCAGCCCGACAGAACTACTTTTGGTGATAAAGACTATTTGTGACAACATGTGAGGGAACACAGCCCAAAACCAGTTACTTGAAAAGGAACATTATTCCCATTCTAAACATGTCTGTGAACAGATTGTGTAGTCTCAGGGGAAACAGGCAACAACACAGGTGCCTGGATGGAAAAACTCACTAAGTAACATAAAACAGTAGNTAATATTATATACAATAATGAGTAAAGCTCAGGAAGCAATTGTTACATAATCTACGCAGAAAATACTGTTAGGCTCTGTGGATAGTACATACTGAAAAGAACTAAGTTCTAGGCGTTCAGTAATACTCACTGAAGAGAACACTGATAACCTGTAGTTTTAAGCTTCTGAAAGCAATAACAGAAATGATGGATCTAATCACCAGTTTTAGATGCAGAAGCTCCAGCCCATGACAAGCATTTTTTAGAGGAAGG
>VWZD01002484.1:0-11288 GCA_013396695.1 Sakesphorus luctuosus
TTCTCCCCCACAACAAGGGGGTGCCCCTGGAGATAATTTATTGTAATATTTTTATTAAATTGTAACTCTGACTTATAATCTCTCCTGAGCTGGGTTCGTTTCTCCTGTTGGTTTACCTTTAAACCAGCATACTGGGGAACTTTGTAACCTAGCCTTTCTCTTTTTTTGAGTGCCTAACTTCTGTGGCTTACTTTTTGTTTCTGTAGTGTGGGGAGGTGGGGTGGAGGACTTGGATGCAGATTATCACTTAAAAGAAGTAAAGGTGGATACAAAGGAAGAGCAGGTAACCTTTCATTCATGGTGTCCCATGGCTTAGGTTGTTGCAGAATTCAAAGTGGCCACTTCACAATACAGTCGTGAACCCAGAAAATCAGAGTAGAATGGTAGAAACATCATCCCTCTCCTGTCCAGCCTCTTTTCTAGAGGGCACCTGGGTATTTTGAGCTATGTGCTTTTCCTGCCCTTGTGCCTGCACACCTTGAGGCTCAAACCATGCTGCTTCAGATCTTAACTGGATGCACTGGGAATGAAGAAGTCCTGCTGCAAGCAAAATGAGGGGATATTTTCTAACTGTTTTACCTGATATTGTCAAAATAAATCTCAAAATATCACCACTGCCAATGACATCACTTCTGCACCTGTCAACACCTGCCTGGGAGCAGTGGTAGGTTACAGTGTGAGCTCCCCAAAGGATGCTGCTCTTGTATGTCTTTTTGTGTTCTCAGAAGAGGACTTCAGACTGAGGGATCCAGAGGCAGCTCGGTGTGAATTGAATGGGAGGATACATCAACAGGTTTGCTAACAGAGTTTGGGCTATAAAAGAACAGATCTTTAGAAATGAGAGAAACTAATTAAGAAGTTCAGGTGTTCATGAGAGCAGAGGAGGAGCTGTTGGATTAATTTCTTTCACGTGAAAGGTAGGAGAACTGTCTGAAGTTTGCATGCTGAATGAAAAAGGAGAACATCTACGAGAGGTTACAGACCTGAGTGAGTGAATCACTTGATGTGGAATTTCAGGACCTGCAGACCGAAATGTCTTGACAGGCAAAGAAATGTACTGTAGAGCTGTGAAGAGGCTTGTGGCACCTCAGGCTGCGGGGCATCAGGGCAGATATGATGTGGTGGGTTGACCCTGGCTGGACACCACTAAAGACGCTCTCTCCATCCCCACTGCAACTGGACAGAGGAGAGAAAATATGAGGAAGGATTCATTAGTTGACATAAGAGCTGGGAGAGTTCATCTACTGATCACCATCACAGGCAAAACAGACTCAAAAGTGGGGATATTAAGTAAATTTGTTACTAACAGATCAGAGCAAAAGAGTGAAAAGTAAAATAATCTTAAAAACATGTTCTCCCCACCCCTCCTTCCTTCCAAGTTCTACCTCCTCCCTCCAATGGTGCAGAGAGATGGGAATGAGGGTAGTGGTCAGTTCTTTGTGCTGCTGCTCAGGAAGAGGAGTTGGAATCCTTGCCCTGCTCCCCATAGGATCCCTGGCATGGGAGACAGTCCTGCACGAACCTTTCCGGCGTGAATCCATCCCATGGCAACAGTTCTTTACAAACTGTTGCCACATGGGGCACTTTTCCATAGGGCCAATCCTTCAGGAACAAGCTGCTCCAGTGTGGGTCCCCCCCTAAGGCCACAAGTCCTACCAGGGAAACCTGCTCCAGTGTGGACTCCTCGCTCCACAGGTTGCAGGTCCCTAGCAGGACCCTGCACCAGCATGGGCTTCTCTGCTCCCTGATGGCCCTCCTTGAGCTGCAGGGAGACAACTGTTTCACCATGGTCTGCACCATGGGCTCAGGGAACCTCAGCTCTGGTGCCTGGAGAATCTCCTCCCCCTCCTTTTCCACTGACTTCGGTGTCTATATTGTTCACGTATTCCCACTCCACTCTTGCCTGGCTGCAATTCTCGTCTGCACAGTAACTTTCTTTCCCTTTTTAAATATGTTATCCCAGAGGTGTTACTGTCATTCCTGATGGGCTCAGCCTTGGCCAGCGGCGGATCCATCTTGGAGCCAGCTGGCATTGGCTCTGCAGGACATGGGAGAAGCTTCTAACAGAAGCTTCTAACAGAAGCCACCCCTGTAGCCCTCCCACTACTACGACCTGGCCACAGAACCCAATACACATGACAAGCAACAGATATTTGTCTGAGCAAGAAGGAAAAAGGAGAGGAGATGTCCTGCAAACTCTTGTCTGAGCCTGGGACCTGATCCAGAAGAAACACAGAAACAGAAAATTCCTGCATCTGAAGGAAAATCACAACTCAAAGGACATTGCTCAACAATCAATTATACCAATTTGATGCCTTTTATGATGGTATGGCAAGATGGGTCAGTGAGGGGAGGGCAGTGGATGGTGTCTACCTTGACTTCACCAGGGCTTTTGACACCATGACATTCTTGTAGGTAAGCTCAGGGAATGTGAGCTAGATGATGGAGTGTGGGGTTGGTCAAGGACTAGCTGAATAGCAGACCTCAGAGGATCATGATCAGTGGAGTAGAATCTATTTGGTGACCTGTAGTCAGTGGCATTCTCCAGGGATCAATACCTGGATGAAGGGATTGAATGTATCCTGAGAACATTTGCTGATCACATGGAAGTGGGGGGAGTGGCTGATACATCTGAAGGCTGTGCTGCCATTCAGCAGGAACTTGACAGACTGGAGAACTGGGCAGAAAGAAACCCAATGAGGTTCAACAAGCGCAAGTGCAGGTCCTGCACCTGGGGAGGAGCAACCCCAAGCACGAGCACAGGTTGGGGTCTCAATTACTAGAGACCAGCTCTTCTGGAGAATTAGACTGTAGTAGAGACCAGAGTGTCTTGGTGAGTGACAAGCTGTCCATGAGCCAACAGTGTGCTCTGAGGACCAGGAGGGCCAATGGGATTCCAAGGGGCATGAGGAAGAGGGTGGCCAGCAGTCAAGGGAGGTGATCCTGCCCCTCTACTCAGCCCTAGTGAGGCACATCTCAAATGCTGTGTCCAGTCTGGGCTCCTCAGGATGAGAAGGACAAGGAGCCATTGGAGTGGGCCCAGTGGAGGCCAGAAAGATGGTGAGGTGTCTGGAGCATTTCTCTTATGAGGAGAGATTGTGGGAGCTGCACATGTTTAGTCTGGAGAACACTGAGAAGGGATCTCATTAATGCATAAAAATATCTTAAAGGCAGGTGCTCAGAGTATGGTGCCAGACTCTTTTCAGTGGTACCCAGAGACAGGATGAGGAGCAATAACAGCAAAGGGTGTTCATGAAATTATTTCTGCCTGACCTGGGTTCCTTATTTGATGAGGTAAAAATGGTTTTTTCTGCCTTCATCTAGATCTACAGCAAAGCATTTGATATTCATGTGAGGAAATTGTTAAACTAGAGGGAACAGTGATATTAAAAAACCATGTAGTTTATTGGGAGGCAACTACAGGTTGTGCTGAAGACAGGATGGACAAGTTGGAGCAAGGCCACCAGTGGGATTCTTGGCACTTAATTAATATTAACACTAATGTTATTCACACAAAAATGCCAAAGCATGCTTAGCAAACTTGAATGATGACTACAATTGGGATCTTTTGTCCACACAGAGTAGGATCTTCAAGAGAGAGAAGAGTAAACTGTGTTCAGTTTTGGGCCCCTGTCATGGGTTTAGCCAGATGGGCCTAAATTTAGGCTTTAAAATTTAGATTAGGCCTAGAATTGTCAGCTGCCTTGAGCTGGGCTGAGCTAGCTAACAGCTGACTTCTTCTAGCCAGTAATATTGTATTCCATACCATCTTACATCATCTCAATAAGAGTAAAATCCAGTGTGTGGGAGTGGCTTAGTCACTTCTGCCATGGCCGAGGTGCAAGCTGAATGTGCTGCAGCTGTTGCCTTGTTGGAGTGGGCCTTGTTCCTGTTGTTGCCGCTGCTTGCATTTTGTTTGAGTTCAGGGAAGTAGAAATATTTTATTGTTACTCTTTCTGTTTCTTGCTAGGTGTCTTTTAGAGTGCTTATGAATTTAGAGTAATATACTTCGTATTAATTGGGGAGTGGGAGGTTATTTCTTGTTATATAAAACTTGTGTAAGAGTGTGTTATATTGTAGTTTTCNGGTAGGGGGTGTCGGGCTCTTCTCCAGGGAACAAGGGACAGGATGAGGGGAAATGGCTTCAAGGAGTGCCACAGGAGGTTTAAGTTGGATATTAAGAAAAATTTCTTCACTGAAAGGTTATCAAACACTGGCACAGGCTGCCCAGAGCAGTGGTGGAGACACCATCCCTGGAGGGATTTAGAAGACATGTGGATGTGGCACTTGAGGACATGGGTTAGTGGTGAAAATGGTTGTGGTGCTGGTTTGCCAGCTGGTCTTGATGATCTTAGAGGGCTTTTCCAACCCAAACAATTCCATGATTCTATGAATTGCACGGCTGGATGTCTCAGTTTCCACCTAGGACAGGGTTGATTTTTCCCAGTAGCTGTTGAGGGTGGTGACTGGAGCCACATGGGTGTGGCCAAGACATTGGGTTATTCTGTACCATCTTAGGTCATGGCCAGGGGCCAGGCAGGGACTCTCTCTCCCTTCCTGGAACAGGGACATTCCTTTTATTTCTGGGGTAACGAGCAGTGGATGGAGTGGTGGGGTAATGTTGGGCCCAACCAGGTGGTCTGTCCACCACTACTTTTCAGTATCTCAGGTTTGGGGGGAAAACATGGGTGTGTCTGGTGTTTTGTTCTTTGTCTCGGAGGCTGTGCAGCACTGAGTCAGTCAGCAAACATTTTTTTCGTGCATATCACCCTTTTTTGTATACTTTTGTTACTAATATTATTGCTGTTACTGTTTGTTTGCTTATCTCATTGCTGTTCCCAGTAAACTGTTCTTAACTCGGGATCTCTATCTTTTCTCTCTCTCACTTGAGGTGGTGGTGGGAAGGAAGCAGCTTCATGGGGCTTGATTTCCATCTGGGCTTAAACCAGGACACTGGAGAACTGCACAGTGAGAATTGACTGACATGGTGGTACGAAGTGAAGGGTCTGCATTGGGTGCAGTAACAAGAACTAAGAATTAAGACCTAGTCTGAAATTTCTGTTCCAGTCTGGTTCAAAAAAAAGGTGAATTCATGTTGCAACATGACAGATCTGCAATGGGAAGATCAGGGGAGTGGAGAAACTGTTTTATGGGAGAAGCTGCCTTATTTAGACAGGGGAAATGAAGACTGAGAGGGAATATGATTGTGCTTTTATAATGAAATTGGAGTGGAAGGGTGGGGCAAACACCTCAGAGAGTTTGGAAGGCTTTTTTAAGCTAAAAGATAATGTTGGCACATGTACAAACAGGCATACACTGGCCATGAATAAATCTCAGCTGAAAATTAGAAAACTTAGCAAGGGAATGAGACTGTGAAGGATCTTTACAACCAGGGGAAAGGGAGCAAAAAATTTTAGGACAGATCTTAATAATTTTATTGATGGGACTGTGTAGTGTAGTGCTTTTGACAGCACAGAACTGAGCTGGTGCCCTGCAGAGGTTCTGCTCAGAAGCACAGCATTGGTAGAGAGGAGGTCAGCCTGTATTTATCAGCTGCCTCTTGTAGGGGTGACGGTAAGTGCATCCCTTAAGGAAAGCGGTTTAGAGTTCTCCCTTAAAGAGAAGAGAGCTACCTGTGGTGTGTGTGGGGGGGGTCCTGTGACCAATGAGATACTTTGGTGAATATGAGGTGAATGGGCTAGCCAATAATGTTGGATGTGAGAGGATATAAAAGGTGTGGAAGTTACTGAGAATAGAACTACTATGAATTGCTATGCACTACTATGATCTATGAGGAAACTGTGAAACTATCCTGAAAAAACTCTCGTAAGCCTTCTGATCAAGCCTTCTGATGCCTACTGTGTCTGAGCTCTTCTGACCATCATTCACTCTGCCCCCTTACTTGGGATAAGGGCAACCCCAATAGCCTCTCCCTTGCAAGTATTATACTGGTATCCTAGAGCTTTTTCAAGCTACAGTGGTTAAATCTCATGTAAGAGATGTCTCATGTGGCCTCATCATATAAATAATAAATCAATTAATAGATGATTATTTAAATATTGAGAGTAAGTTTTTCTGTCCATCTGTTTTTTGATGGCAAGCAGAAAAACTGGGGAGACAAGGGAAAAGAGACTGTCAGTGTTAAAAATAATTACTAAAAGTATTAAATGAAATGTTGTTTTGAACACTGTCTTTAAGGCTATTTTTGTTTCCTTTAAAAAAATGGTTTTTGCTTGTCATCCACTTCCAAGAGCTGGACTTGGTGGAAGAACCCACCAGGGTGGTCTGCAAGGTGATGCACATCAGTTACGCTTTGGACATGTTCAGTTGTTCCTGTAACTCGCACCCCATAACACCTCCCAGTTAAACTGTGAAAGCAGTGGGGATGGATTTATTGCAATACTGTGACACTCTTCCTGTTTTGCTGATCTCAATTCAGATGCAAGAATTTGTAGGAGGCCCTCACAGGTAGGTTTGTAGCTGTTTCTTTGTTGCAGATAGTTTTGGATTGCTGTGAAAGCAGCTCTCAGAGGGAAGCCATGGACAGCCTACTCAGGAAGGTGAATGAAGAGAAAACCATGGAAGTGGAAAGCTTTATCAGACTTCTGGGGGCTGTGAAAGCATCATTCTCTGGGCTCCAGCTTCTGCTGGACAACTTCATGGCAACAGAAACATCTCTGATAGCAAAGGTATGGGTAGACTAAACTTCCATTTGTGACTTTAACTTATGGTATTGACTGGGTTTCAAAGCAAGTAACTAAAAATCCCTCAGAGTTGTAGATGTCTTGACATTGAATACAGACAGTCTCTTACCTGGAATTCCTTGTGACTGGGAAGATGGGGCTGAAGTTTATTTGGGCTATGCTCATGTTCTCGATCCAGGCAGCAGTTCAGTTCGTGGTCTCCTGTGTGGAGCAGAGTGTGCTGATGGGAATCCCACACTTAATGTCCCCATTAGACATCATTCTCTTGGATAGTCAGGCCCCTCCTCCTGTTTATTTTGGTGTAATTCTATTGTTTGCTGCCTGCCTGTGGTGGTTCAGGGACTCAGTGCCCCCATCTTTGCCTACTGGGGCAGCCTTCCAAGTTTGGGTGGGTCAAGACATAACTTGAGCAATTCACATTGAGAGACTCTAAAACCACATAAAAATTAAAAACTAAATTAACATGCAGTGAAATGTAAATGAGTGTTTAATAGAAAGCAAAACAGTGCTTATAATGCTGATAATTTCCTCTGTAGCAAACATTCCCGACAGGCACTTGGCTTTGTCATTTGTTAAGCACGATTGCTTTCTCGAAACACCAGACTCCCAGCATGGTTAATTATCTTGTGGTAATACCCATTCCAAGGAGGAGCATTCCTTAATTACACAGAGCTGAATCCCTCAAATTGCAGTTTGAACAAACAGAAGCACAAATAATTCTTATCATGTAAATGAAGAGGGAGGGAATGATTTGATTCTACTGGCAGCTGATGGATTTTCTGATGGCATCTTTGGTGTCACCATGCTGTCCTGCTAATGGAGAGTAGGAGGTCCTGCACCTGGCACAGGGCATGCTCTGGCTCTGCAGCTCACCTTGGCATAGCAGCAGAGCTGAGAGTGCATTCATAACAACTCAAATTTGTGTCACGAAATCAGAAACATTCCAATGGGAGAAGGAGGGAAGTAATTAATCTTTGAAATTCCCTTGGCTTTGCTGGGGATCAGGACTCATGTCTCCAAAGTCTTTGTTCAGGAAGCTTTTCACAATAGCTCAGAATCTCCATTGATTATTCCCCAAGCCTGCCATTGCCTCCTTCCCCATTCCGGAGAGTTTTCTGTCCTTACCCAAGCACTGCGTGTCTTCTGGGTCCCAGAGGCTTTATCTTTGGTCCCCAAGCTGTGTATGTGTAGCTGGTTTTCTCCCAGGTAATTCTGTGAGAATGATGGATTCTTCTAGTTTGTGCTGAACCAGAATGATCAAGAGACAGAAGTACACAAAAAACCCCACGCACAGATGTCTTGAATGAACTGCAGGGTTTGGTTTCTCCTACAAAAGTATGGACCGTCCATCTTCTTCAGTTTAGTAACTTCAGTGGTGAAAAAATCCTTCTCAGATTCGTCTGTTTGGCAGTTTTTAGTTTTATTTATCAACTAATCACGTGACAAGTACTGTGATAGATTACTTTTGGGACACAGTAGATTTTGCCCAAGTCTCTTCATTATCCTGAATAAACATTATTACTCTTCCTTGACTTAGTCCATTGTGTTCTAACACTGGAATGTCTTTAAAGGGATGGAGTGTTACTCTGGAGTCATCACTTTTCTGATTCATCAAGGCAAACTTCAGCAGATCCAGCTTGGAATTACATAGGGAAGGAGACAGGAATGAAGTTAAAGTTGTGGGGTTTGGTATAAGGGAGAGAAGAAGGTGCTATGACTGCTCTGCAACTGCAAGTCAGGTTTGTGTGCCCTTAACATTTTCACCAAGGGCAACTGAGCCCACAAAGTTCTCAATTACCTTTGACCACCTGGGTGTTTGTAAAATGTTAGTGTGTTTGATAGTCATACCAGGGCATGAGAGAAACACAACCCAGGGCATTGCGGAGCACCTTCTTGGTTGAGTGGATCATACACTCTGACTTACAGGCCTCTTATAATAAAACTACAATTAAGAGTCAGTAATGGGGTCTTTGTGATTCCAGGGCATCAGAAAAGGCTGATGAACATCTCAAAGTATTGCCTTCACACACAAGGTGAGATGTTCATCAGCTGAACATGGCTGAAAACTAAGACCTTCTTCTTCTGGGCTCAGATGAGAATCTGGTAGAGACAGCTATCACCTGACTGAGTAACCAAGGAAGTATTTCATACCAGATGATGCAAACTTAAGATATGGGGCAGCAGTGGGAGGTGTTAGTTCAGTTCCACCTTGGCCGTGGTACAGAGAAGACGTGCTGCTGTTATTCTGCCCTGTTAGGCCTTGCTCCTGCTGTTGTCACTCCTTGCCTTTTGTTTGAGTTCAGGGAAGTAGAAATATTATGTTGTTACTCTTTCTGTTTCTTGCTAAGTGTCTTTTAGAGTGCTTATGAATCTAAAGTAATACACTTTGTATTAATTGGGGAGTGGGAGGTTCTTGCTATATGTAATTTGTGTAAGTGTGTGTTATACTGTAGTTTTCTCTTAATATTCTCTTTTCTGCATAAATACATGTAGTTACTTTCAGCATAAACCTAGTTTGGTTTTTTTTTCCCCTCTCCCTCTTCCTCCCTTTTCACTCTGTCTTGGACACTTGGCATTCTGCCAGCTCAACCCAAGACAGTGTCAAAGATCCATTTCTGTTAGGCACATATGGGCAGAGGATGTTCTGTGTTGTCTTGGCTTTGGAGAAGTTCTGTTTGTCATGCTCATGCTCTGACTGAAGGTGAATCGAGGTGTGCTGAACATAAGGCCCTGAGCATTAGTGGCTCAGGGAGAACTGTCGGCCTGGGCTTTTTTGGTCTCCCTTGCCTCTGAAGCCCTTTGGGAAGATGTTGCAAACTAAACTGTTCCTTTCTTCATTCACTGAATTCAGGCCAATGAAGCCCAGAGGTTTATGGAGCCAAACTGTTACAACAATAGCAAGAGAACTTTGTAGAGTTCCTGACAGACACCAGGTGCTGCTGCAGGGCATCTCTGTTGTACAGAGCCTGGCTCCTTTGGAGAGAAAGGTGAGCAGCCTCCTGCATGTGTGCGAGCAGATACTGAGCTTTAATCCCCATCTGGGATCCCTGTCAAGTCCTGAGGATTTGATTTACTACCTGCTATGCTGGGTTTGGCGCAGTCCTCCAGGAGGACTTGGCTTAATGATTTCTTAGTATCTTGTAGTGGGAGTGAGGCGGGTAATGTTAGTGAAGCTGAAGATTAGGAACTAAGAGTGGCTGATTTGGGCTCTGAGGAGAGATGCTTGATTCAGAGTCAGCTGAGGGAATGGCTGATGTGTTCAGGTTCTGGACTTCTGAGTGGTCCCCACTTAAGTTGCACAGTGAGCCAGGTCTGCCACAGGTGGGAGCAAGGGCAGGCTGGGTCTTGGTGAGCCTTGGTCATGTCCTTGGGGGTGCCTATATCAGGAATTAAGAGTGTTGACTTTGTGGTCTGTGTTTTTGCTCATGCCACCTGTGAAAGATTTATTCTTTTCCTCCTGAATTCCAGGGAGCAAAAACTGATAAAGTGAAGGCTTCGTCCTTGAAGACAGAGTTTGCATAAACTAAAGTTATTTGGGTCTCTTCTATTGGTTGACAGCCTTTGGAGGACTGCTGAAGGAGAGAGCAAGGAGAAGGAACAGGGCAGAGCCTGAGACCTGTACCTGGGCGGTTCTGGCCACACCTCCCTAGGTAGACATCACTGTCAGACTGAATAAAGGTGAGAGGACTCATGCTCTGGACAGGGCTTGTTTCTTAAAAAGCACAGCAGGGATGCCTGCTGTCAGCCAATGCCTGGAGGATGTAGTCCCTGCCTTTGGGGAAGTGTCCTGAGTTGGTAAGACAACCTATATGAGTAATCCTTGGGTGAGCAAGAGATATTTGTAAGTAGGGCTCTTGTTTTCCTCCTCTTTCTCCCTTTTCTTTGGGTACCTGCTACTTGGTCACTTCTGTTAATAAAGATACTGTGTTTCTGAACTCTTAACGGTGCTTAGTCTCCCCTTTCCAGCATCTTTATAACCCACCTTGTTACAGTGCCTCCCAGTTCAGAATGTTCTGTGGTTCTTTGTGATTCTGTGTCTAAGTGTGATGCAGGAGACAGGTGGATAGGGTCTGTTAGGGCCTCGCTGTGGTCTGTCCAAGGCAATGGAGCAAGCTGTGAGGCAGGAGGCCAGCGGATTTGCTTCCAACATGTCGGCAGCACTGGAGCAACAGTCCTTGTCTGTCTCTGCCGTTTGGCAGCTGCTGAGGACTGTGCAGGAACCTGGCTTGCTCGTTAGCAGGAGATTGAGAAGGCTTATGAGGGAGGGAAGGGAGGTGCTCGGCTCATTTCCTGCCAGGCTTTGTTTGCTGCTTCTTCAACTGTCATCAAGTGACTCAGAGGGGAGTTGGAGGTGTGGCTTGCTCATTGGCAGGAGATTGAGAAGGCTTTAAAACCATCTCTATGGAGTGCAAGCGACCTGGAGCGCGGCAAACAGGAGCGGGCAAACAGGGGCGTGGCACGGCAGTGAGGGCGTGGCACAGCAGTGAGGGCGTGGCACGGCAGTTTGCACAGCAGTTTGCACAGGCGGGGCAAACAGGCAGGGCAGAAGCCGAGGTATCTTTGTGGGTATCTTTACCTTTCCCC
>VWZD01002485.1:0-157364 GCA_013396695.1 Sakesphorus luctuosus
ACGGGACGGGACGGGACGGGACACCCGTGGCGGCCTGGGGACAGTGAGGGCGGCGGGACGGGAACGGGACACCCATGGGGGGCCCGGGGACGGGGAGGCCGAGCTGGGACACGCGCGGGGGGCCGGGGACGGGGAGGGGCCTGAAGCACCTCTCGTATGAGGAGAAACTGTGGGAGCTGGGTCTGACGAGTGAAGGCTGCGAGGAGATTTCATCAATACGTGCAAATAACTCAAAGGCCGGTGCCAAGAGGATGGTGCCCGACTCTTCAGTACCCAGCGACAGGATGAGGAGCAATGGTCATGAACTGAAACGCAAGAATTTTCACTTCAACATGAGGAAGAACTTACTGCGTGAAGGGTTGCAGAGTGCTGGAGCAGCTGCTCAGGGAGGTCCTTGGGTCTCCCTCTCTGGAGACATTTAAGACCCACCTGGATGCATTCCTGTCCTATTATTTGCACCTAGTAACCTGTTCTAGGTGGCCCTGGCTTGGCAGGGGAATTGGACTGGACGATCTCCAGAGGTCCCTTGCTAACAATCCCATGATTCTGCATTAGGATTCTGTGATTTGCCCCAGCACAGGGCCGTGTAGTCATCCTGGGCATCTTGTAGGACAGGGGCCCAAGTAGGAGTGACATTCATCTGCAGTACATCCCTAGGGAGGTGCACAGAGACCTAAGGGAAACACAGGTTACACACACCAGAGGCATCGGGCGAGGTTGCTCTGGTTTACCTTTGGGGCTGAGCACTCTGCCCAGGGCAGCTGTCCTGGAGTAGCTGAGAGTTCACCACAAATAGTCATAGAATTGTAGCATATTTTGGGTTAGAAGGAACCTAAAGATCATCTATTTCCACCCCCTCTGCCATGTGTGGGTGCACCTCTCACTTGCTCAGAGCCTCATCCAGCCTAATCTTCAACAGTTCCAGGGATGGGGCATCCACAACTTCTCTGGCACCAATAGTGCCAGGTCTAGAGGCTTCAGCTCTTGGAGCCATCCAACTCCCTGAGCCACTTCAAACATGTGGGAATGTTCATGGTGGTGACAAGGACGCAGATGAAGTGACAGGCAAAACCCACACCTGAATTGCCCTTTACAAGTATTAAATGTGGCTGGTTTGCCCTGCTCAGCTGCGGTTTGCTGCCTGCATTCCCCCACAAGGCAGAGCTCCCTAGTAGTATGTTGTATCGGGAATTAAAAGTGTTGACGTTTTGGTCTGTGTTTTTTGCTCATGCCACCTGTGAAAAGATTTATCCTTTTCCTGCCAAGTTCTAGGGAACAAAAGCTGATAAGAGTGAAGGCTTCGTCCTTGAGGACAGAGTTTGCATAAACTAAAGTTACTTGAGTCTCTCCTAATGGTTGACAGCCTTTGGAGGCGAGCTGAGGGGAAGAGAGCAAGGAGGAAGAAAGAGAGCAGAGCCTGAGACATCTGCCTGGCGGATGCTGGCCCACCTCGCTAGGCAGATGTCACCAGCAGGCTCAATAAAGGTGAGAGGACTCATGCTCTTGGTGTTGGTGTGTTTTTCCCCAAAAAGGCAGCAGAGACGCCTGCTGTCTGCCGACGCCTAAAGGATGTAGCCCCTGCCTTTGTGGGGGGTGTCCTGAGTTGGTAAGACAACCTTACATGAGTAACTTTTTGGTGGGTAGGGTGTTTACACATTTGGGTTTATTACTTTAGTCTCCCTCCTCTCTCTCTCTCTGTCTCTCTCCCCCTTCTCTTTGGGTTCCTGCTCTTCGGTCACTTCTGTTAACAAAGACACTGTTTTCTGAACTCTCAACACTGTTCAACCTGACTTTTCCAGCAACTGTAGAACCCACCCTGTTCCATATGTACAGGGTTTAATGAAAAATCAAAAGGAAAGGTGAAGGAAAGGCCTGGGCAAGGTCTCAGAACCCATTCAGAGAAGTTCCCGTAACAAAAGCAGGTCCATAAGTCTGGGAGAAAAGTTACACCTGAAGCTCTTTTTGAAGTGGGGTGTTTTCCACATTTTAAGGATTTTACAACATCACTGGAAACTTGGATACTCCCAGATTATGGAGAGCAGAGTCTGTTCAGCAAACCTGGCAGACAAGTCTGAATCACAGCTAAGGAACCATAAAGGCAGGGGAGAGCACAGGTGAGTTCCGCCTGCTGAAGTGTAAGGCAGCGTCCCCATATTGGGATAGGAGTGACAGAATGAGAACTGAACTGAAGCAGTAGGCAGCAGCTCCCTTTGGGAAACCTTACCCCTCAGACAAGCTCCAGAAATGTGTAAATAGAAGGTAAAGGTGTAAAAAGAAAGTGTGAGAGAAAGTACTGAGGCATGTGTCCTATAGGTAGACAGAGCAGGCACAGAGCC
Source organism: Sakesphorus luctuosus (assembly GCA_013396695.1). Classification (NCBI taxonomy): domain Eukaryota; kingdom Metazoa; phylum Chordata; class Aves; order Passeriformes; family Thamnophilidae; genus Sakesphorus; species Sakesphorus luctuosus. The sequence goes on from VWZD01002485.1 coordinate 2,337, forward strand.
AAGAGTGGCTTCCACTGCCACAAATGCCTCCAGTGCCCCTGAGTGGGGTGCACTTGATCCCAGTCACAGTAGCTGCTGGTATCTGAGCAATGCAGGCTGGCTAACAGTAACACCAGGCATTTGGGTCTGTTTTCAGGCTTATACTTTGCTTTAAATGTTTTGAATTTGGGGGTAATTCAGAGTGTGGTGTACTATGCAAATTAAGCTCTCCAGAAAGGTTAATTTGGGAGGATTCCAGGGAGGGAAAGCAGCTGAGCTAACAAAAAGTACTCTGACAGTCAATCAAGTGGCACAGGTGTGGGCGCGTCAAAAAAATCCAGGTTAATGAACACTTAAGGTCAGTCAAGTTAGCTGAAGCTAACTGATCAAGGTAAAGGAGACCTGGACAAGATTAACTCTTCTGCTCTGATCACTCCTTATGTCCTCAAAACAAAGCTATGAATTGCACCTTGCTGGATCTTATTGCATAACATGTCAGAGATAATGGCCTTTCCCATCTGTCCACCCGGGTAAACTCTTCCATCAACATCTATTTTGCTTCCTCTTCTCTGTTTTTTTACAATGAGGACCCATGACGATGCTATCCAGCAGACAGCTGGACCCTGCTCACTAGTCTTGCATCAGTGAAAAACAGAATAAAGTAAGAAACTCTGCCACGAGGTGATAAAAACCAAAGAGCCAGTGTGGGACAGAGATACCAAAGAGAGGGCATGCGTGAAAAGGACTGTATTATCAACAATACTACAATGCATTCCAGCCAGTATGGTAACTAAACCAAATGTTTAAGTTGTTACTACAGGATGAACATGCTTCAACCGGCCTGTTGGCCATTTCAGCTGTGTTCTAGTTGTGGTCTGGTAAAGTAAAGTATCTTCAAATACATTCATGTTTTCACTTGTTAAATTGTGTTTATACACAGTCTGGAAAACAAAGATCAGTCCATGAAGATTTTTGTTCTTCAGTTTTTTTGCCCTTTGCTTCACTCTTCTCTGCCAACAGCTAGTTTTTCTTTTGCATTAAAAGACTGAGAAGCTTCCAATTTCTTTATAAAATGTTCCTTTGTGTTCAGCTCATTGCAAGAAAGTGACATTTCTCTAGGTTTTGTTATGATGACCTTTCCAAATTCTAAAGCATCTGTGTCTAAACCATGATGAAGTTTTGTGCTTGTTTCAACTTTCTTACTTTCCACCAAAGGCTAATAGTAATTTTTCATCCTTTGGTTCTGTCGTACTGGGTAATATGCATATCCCTGTAAGCCTGCCAGTGATTTTCCACGCTGCAGTGATGTTACTCTGTAGCTGAACAACATTAAATATAGAACTATATTGACTTAGCTGGAGTTTGGGAGCCTGTGCTACACTATAAGATTCTGCATCTATTGGTGCTTTATCAGAGATGCCCAGAACATTCTTTGAATTGTCCTGAGATGAAACCTAAAGATTTTCACAAGAACCAGGAATTTCCTGTGCTCACTGCCTTGACTTTGATCTATTGCTAATGTAACTGGGAAGTTGATGTCCAAAAGTGCTGGATCATCAGCACTAAAGTCACTAAAGTCACAAGCCAACATTTCTGCAAAGCTGTTAGGGTAGTTCACATTTTTCAAAGGTAGACAAAGTAAGTCCTGTAGAAGTACAGATCCATATCAATGTTCTTTAAATGACTACAGTGATCCTTTCTAGAATCACAATTTGGGTGCACAGTCTGGATTCATTATTTGCAAAGCCTGTTCTTCAGTTTTCTTCCAAACACTGTCCAGTCTTTCCTGTGATCCCAGTTCCACGGAAAGTCTGATGCAGCTTTAAACAACATTTGTATTCTCTTGGACCTGGTGGTGCCTGGCATCCCAAGAGCACATTCTTTATGAAATCCAGTCTCTAAATGGCTCCTGTGTCTTTGTCTTTACATTTCTTCTCCAATCTCTTCAATCATTATTTCTTTGGAAGAGACTTCACCCACAGCCAAGCTTTGCTACAAAACTTTAGTCTTTGGCACATTGCCCTGTTCTCTATATGCCTCCTTCCTTTGTTGCTGAATATACGTAAACATACATTTTACTATTATTTTTTATGTGGACAACTCCCAAATCAAACTTCCCAATTCAGATTCCCTTACCCTTAAAACTTCGAAGAAGACTAGCTTTTCTCATCCTTACCTTGGCTATAGCAGGATGATTAATACTGTCCCAATTTTATTCTCCTCCTTCCCTTTTCCATCAAGGTGGAGAATACAATCTTTTTCTGTTTCAGACCCATAGCCCATGCATGGTCCTCTGCTCTGAACTCACCTTACATCCTTACATCCACATTCTGAATCACACCTTGTTGAGATTTTTCTGTGTAACATATCAAAGATGTGGACTTTCTGATCCCTCACCTCAGTCAAACTATTCCACTTAGGCATTGTCTTTCCTCCTTGTCTCCAGTTCTCACAAAGACAGTATTGCACTTTTTGTGTCCATTCAAAGTGCTCCGGAAAGAGGGGTTTTTTGTGAGTGATTGCCCTTGCTATGTCACTTCAAGCTTTGCATCTTCTCAATCTTTCCTGACGTGCCTTCCCCCTCTCCTAGCATCTCTGATTCATCACTAAAACACCAGCTCCTCCTACATTCAGTTGGCCTATAATATCAGCCTCCAGCCTATTTATTAGTGTTTCAAGTACTTCCATGGTTTCTTCTGTGCTTCCCTAAGGCATGAAAGGACTTGCACATCAAAAAGAAATTTGGGAACCATGAAAGAGCATTAGACTATACCAGAAAATTTGCAGCTATGAAAACTGAACTTACTCATGGCAACTTCTCTACAGAGACACAAAATGGGCATAAATATCAGATTGTAAAAGAAAACGTTATCTATGAGTATGTATTGAGATCAGCAATGGCACTGCTATTCTTTGGCTGAAAAGCAAAAATAAGTTTGTCAAGGACAGTCAGAAAAAAGGGCCAAGAGCTGCGTAGTTTCAAGATCTTGAAACCAAATAGTTGCCTGTAGTGTGCACTGAGAGGACCATATCTGAATTATTGCAGCTTGTTAAATGCATGGAAGAGATTGTGTAACAAGCTAAATATTCCATGTGCATAGTGGTCTGGGTTTGCATATGGTGGGACTCGATGACTGAGGTTGTCCCTGGAAAGAAAAACCAAGCTGATCATTCAGATGGACACAAATCTCACACATTTGATGTTTTCCATCCTAGCACAATCTGCTTTAAAAGAAAAACAGGATTTATGCCCCATTTGTGCAATCCTAAAAATAGAATTGCTAAGACATCTCAACGACAATAGAGATGAGAAATTTCTAAGTAAATAAATATAGCTTCCTGTTGCCAGAAGTTTATTACAGAAACAAGTAGAGATAAAAATTTTCAACATTATAAAAAACAAGTCAGAGTCCTCTTCAAAACATAATTAAAAAACCCCATTGCCACAGGCATACTGAGATGGACAGCATTTAACAGTGGCAGATCAATCAATGTTTGAAAGGGTCATGTTTTTCTTAAAATTCCAGCCCTAGTCTGGTGAGTGCTACAAGAGAACATGAAAATCAAGTTCATATTTCATAGTGAAGCATTCTTCCATTCTGGAGAGGACAGATTAAAATTTGGCTGGAAAAGAGAGAGATTCTCTCCCTTACAGCTGTGTTTTGGAATATCTGCATGTCCCTGTTCCTCTACACAGATCTTCATGCCTGTCTCAGTGAGCTTCCCTGCAGGCATATGGGCCCAACTGCACTGATTACTTTGCAGAACTGGGGGTTAGAAATTACAAAGCCACATGCTTTATAATTGCAAACTCACTGACTTACCCCAGTCTTGCTCAACGATCTTCTCCTTCACAGCAGGGCCCATCTGTCACCATTTCACTAACTCCATATTTTAATGAGATCCAGTTTCATTCTTTGCTTTCAACCAATTTTGTTCTGTATCTGTACATTAAAATAAAAAAATACATTTTCCATTAAAAGAAAGTCAGTCATAAATATGTAGAAAACTGAAGGGCCCCTGCATATATTGCCATTTAAAATTTTATCATTGTGTTATTGATAGTTTTGCATTATCTTCATTCAATGCTAAAAATGCAATTAAAAGACGTTTTGCTTTAGAAAGAGCAAATATATGAAGGAAAGATGGGCATTCAAGTATAAACTGCCTTAGAACTACAACAAGCTGATAAGAAAGTCCTTTGGAAGCCTAATCTTTGGGTAAAATGTTCTCATTCAGCTCATGCTACTGAATTAGACTTGGACCATGAACAGTCAAAGAAGAATTCTGCTGTTAAAGGAGAATATACCACTTCATGTAAAAGTAACAGCATCAGCTCCCACTTTATTAGCTCTCCTCATTAGCTCAGACACAGGTTCGGAGGGAAGAAAGGCTCCACACAAACTAACTGGGATCTCCCAGGATAGCTCAAGCCTGAGGGTGGAGTTGAAGGCATCAAGACAAATTGACCAGACAGAATAGCTGTCATTTCACAGGATATATGAGGTTCATGTAAAAATGTTCCTTTGTTCCAAATTAATGAAAAAAAAACCAGACCAGGAGCACTATCATCAGCTACAGTGGGCAAATGCCTGACTGTGTTGCATGGATGCAATGCTTGGCCAACAAATTCCTGTCAGACTGTTGCCTGCCCTGCACTTACCCAGCTAGCTGCAGAGTGACATGCAGCAGGGAAAGCTGCACTGCTGTGTCCCACGCACTGTGCTCATCCTTGCTGCCTTGTGAAGACACCAGGGTGCCTATCGGGATTGGCAGCAGTAAGACAGGGATTTTCCAGATGCTTCTGTGCAGGTTTAAAGTTAAACCAGTGGAACTGCTTTCCATAAGAGAGTATATTCATCATCCAAACACAAGGCTTCCTTTTGGTTTGTTAGTCTACCCATTACACTTCTCAGTAATCCTCCCCCTCGCTTATCTAATACTTTCTTCCTCTCTCCCATCATTCCCTCCAAGTCTTCCAAAGCCACCTGGACCTCAGGTGGCCACAGTTCTTCCTAAGCTGAGCTTATGCTGTAATTACACATACCTAAATATCAGACAAACACTGCAGGGCTTCCCTGCAGAAGCTGCATTGGACATTTATCCGGCAAAGGCCCTACATTGTGCCTCCAAAGTGCCTCTATTTAGGAGCTAGGATATGCCTTGGGCACCTTCTATTGCCCTCCCCACTCCAACTGCATGAGGCTTTCTAGCCACAAATCCCAGCGGATTCCTGCCTGTGTTCCAGCTGTGCTATGTGAGGTTGAGTGGCCTCCCACTGCTGGTCTGGGATTTCCCAGATGTACATAGGTGTGGGTGGGTAGTAAGCCTGAGCTTTTTGATCATACTACATTTATTAAGGTATGAATCAAAGTTATACATACACACTGAGCCCAGCATATGCTCAAAAAGCTGGTCAGACTCCTCTGGCTGAGTATCAGACAGAGGGTAATTGAATCCAGTGCATCCTCATGGCATGACCTCTGCTTGATGGGTATGCAGCAACTGTGTGAGGTGTGTGTTTGAAACCACTGTGACTTCCAGATACACAGCCCCCCCAGGTGGAACAGCTATGCAGAAGACTTGCAGCCACTTGGATTTACTAGATACACTTTAAAATCCTCCAGTTCCAGCAAGTTTGAAATTCTGTATACCAAAACTGAGCTTCTTTGATGAAATCTAGGCATGGAACAACACGGGAGGAAAAAAAGTGTTTCTGCTTCTACTGGTTGTGATGACCAGTGTTGCCACTGCTGGTGGAAATGCCCGAAGATGAGACTGTAAACTTCTGCTCTGCTGTATCTGTGATTATATACCTTCACCATCATTGTATATTCTCTTTTCCCTTCCAGAAACACACACATGTGAGCACACACTGAAACAAATAACACAGGGCTGCCTCCCCTCAGGAAGAACAAAGCCAGCTTCATCCCTTCTCTCTCAGCATGAATAAAAATCTGCTGATCTTACCTGAACATCTTCAGAGCTTTACAGCTAGTCCTTTCATGCTTCAAAGAGCTTAGCCAGCCTCCCTGTAAAAGCCGCAATGGAAGTTTATGTTCCATCCAATAGGTAAATAACTGCTGACAGGTTATTGTGTTGTACCCTTGCTAGATTTTCACATAGTCCTTCATGGATAGAGGCAAAGACTAAAGCCAGGATGAAAGATAGCCGCATGAATGCTGTGCTTACTGTTTGTGGTTTTGTTTTTGTTAACTGAAATTTGTATATAATAGGACTTGGATGCAATGGGAGTCCTTAAAATGGAAATCACAAGTCGCAGTAAATACAGAAAAAAGAGAAAGACAGTGGAAGATGGTTCCGGTTCTGCCCTTGAGTGCTAAAATCCCAAGCAACACTACAGGCTTGGGAAAGAATAGCTGAAAAGCTGCCTGGCAGAGAAGGATCAGAAGATGCTGGTCAGCAGTGGATAAATATGAGCCAGCAGTGTGCCCAGGTGGCCAAGAAAGCCACTGGCATCCTGGCCTGTGGGGTGGCACTGTGTAAATAACATGGCAGCTTTAAAAATTATGAGAGATGATGATGAAATCCTGAAAAAGCTGAGATTCAACCAGCATTTCATTTGGGCTAGTAAAAGAGATGATGATTAAAGAAATGGTACTGGTTTGGGGAGTATTGGTTGAATTTTGTACAGGGAGATGAAGGGGATGATTGTTTTGAGATGCTAATGCAAGGGTAGCATGAACGTTATGTCTATAGAAATAAATGTTACCCATTTTCTCACAAAGTTCGGAATAAAAAGGGGAAGTAGGATTTTCCCCCACCCACCCTGGAGAGTTTTGTTCTGGAATGTTTGGAGGGGCTTTTTTTGTTTGGTTTGGTTTAATCAGAACTATTCATTAATGATCAGAAACTTGTGATTCATTAAAAAAGGAATATCTGGTTGACCACTGAATCAAAATCCCAAAGGCCTTTAAAAAGCACAGATTACATGATACTAAGCAACTCATTTTAAACTGTTTCAGTAAAAAGCATACAAAAACAAAAAAGCGTAATAAATAAACATGCCAAGCAATGTCAGCAAAAAAGCAGCTAGCAGGTGTAATAGAAAATGTCCAAATGCCAGCAGTTATAGTGATGAGCCCAACTAGTTCACAAGGCAGGAAAATTTGGCGTTAAAGATGGAATGACTGGGAAAAAGATGCTCATAAGCAGGATAGAGGGGGAATGTGCAATTTCTGAAAATACCTAATAAAATCAGGCACAAATACTTCCTCTTCTAACATACACAACAGACAGAACACCAGCAAGGAAAGTGAAAGCAGAAATAAAAATAACTGAAACAAAATTATTTAGGCATGGAACAATCTTGAAATGTCAAAGAGTAAAATGCCATGCTAGGGGAGAAATTCCAGAACTGAGTATCAGGGCAGCATCGATTCAGAGAAAAGGCAGAATGGTGAGATAAGGACACAGGGGTATTGCCTACACAACCAGCAAGTTTCCATCAAAATCTCAGGGGGAGCACATGTGTTTGGCCTTAAGAAGGTGTATGAAACTACAGAAAATCAGCTTCCTTAACAAACCTGACCCAGATCTGAGCAAGCCACTTGCATCACAGAGGCTGTACTGCAGGAAAGAGATGTCTCTCAGAGACAAAAGAATATTTATAGAAGGCCTTAGAGATCACTGTAGCTTGCACATTTTTTACAATACTAAAGACTTGTTCTTCTGATACCTTTGATAGATATTGCCTCATGAAACTCTTTCATAGCATGCTCTGCAGCTGTGATATTTCTGTCCAGACACAAGGACCTGACTAGGTATTTCCAGGCCTCCTTTCTACCTCATGCTTGCTCCTACTCTGCCTGCTTTTGCAGAGAGGAGCACTTCTGGCAAAAAGCCTGTGGCTAAACTGACACCCTCCCCAGCCCATCATTAGGTCTATCAGTTTCTCAATTTATCAGCTACATTTTATGAGTTTATAACATCCCATAACCACATTTTCTGCCTCCTTTGTGGTGTATTTGACTCAACCCAGGTTGCACCTACATCTCAGTATGCATAGATGTTCCAGAAATTCATTCTTCAGTGTTTAAAATCTTCTGGCATCTGTTTTAAATTTGGTTGGCTAATTTATAGCCATTCATTTTTGCTCAAATGCTACTGTTAAAGTACCAGCATTCAGGTTTTATGATTTCTTTTTATGAAGACTTTGAAATTTAGTTTTGGCTGAATTTTACTCATGGCACAGATTCTGAGATTGTTCATGGATATCCCATAATAAATACTGCAAATGTCTATAGCATTTAGTGTAGATCTGTGCTTGGAATAGTTCTGTTTATGCTATTTCACATTTTTTTCAGGTCTATTTACCTAATTACCAACAGGTAGAAGAAATGTACTGTTTACATTAGACAGAAGGCTTTTAAATACAGCTTATAGCACTAAACCTCATATATAGCTAATAACAGCACATAAATCTTAGATGTTCTCTATAATAATTTACACTTCATATCCCTCACAGACATTATTTAACAATTGAAATGTATTAGGAAAGTAATTAGATGCACTTTTAAAATAATTTTAAGGTACACAAATACATAAGAGTCTTGGCATGGACCCTGGGAAGCAAAGGAGTGAAAAGTTAGGGCAAGCAACCTTCTTCCACCTTCCACACTTCTCCCAAGAGCATGTGCATTGTAAAAGTTACCTTCTGAATTAGCAGCTCAGCTTCCCATCTTCATTTGCCTGGGGACCCCCATTCCCTGTCACACCAGCACACTCCACCCCCACGGCACAGCACCAAACAGCCACACAGCCACTCACAGACAATCCTTCAGTCTCACTCCCCTTTTTGTCAGCTCATTCTCTTCTTAGGAATGTGCTGGCACTGCTGCACCTTTCACTCCCTGACACAAGGTATGATTAATGACTGTTCTTAAAAACTACAAATGCCTTTTTTGTCAGCATGGCCAACAACTAGCGTTTCATATGCTAGCAGCTTCATCAGTCTTCAGGCAGGAAACAAATCATGACACATTCCCCACAGGTCAGAATAAATGTTCCACTATGGTACTACTTTATCATTACTGAAAGAGAAATGCACCTAAGAAGAAAGCACCCAAGATTCATTCTGAAAAATCCTTCAAAAATTCCCTTTAGTCTGTCTCTGCTGAGGGCTCCAGGATACAGGTTGTGGGAAGCAGAGAAATAAGTGCCTGCACTGAGCCCTTTTCTGGGGGGAAAAATGTTGAAAAATTGAGATTAAACAAAAGATACATCATTTATAATCTAGTTTTATTGAATCAGTAATGCTCATTTTGGTTAGGAGGCATAAGGGTTTAAATGCTAATCTCTTGTTTGCTATTACCCATAATTGTCTTCTGACAAAAATTTCCCATGCCTGGTTTATCCAGTTGCTGAATTTTCTGCTGTTAAGTTCAGGCAAAACCAGTTTCAGCTTTTTTCATCAAGAAAGCAGGGGGAATTCCTGTTTTGTTACAAGCTTATCTCCAAACCATCTCAAGCTTGAACAATGAACTGAAAAAGAAAAGTTCTGACTTAAATAAGTGACAAGACTTTGAAAATGTCTTGCTGGGCCATTCTTGCTATAGCCAGGGAGGATTGAAGATGGCATTCCCACCCAAGAAAAGCCAGGCCATGGTTATCAGACCCTCTGTCCTGATTCACACCAAGTTCCTCTGAGCTATTTGTCCACAAGCATGGACTATCAGCCAAAGCTGAGGAAGTGGGTATTTTCTCTCAAAATCATCTGGGGGAAGAAGTTGTGGTCCATTTTCCCTACGTTTTTGTGCTAGAGTTATCACAGTGAGAGTCCTTAGGCTATTCACAATTGCTCACATAGCATATGGAGCTGCACAACAGTCCTGTTAAGCAAAAACCCACCTCCCAGCATGTGCTCAGTCACAGCATGGCTGTCCAAAAGAAATTTCAAAGGTATCCACACCACACAGCACGTGACAAGCCACTGCCCAGCTGATACCCACTTCCAAGTAACAACATACGATGGCTCAGCCATGGATTCTGCTTTGCAAACGGATACTGGGAGCCATCCTTTAGCTAGTTATTAATCCAGTTGATGTGGCCTGTCTTCTCACTGCACTGTGCAAAGTTTTTAATCAGTGTAATGAGGTACTAAATCAACTGCATTATAAACATCTGTCTATACTGTATCAACGTTGTTGTCTTAATCGGTGGGTCTTGCTGTCTTCCCAGCACAACTGTTTGATCTGACTCATTTTCCTAAAAATATGCTAACTGACATTAATTATAATCTTACCCTTCAGGTCTTTCTCAGCTAATCCCTTAACCACTTTTTCTTTGTTTTACCATGACTGAATCAGGCTAACTAACTTATAATTAGCAGTATCATTCTCATTCTCTGAATATTGACACAATATTATCACTAAGACATGTTTTCCTGTTTCTTTTTTTCCATCACTCCTGTATTTGTTAAAATTATCAGAAGTGCAGAAATCAGGTTGGCCAATACTTTTATCACTTAAACCAGCAAATAATTTGGGCCTGCAGCATTATCAGTGTTAGCCTCTGTTACTTAAAATGCTAATAATCAGTGGGTCAGAAAATAGTTAATTTGACATACATGTATCACACTGCTTTCTTCCAAATATAGGAAAGAAATTATTATTCTGTCTTCTCTGCACCATGAGAAGTTTTATCAGCTGCAGCTACCTATGGCCAAACATTTCCAGGGTTTGAGGAAGTTTTTTTGTTGTTGGGGTTTTTTAAATACTAATGCTCTTAACTTTATATTGTCTTTTGACTTTCCAGTAAGAGACCTTCTTCTTTGGCAGCTTTATCTTCCCATATCAATTTCCCAAGATTTATGGCTCCTCATTCAACATCCTTACTGCCTGTTTCCAATTTTTTCATTAGTTGTAAATTGCTGCTTTATTTCTAATCAGGGTTTTCCCTTAACAATTGAAAACAGTATGACCAATGTTGTTTTCTTTGATGGTGACTTTTGGACAGCTAATAAACCCTTCTCAGAAGTCAGCATCTTCCATGTACATTGTTCTGCCCAGATATATTACCCCAACAGATACTGCTTATAACTTTCCTGAGATTTCATAAATTAAAGCTTTTGAAGCTGTCTGTGTTTGAGACTCTCCTATGATTGGCCATGCTAAATATAATCAGGCCTTGAACACTGGTCTCTTGGTAACCACCAACTTCCAATTCAGCAACTTTCATCTTTATTCCTTGTAGTGAAGTCCAAAATATTTTTCTTATGCTGGTAAGGCTTTTAAGTTATATAAGTGACATTTTACTAACTTTTTTGGAAAAAGTGGTTAGGTCACCATTGCTTTGAATGCAGAAGACAAGATTAGATCTCTTTTTAAAAGACATTCTTTGATCTACTTCTGAAAAAATATTATCCAGACTCTGTGTAGGGAGGGTCAGCCTAGGTGAACAGCGAGGTCCCTTCTGTCCAGAGAGTCTGAAAGTCTTTGAACAAAAAATGAAACTCTATTGATGTTTAATTGGGAACTGCAAATCTTCCAGTTTTTAATTCCCCCATAACACTGCAAATTTGAATTCTGACCATTGTAGAAACTTGATTAGGTGTAATTGCAAGTTGTCTAACCCTTCTAAGGGGTTGGCCCTTTTCACATTCCTCTTATTCTCTCCTTCCACTCTGCTACCTTTGCTGTATTTTCCAGCATTAGTTGGCATTCTGGTCTATAAGCATTCAGGAATTTTCACTTGTCATTTATCTCTTCTTGCAGGTGCAAGAGAGAGGCAAAAGGCATACAAGTTAAGACATGAGAAATTTCAATTATAGATCATATTTTTTGGTTTGGTTTGGTTTGTCTTTTTTACCTTAAGAGTAGTCACATGCTGGAAAAAATTGCCCAGAGAGGTCTCTTTCCCAAGATGTGTTCAGGACTCAACTAGACATGGCCCTGAGTAACCTGATCTAATTAGACCTGCTTTGTGCAGGGAGGTTCCCCTAGATGACCCTGCAGAGGTCCCTTTCAACCTAAATAATTCATGGTTCTATGAGCTACAGACCTAAAAGAAGGTAATTGTATCTTCCCTGTACAGTCCTACCTCTGAAATTCTTTTTTCCCTCTCTGTCTGTCTTAATCACATCATAACCAGAGGTGTTAACATTCACATCATTAACATCTGAGCAGGTCAATGTAATTGATAATGTCAGTGAAATTAAATTGTCTTTTTACTATGGCTGTTCCATTTATTCAGGTCTTTTCCTTACCAAACTGGAACCCAGTCTTTATGCTTCACAAAAACGAAGTCTTTGACAACATGTCTTACTTCAAGTGTTAGAATGCCAGAGGTGCTCCAATGCTGCTCATGAATTTTTGTAGGATATAAATAGTACCTAACAAAAATAATTCATTGAAGGAGGTGTTTGAATGGCACTCCACATAAGCAGATACATCTGTCTCAATTAATGAGGTTTTGACTATACCATTCTTGCACAATACTAGTTTTGGTACATTGCTTCCTTCAGGCCTACATAAATGAATGCACTGGGCAAGGCAGGTGGAGCGTTATAATGTATGCCGGCATTTCTGAGTTTTGAAGAGCTTGTCTTTGCAATAAAAATGTAAATCTAGAATGTATAAAAAACATGTTTGTTGATGATATAACCAATTTTTGGCATATTCTGATGGACTAAATATTTCAGAGCATTGCTAATAAACTCCACAGCTTTCCACTTGTGTTTGCCAAAACTGTGATAACAGAAGCACATTAAAAAACCTTGAAGAATATTTCAAGATCCATTGGCTGTTATGTGTGTAATGCAAATTCAAGGTGAAGTACTTCGAGTTCTGGAAGTTACAGTTGTTCAAAAAGTAGAGCCTAATGATGAAGGATGTCAAAATACAGTGGGAGCTGCAGTGTGGACCAAATAGACTTTTTGGAGACCATAACTACACAAACAGTCCATTAAATATTCTGAAGTTGTATATAACTAGAAATAGCTAGCTTTTTTTTTTTTCCCAGGTTCATGCCCTGTTGATATAATACGCAGTGACACACAGGTACTTGTAGGTATCTGATGTAAAAACTAAGGTAAGCAAGTGTCTTACACAGATGTGTAAGTGTATCATGTACTACAAAGAACACAGGTACACATCAAGAGATAGAGACAAATATTTACCAGCACAATGACTACAGCTTTTATAACCTTACCACATTTCTGAAAGGGAAAAACCCTGTGCCCAAAAGCCTTTTACAGGGATGATTACCTAGTAATAAACAAAGAAGCTTCAAATTCATTCAGATCTAATAAAACAGCATTGTCCACTAAGCCAACTGAAATCAAGCAAGATAATGCTCAAATTAAATTACAACTGCAATAAAGTGAATTACTATACTTTTAAGATAGAATATGAAGTAAACAACTGCACTTTAGATGAACACAAATGGGATTCAGGTTGTGAAATTACCTGTCTGAGACTTGAAATGTGTGATAATGGTAATATAACAAACACAACCTTCTTTCAGTCTCTTTGAGGCAGCTGCTCAACTATCAAAATTGCTCTTCGTTGAGGGACTTATGCAATTTTCCATTATTCAACCTAATTGCTCTTGTTTCATTCAAAATGGCTTAAAACCCTCTCTTTTTCTTTTTGGCAAGCTAATACACTACACACACAGTTTCCAACCGTCACAATGCAATATGATTTAAGATAGCAATTCCTACATATTTGGATGTGTACAAGCTACCATGCAGGCACACTTAATCACAGCTTCTAAAGGTTACAAATATTACTCACCAGCAGGGAGGCTATCTATAGGCTAGTTTGCAGAGTCTTGACTGTCATCTGCTTTGCACTAGCCTTAGGACAGCGGGAGGCTGCATCTTGCTACCTGTGCTACTTACCCTCATGAAAGAGATCCTTCTTCTCTGCAACTCCCCAAATGTACTGAAGAATGTCACCTCTTGTATCTCTGAAATATGTTGTTTCATCTTCTTTTTCTGACCCCTTTAACTTCAGGGGATTACCTTCAATTTAGCCCCATGTCAAACCCTGAAAATGTAACTCTCTTGCTAGCATTTTGCATGTTGTCAACCTCTTTTAAAGCAATGATAGAAGGGTATCAACATAGGAAGCTTTCAGGATAAGGAGGAGATTATTACACAGCTCTTTTATTAAATCCCACATAGGATAAGAGATGAGTTGATGATGCTGTCAGTTTCTCTCACTTCCTGTGGCTGTTTAGTTTCATTGATGACCTAATTCACCAATATTTTCTCTGACTTTCTCTGACTATTGATATTCCCAGTGCACCTGTCAATATTTTGTACTCTCTCAACAATTTTTTCAATCATTCTTGATCCTATTAGGAGCAAAGTGTCAGGGAAATAAAATAATTTTATTCACCCTAGATGAAGGGAGGTCACCCCTGGCAAAAGAATTTTTTGTAGGTACAATAATAAGAAATTCAGTTAAGTAAAGAAAAACATCTTTAGCAGAGCATTAGATAGGAGAGTATGTAAAGAGAGGTTTAAATACCCAGGCTTTGTCCAAAGTGGTTTATTATTTCAGTGCTGCCTCCAAATGATGACTTCAAAGACAAGCTAGTTGTTCTCAATATTTATTAAAAAAACCCCAAAACATGTTTGTAAGTTGTCAGCTTAGGTGATCATCTCTATATTTCACAATGACTTTAATCTTTTTTAAGGTACATATAAAAAACCCTCAAAACCATTTAAGAGTAAAATCTGACAATTCTCTTTTGGTAATATTTCCACACAGTGGACTTGCACTGCAGAAAAGGCTACTTTCAGCCAGTTTTATTTTTATTTTTTTCATTAGGAGGACTGCCAGATTCTCTTATGCTCTGAGAGGACTTGAATTGAAAAGGATGTCCTCTCTGCTTTGGTTTCAAATGTCATAATTCTTCCACGTGGTATAATAAAGAAAAATAGTGAATAAGTCTATAGGATGCATAGACAAGAGCACTTCAGTACATCAGCATATATACAAGGCTAAGTGTTTGTAAACTCATTCCCTGTATTTAAATTTTATGTATTTTATTCCCTTGCATGTTACCATCACTTCCACATCAAAGAATCACATTTTGTTTAAACAAGTTGCTAAACCAGATGCCATGAGAATGAAATCCTTTCCAAACGCACTGGGTACTTTAATCTTCATGTCTCAAAGTGCAGGCATTTTTTACTAAATCAACTTTACTCCCAGTTTAACTGGAACATCCTGTAAGACACAGCAAGTTAAATACTCTTAAGGGCTGAAATTTAAAAGTAGTTCCCCTGCCCCATAAAAGCAACTACTTCTTTCTCTGAATCCAAACTAAGCAGGGTGTGACTGAGGGTTCTCCTTCTTGGATGACTGTTAGGACTTGCCAAAATGGGCCCCTGGGACCAGCAGAATTTTAATTCTGTCTTTCCTAAGGGGCAGACTGTTTTCCCAGACACAGCTGGCCATCGAGTGGAACCTTCTATGATATTTCCTTTGATCTCCAGAAGTTTTTGACATGATATGAGCTAAGAAGATGTGGGCAATAATTTTCAGCAGACATTGGTAATCACCAGTATCACTGAAGTTACAACAAAAACCAGTGCAGGACCTGCCTCTGGCCGTAAAAGGAGAGAAAGAAAATCTATCCAGTTAGGACAAATCCACCAGTTTTTCAGCATCTGGGATGGCAAATTCTATAGGCTTCCAGGGTTTCAGGTTTCCATGTGACAAAACCTGAGATACTTAGAGAAGGTTTACTAACTCAGGCCCTACCAAGAGCCAGTCTCAGCCAAGTCCCAGCCTTTCATCTCTTTGCCTTTTTTGATGGACTTGACGTATTTGATTGTCTCAGAACATATTTATTAAATCAGTCTCTGCACAGAATTGAGTTGAAGGTGCTTATTCCTTTGGAAATATTGTTAGAAGGATGATGTGTCCCTGCCTACTAGACTGGGACTACTTTGGCAGGTGCTTAGTGGTTTGAGCCCCCATTCTGAGGTGAGGAGGGTACTGGCCAGTTCCCAGACCTGCCTGTCAGATGTTCATGTGCTTCTGTCTCTCAAGTTATGGAATAGCACTGTAGCAGCTATTCCCTGGTAGATGGCAATTCTCAGCCACTACTGAACCTGCAAATTAGAAAGGGGAAATACTGTTTCATTGGAATGATGCAAGCAGTCTCACAGAAGAGGTCACTCCTAGTCTTTTCTCAGCCCCAAACCAACACCAGTGCATTTGGCATAATAATACCTAACATAAAAGCCTTAATACAGTGCTGGGAGAAGCAGTAAGAACCCAGAGTTCCCATATCCCACATGAAGCACTAGTAAATGTAGGTCATTCTGCTCCTTCTCTGACCTAGAGACTTTGTCATTCTTCTGTGCAAAGCAGAATTGGTTCAGAAGTGATTTGGTCCTGCCACAGGACTGCCTTTAGCCTGGTACACAGAGTAATCCTGAAGTGTGAAAAAGTAAGTCAGACATTCCTCATGAGGACCATGAACCTGAGCCTCCTAAAGAAGAAAAAGGGTTGCTGGTGCCCTTCTGACAGTGATGCATCCTTTTTTTTAAAGGAAGTGATGAAGGTGCCTATTAGCAGGAAAAGCTTTTAGGCTGAGAATCCTGGGGGAAATCAGATACCTATTAGCACAGAATATGAAAGCCACATCCTAGAAAGTGGTTAGACTGAAAACATATTTTTGCAGGCTTCTGCCATAGAGTTATGTAGGTGTCTCCCTCATCAGTGTGCTAATTGTCAACATTTCCATTCAGAAGCATTGCATTCTCCCCATGCAAACTCTACATTTAGCATCTCTTGTTTTCTGGATGTGGGCATTCAAAGCCTTAATTATAATAGCACTCTTGCTGTAGCCAGGAAAGTGTAAGTAAAGCAAGATTTGTAGAGAGATCAGGTTTTCTATTGCAGCAACTCATACAACAGGAAAACAGAAAAGCTGTCAGGCATTTTTCAAGCTTTTTCAAGCTCTTCCTGTTTTTTCCACCAGTATTTGGATCTAATAAAAGATATTCCTCTGTCTACAAAACTTGTCTCATCAATTTATGGCAAAAAACCGTATCACCACTTTCACTAGATTTTAAAATTTGTCCTGTACAACCCATTTTGGGAATACCCCATGACAGAGTTCTTTTCATTTTTCAGACTGAGCTGTGACTGTGGCAGTAGAAGCAAGGCAGTCTGGTTTCTCCATTTTTTTTGTGCTTTGTAGACTCAGGCAGGCCACTTAGCAGAGGTTTTGGCCTTGTTGGTACCCAGAGACTCTAAGAGGCCCATGCCAAAACAATTTCATAATTATACTTTCAGGGTTTCACAATACCTCCTAACAATACTTTCCCTGTTGTTTGCTGTAACACACCTTTTTCTGGAGCTCATCTTGCTTTTTAATCAGTAAAGCATCATTTCTGCATCAGCACTTAATACTCTGGGGCTAACGAAGAATGTTTTGCCATCCCTTATGCCTGACAGAAAACTGAAATCCCACATATGGCTAAAGGGGTTTCCTCATTGTAAACTGAGTTGTTTCCTTTGCCACAGATGCCATCACCCCAGTTTTGGGCTGCCTGCAGGGGGTGGCAGGTGTGTGTCCCCATATGTCCCCATACGCTTCAGTCGATCTCTTGCTCATCATCTTATAATGTAAATGCCTCGCAGTATCACAAACAGCTCCAGACTGGCAAGTCTTTTTAACCTGCAGCCCTGCTGAACAATTGGGTATTTCAGGGATGCTCTGAGCAGACCATAACATCTTGTCCTTGCTGCTACATATCTCCAGAGGAGATCCTTTACAGAGCTAGAATCCAGGCTGCAAGAAAACATCTCAGTTTTTAGGGTTATGCTGTATTAGAAATACACACAATATTTAGTGTGACCTGATTCAAAAAAGAACACTTTTTCTCTTTCTGTGTATACCTGGAGATCTATTTTCAATCCTTATTTTGTATCTTCATGTTTCTTCAATTTCAATGACAAGGTTTTTCTTCTAGCAAGTGGCTGAACTTCTGATAACAACTCACTCTTAAGCATGTGCTTTCAAGTTCAGTCTGTTTTCCTAAATAATTGCTAACCTTCTTTTCATGATCTACTATCAAGTATGTTTTTACACCTAACACTATTAGAGAGTATTATCATTAACCTCTTCTTAAAAACCTTCTTATCTGCTGCTAACTCCTAATTCCATTCTACAAAATTCCTGCCTCTCTGGTTTTCTCATGTAGTTTTTATGTATTTCAATTAAAGCCTGATGTAGTTCCTCTTTCTTTGCCTACTCACTGTCTCCGTCTTGCTCCAAACTTATTAGATTCTCTTCTGAGTTAGACACACTGGTTTCCTATTTAAGATGCCACCCAACATGTTTTTAATAGATAATCAGAGGCAGTGCATTGCAAACAGAGCTATCAGCATGAAATACCTATTATTATCAGTGTAGGTAAAGCTAACCTATAAATGCATAGCAAAACTTTCACCATGAACTAGGAACCCATTCCCATCCCTTCAAAAGTTACCCAGGCTCATATAAAGAGCACTACCTTCTAATGCAACTGCAACCAACCTGGCTGGTTGGTGATTTGACTCAGATGAAAACTGAACTCAATAAATTTGTATGACATTCAGTAAAAATTGTAAAACTGCAAGCAGAAAGACAAAGAATATTTAGCATTTCCAATTTGATTACTTTCAGTGCAATGTTTAGGCCTCATCTATCATTACTTTTGGTGATATCTTAAAGTGGGAGGAGGATACTCCATCATCTCTGAAAATCCTATGCACCTCTCTTGCTTTTCTTGTTAACAGCAAGACTAAGTTGCAAGCAAGTAAAAAACCAGAAGCCTGTAAATGTTCCTAGGTTTTAGATTTTTGCTGAGCATGTTTGGGAAACACTTAAATTAGGTCCAATTAGTCTTTAATCAATCTAGTTGAAGAAATTATTCTTTTGGCTGTGTTCACAGGAAACTGTTAAAAGTAAATTATAGTTCTCTGATTGCTACAGACTGGAGAAAAAAATTCCCCTTCTTCACTCTTAACAGCCTACTTCTCTATTTTTAATCAGAGCTGTTGAGTAGTTTGTCCTGGGCAAAGAAAAATGTGTGTATAGAAACTGATTTGGAATTCATTTCTAATAATAGGCAATAGGTACAAGATGTTTAAGAGGCAGTAGATATGGGATGGATTTTTTTTTCCTCCCCAGACAACCCGTTTTAGAAAGCCATATGTAAACTCTGATTCAGACAAAAAAAAAAAAAAGACTCAGGTGTGAATATTGTTTGATCTACAGCTGGCAAGCACAACTGCAGTCATTAAACTGGGTTTCTACAAGTCTCACTTCACACTCACAAGCCAACTTGAAACAAATCTTAACAAACGATAAAACTACAAGTTTTACTAAGCTGGCAGAATCAAAAATAAGGTTACAGGAGAAATCAAATTCATGTAAATAAATTGGCAATACAGGAAAATGAAGTTATCAATTTATCAAAGAATTACACATACAAATTGTCAAACACTTAAACATAACTTCTTTACTCAGTCATATAGAAAAGACAATGAGAACATAGAAAGAAGGGCAGCTGTAGCATAGATATGGCCTTAAATTTCCACAATTTCCCATAAATATTATGGAATCAGTCCTCATGTCACTGTTCTTACATAACAATCAATTCAGATGTATTTTTATTGTGTCATCGGTTCTTAAATTAACTTGGTGACTTTCAGAAACAGAGTATTTGGGAAGGACAGACAGTTTTGTTCAATCTCATAGTAGTAACTTTAGTCTTTGCCAAAAGTCTATTTCATTTTCTATTATTATAAGACCTATTTAAGCAAACAAAAGTGAATGGAATTTACCAGCCATGAAAACTTAGTCTTATTCAAAAAGGGTTATTTCCTTCAGGCAAAATGCAAGCAAAGGTTCTCTTTAACACTGGGGCAACACAGCAGCTCAGGGACACTGTGAATAACACTGACACTTGTAAAAGAATTAAATGTGCTTTGAAAGGGGAATTTCAACTTAAAAAGAGGAAGTTTCTTTTGGACAAAGAGTGCTTGCTATAAGTAGAACAAACGTATTGGTGAGAGGAAAGGGCTGATTTTCTGTGATCTGGGCTTTCTTCACATGGTGGAGGAGAGGTACTGAGGACACAGGAAAGAATGAACCTTTCTGTTGTCAAGATCCACACTGGAATATTTTGCTGCCTCAGAGAGAAAAGAAACAAGGCATTCTCTAGTATTGTAATAATGCTTTCAATCCAGTTGTTTAGCCTTTTTTCTTTATCTGATAATGATTTGAACAGCTACAGATGCAAGCCTTTATAATGCTCCTATCAACAAGTATGTGCATACCTTTGTAAAAATATAATTGCTATTAGTGAGGTGACTCCACAGCTGCTCTCTGTTTCATTTGAGTCACAGCTGCTATCATAGCAGCTTCACACACATCCCTTATTCCCTGGAGCAAGCTGACCAACCTATAGCAGAATGAGCCAGAGCCCATTCTATAGTGGCATCAGCACAATGTTTCTGGAGTTCCTGGAGCAGGATGTTTATAATCAGGAAATGGACAAAAGGACAAAAGTGAATCTGCAGGGTATTGTCCAATTATGCATGTTATAAGGATACCAGTCTTAACTTAGACCAGTAGATAGGAGAATCACGTCCTTTCTTCCCAGCTACTGTAATTCTGGTGATTGACGGGAGGTAAACAAAACCAAAAGGCAAAATCTTTTCCTTTAGCTTTGGAAATCAGTTAATGTGCCGTGAGAAGCACTGTGAGAAAATCAGTATGTGTCCTCAGAGTGATTTCTGCACTGGAACTGAGAGCAGGAGGGTTTGGCTCATTTAACTGCAGTTCTGAATATCACATCTTCATTTAATAATTGAGATTAATTTATTGCATGAAAAAGTAGCACCTGATCAGTGATCCTTCTGTTTGAAAAGCTGTATGAGGTTTGTGTCACATGCCCAGCTGATTTTGAAAGACATTTACTGAAAATAAAGAATGTAATACCTGATCACTAAGCATATCATATGTTGTATGGCTGCTAATCCTTGTTGGCTGTGTTTGGGTATAGGATAGTAATCAGATTTATCCTTCTGTATACAGTACATATGTTGACATCAGAGGTGCTCTGAAAAATGCTATTTGAGGTTATGTCTCTACTGCATTGTATAGCCATGATGGCATTTCCAGGCAGTGTCCTGTGCAGAAATAGTAGGTTTGGAAGAAGGACAACCTGGCAGTGGGCATTTGAATTCCCTCTTCTATACAATGACCCTTGAAGAGACTCCAACAACTGATTGGTCTGTTAATCACCTGGCAATTCTAAATTGTGATCTGTGTGGGAACAAGGGTGTACTCCTTGTCTTCACTCACGTCAAACAGGTTAGTGTGATTTGATAAGAACTGAACTCAGCAGTTGCTACTTCCCAGCTGACAAGTTTGGTTGCTAGCCTTGAGGCAAGTGCAAGGGTTGGAAAAGGAAGACAGATGTCATTTGGTATGGTACCTGTGATGCAGAAGTGGTTCAACCAGCCTGCCAAATCTGTGGCCAGGCGTAGTCTACAGTGTGGAAAATTATGTCAACCTGACCTGTCCTTTAGGTGGAACTCAAACACCACAGTTGATCCTTATAAATGTGTCATTCTGGTTGATGACGTTCTTCCCCTCTGAATTTCCCCTGCAGTTTCTCACAGGGAGAACTCGTTTGTGTCCTATGATTTGAGCAGTGGGACTGTATGTCACTAGGCAGACGCTGTGCTCTCTTTCAGAGATACCTGACCCTACTTGTGGATGAAGAGCTCTGCTTGCAGAAGCAGTGGAATGCTCCACGATCTTTGGACCAAAGGTATTATTTAAATGATTGGTGTTTTTTAATTGCTATCAAAAGAGGAGTTTCTAGACATTACGGCAAAGTGAACCCAGAATCATAGTGAAAGTCATGGTTCTGCTGAAGATCTTAGATATAATAAAAGCATGTTACTGAGAGAGGGGATAATGGAAAGGAATGAAAAATGCATTCAGAAATCAAAAATTAGGGGGAAGGGGTTGTAGTTTTTTCATGTTAATAACAGTATAATTAAACAATGAGCCCAGAATTTTCAACTGTAACTTAGTGTAAAAGGTTGTTCTAAAAGAATAAGCAATAGAGAAAGTTTATAACAATTAAAACAGTGACACTTTCTAACTGGAGAAGCATGTAGGAAACACAAGTTGCCTGAGTAATGATATGTTTTTAAAATGTGTCCCTTGATGAGTAGCTATATGGTTGTATGGCTTAGTGTTTGGGTGAAGGGCATCATAGAATTCTTTGAACCTTCCACCTTAAGGAAATTTTCTTAAGTTGTGATTTCCTTCAGTAAAACTTGTTCAATCAATGTGTGTTTACATGGGAGAAGGCTGGTAAATACATTTTTAGGATAACTGAACTTTGTAGCTGCTTGGATAGCTTTCAGGTCAGCGGTGGAAAGTCTTAGTCACAGATGTCCTGCCTCCAGGAGACTCACAGCACTGCTCATGGAGCTACTCAGTATTGCAAGTGGGTGAAAATTTTAGAAAAAAACCAACATTATAGAAGTCAGAAGAGAAACATGAGTTTGGTGTTTAGTTTTGTTTTGAGTTCAATATGAAAGATGGAACAGGAGTCTTCCCATAGAATATGTGTACTCTGCATAAGAAAATAAGCTAATTACATGTGAGAACAAGCAAGAAGGGAACATTTTGGAAGAAACAGAAGAGCAGTGAGGGAACTTAGGAGTCTAAGAGCACAGATGTGACAGTGTCTCTCGATAGGCAATGACTACATCCAAAACCGAAAACAGCAAGAAAGAGAGCAAATAAAACCCCAGGCAAATATATTTGTGTAGCTCTTATTTGCTCCGAGACCTTTATGCTTCACTGTGTCTGTTAGGGTTTTACCTGCTGGTTTTCACATGCTAGATTGGGAGGAACAGGAGGCAGAAAGCACAAGCCAATCTCAAACTAAGTCACAAAGGACTTTCTGGCAATTTTCCATGAAAGTAAAGGGAGCGAAGTTGCCACTTTTTCCCAAACATTGAGCTTAGAGCTCTTTGCTATCCAGAGGGACCTTGACAGGCTTGAGTGGTGGGTTGATGCAAACTTCATGAAGTTCAACAAAGTGCAAGGTCCTACACCTGGCTTGTGGCAATCCTAGACACACCCCCAAGTTGGGTGGAGAAGTGATTGAGAGCAGCCCTGCTGAGAAGGAGTTGATGAAAAACTTGACATGACCCAGGAACATGTGCTGCATCAAGAGAATTGCAGTCAGCAGGTTGAGGGAGGTGACTGTCCCTCTCTCCTCTGCTCTTGAGAAAGCCCACCTGGAGTACTGAGTACAGTTCTGGTGCACTCAGCATAAGAAGGACATGGAACTGCTGGAGCACATCCAGAGGAAGGCCACGAAGTTTGATAGGAGCACCTTCCTTATGAGAAAAGGCTGAGAAAGTTGGGGCTGTTCAGCCTGGAGAAGACAAGATTGTGTGGAGAACTCGTAACAACCTTCCAGTATATGAAGAGGGCTACAGGGAAGCTGGAGAGGGACTCTTGGTCAGGAAATGTAGTGATAGATCAAGAAGTCATGGGTGCAAATTAAAAAAGAGGAAATTTAGGCTGGATATTAGAAAGAAATTCTTTACTGTGACACTGGAACAGGCTGTCCAGGGAGGTTGTGGTTGCCCCAATCCTGGCAGTGTTCAAGGCTGGGTTGGATAAAGCCTTGAGCAATCTGGTCCAGTGGGAAGTGTCCCTGCCCATAGCAGTGGGGCTTGGAACTAGATGATCTTTAAGGTCTCTTGCAACCCTTAACCTTCCATGATTCTATGAATCTATGACTCAGGTCAGGAATCCCCCCGTACTGAGACAATTGGGAACTGCCTCATGAGTTTTTTCAGGCTGGTTTGTGCCAAACCAATGCAGTCATGAATCAGGCCTGTAAAGTGCATGTACTCATATGGTTTCTTCTCCTTTCAGTGATTGGATTGAAAAGATAGTAAATAAAGGGTGGAGTGTCACTACTGGCTGCCTACTGACATAATTTCAATTAATATACTTCTCCATTTTTCATCGCTGATGTCTATACATGATTTGTAATTGTGAGTCATAAAGACATCTCCAGGAATGGCTGACAGAGCTTCAAAAGGCAAAATAGACACATCAGGTAGTGCCAGCCTTATTGAGCAAAGGAAAATGTTTACCTTCCCACAGGCTGACCTCATATTACTTTGGATGTCAGAGATAATTTTAAAGCCATGGGTCTTCAAACCACTCCCATCTCATCAGTCATCCTAGCACCATGAAAAAGTGCCACTTCCACAGATGCATGCACTCAGCCTGTGGCCAGGAAAACTGCACATCGGTTCACAGACCCACAATGCTCTGATGTGGAGCACTAAGTTCATGAACTGAGCCATGGCCATGAAGAGGGCAGTTTGATCTGCACTATTTGCCAGCAGCAGGCCATACCCTGCAGACAAGTCTATCTTTTCCCTCTTACCTAGCCCCCTTTGCTAATCAATTCTGGGACACTAGAAGTCTTTAAGTGGCCTGCAGAAATAAGAGAGAATTGAGTACAGAATTTGTATTGAATATGCCAAAGAAATGGTGTAAGTAGCCAACACAGACACTGTGTCCCTCCTCTTCCTTCAGTCTTCTGAACACTGGCTCCAGGGATCTGCATTTGCTTGTTAAAGACATTTTGCAAAAAAGAGGAAGGAAGGCTACATGCAGCACTGAAGTTCTATTGGCCCAATTAATGATTCAGCAACTCTCTACAAAGCAGCTTCCATGAGAGAAGCAGCTTGGCACACACTCAGTGTCAAGCAATTCCCCTCTGCAGGGGATGTGGGTGTACACCCCTCTGCAGACCCACGGGATCCTTCATCATGGAAGCATCCCCAGGCACCCACCTTCTCCTGGAAGGCAGCAGCCAGGAAACCACGTAGGATCTTTGAAACGTCTGTCCTCACAGCTCCAAATACAACACATAAACAAAGGCAAACAGTGTTATCTGGTTTTCTTGCCTGAGTTTGGTCTCTCACTGACTCTTATTTTCAGTTCCGGTTTTGGTCTTTGCTCCTGTGAGACAGTCATTGCAGAACATGTCTAGCTCTAGCAGTACACTCTCTCCACTTACGTCTCCAGTGGCTAAATTTTTTTAACTTCTCCTCTCCCACACCTGCACTGGATGGAAAAAAAAATAAAATAAAAAGTAGGGCTAGCCCTTTTTTTTTCTTGACTAAAAGCAAAAACCCTTCTTTGAAGGATGGAAACATGGCTCCTGAGAAGTTGTTTCTGTAGTTTTAAGCGGCTTAGCACACGTATTTTTATTTAGGCAGTCGGTTGTGTGTATAATTCAGCCTAGGAGGAAAACCCCTTGATAACAGTTCATCATGTAGTAGGGCAGGCGGAGCAGGAAGAGAATGGCCTCTGGATTCTGCACGAGCCCTCCCTTGCCTTCCTCCCCTTCTGCTATGACAAGTGGATCACAAAGAAAATGATCTATATTCTCTGAGGCATTCAGACTTCTTTCTCCCCTTCCTAAGAAAAGACAGGATGAACCTGGAAAAAATACCATTGGCAGTTCTGTACATTACAGAACACATACAGAAAATATGTCAGTGGACTGAGTGGATTTCTGTATTAAACAGAAGAAGAGACCAGAAACCTGAGGTAAAGACCCAAGCCTACTAGCCTAAAATAAAACATGACAAAAATGGGAAACCATCAGGAGATTGACAGCAGACAGCAATTGCATTGTTTTTAAGTAGTGTGAGAGCTGGAGAGTTTTTATGTCAGCCCCAGCAAAAGAGGATTCATTTGAGCTGTTTAAAGGAGGAAATGAAGGATCTTGGCAAGGATGAGGTGGAGGCTTCTCCCAGATATATGGAAAAGGCATAGAAGAAACACAAAGGCACTGCTAAAATGCAAACTAGCAAACACAGATCAGTCAGATGCAGGTGCCCTTCTCTCACATGTGCATGGGAATGATATTTGGCTGTTTACCAGGTTATAGGCCTTTATACCACATGGATGGAAGCACCCAGAGAAGTGTTTTGATTATGAGACAAGTCATACGGCTTTTTCTTTTTTTCTAAAGAGATACCTATTTTTCTTGACCACAAACTGAGTGCTGTTTAGCCTCAACTCTTTAAATCATACAGGATTTCTCTCCACTACCTTTTACTGTTGGGAAGGATAGGTCCCTGTTACAAAACTGAAGGTTACACACTTCATCACTTCTGGTAGCTGACATCATCATGCTGTCTCCCCCACCTCCTCCTTCTGTCTCACCCTCTCCTCCCCCTCTACTTTCAATTCCCCCATCTTCCCCCACTACCAGGCCAAGCACGCTCTCCATTCCTCTTTCCTGCGCTTCAGGCGTTCCGGGTACTTGTCCTGCCCATAGTGCTCCATGGGCTCTGTATTCCTCCCATGGCATACACAGTCTGCAGAAACCTCGCTCCATGTCACCTTCTCTGTAAACCAGAGATTCGCCATGGCATGCTTGATATTGTTGCTAAAGGCTGGGAAGCTCACAGAAGTCCTTGCACCAGTCTGTGGAAAAAGGTAAGAGTAACTTTCTCAATGCTCTTTCTTGCTAAAACTTCTTGTTTTACCACTTCTTTGGGAGTACTGGAGTGTTTTCAACCTCTAACATATTTCTTTCTTTCCTCCTTCTTACAGTGTCATGGAGGTCTGCATATTCTTCCTTTGTGCTATGATACCTCTCCCAGGTAAAAGGCACATTTTTAATAATTAAAACTATTTTGATTGTGTGTGTCCTGCTATGTGATACTTTCTCTTCCACTAAGAAGCTCATTCCTTAGTAGTAATAATTTCCATTACACAATGAAGGTCATATAGCCTATGTGACATATTTAAATTGTGTGCAGGTACTCTATAAAATATATATAGTCCATACTTTCTCTCTTAACTTTATATCTTTACATTACACTTATTTTATGTTGCTCTTAAATTTTCAGTTTAAATCTGTCATTAAAATGTGTGTATATCACCTGTGTGTAGTATAGAGAAGAACAGTATTAAACTGAAAACTGACAGTTTGATATGGGATAACTGGAGTTTTGGGCAGCTGCAGAGATCATTTTGCAGTCTGGTGCTCTGAAAGAACAGTCAAAACTTTGCAGCAGGAGAGAGACTGTAAATCTTCTCCTCCTTTTGAACTCAGCAGAGGTGTTTGCATCTTCTGGGACAGAGGACTACATTTCTTATTTCAAGAAAAGACAGTCCTCCCAGCTCTTTGCCACCCATAATAATGGATACACAAATGGACAAAAGTGGGAGAAAACTCATCCTTTGTATAATACAGTTCATCCTTTCTTTCCATGAAGGCATAATATTGTTTATTGACAATTTCTGTTAACAAGACCAGCAGCAGAACAGTTAAATCTGACATTTAATCTGTCATCAAACTCTAGATTAATTACAGAGCAGTTAAATCTGACATTTAATTTGTCATTAAACTTTAGATTAATTCTTCATTGAGACTGAGAGTGTCCACCTGTTTCTGACCTTCTGGTCATACATTACCTAGACACTCACATTTACCACACAGCATGTACTTCACATTTTCCTCAAAACTTCCATGCCATATTATTTTACTAGGTGGATGAACTCAACTTTTTAAACAGAAATTCTGCAACTATCTCTTTTGTGACAGAATTTCATTACACTCAGGATGCTACAAACAAGACTGGTTTGGACCTTGGACCTGCAGATAAGCCTTTTAAAATATAGGTGCTCACAATCTCTGTGTGGTAGGCCTTCCTGGGAAAGTAAAATATAGGAAGAAAAGTAAGAAACAGTTTTATGACCTGAACTCCACATGACTAAGAGAGTCAGTTTGAACAACTACGTGTCCTGTCATACCTAGTGGGAGAACTTGTGCTTTTATTGCCACTGTTGTGATGTGTTGCCTCTGTGAGCCCAACTGGGTGTTCTTTTGTAGCTGGTAGATATCTTAATTTTTCTCTCTCTGTCTAAGGTATTGCTGCCAGTGTGCATCAAGTGAAGGCATTTCTCAATCACTCTGCATATTTATCCTGCTATTTTCCAAACTCTCAGAAAATCGACGTAAAGGATTTAATAGTTTTTTGGCAAAAAGGCTCTCAGAAAGTGCTGCATGAAGTATACTATGGCCAAGAAAAACATGAGAACCTTAGTCCTGAATATATAAACCGCACCAAGGTGGATAAAGACAAATGGATCTTGCAACTGTTAAATGCAGGAGTTGAGGATGAGGGACACTATGAGTGTATCATACAGCACAAGAAAAAAGGACCACCAGAGGTCATACACAAATCTGAGTGCTCACTGCACATCACTGGTAAGTAATCTCTTCCAACTGCCATCTGGTCTGAGGGTTTGGGGCAGGATTCTCTGTGACTTTGTTCAATCCAGAATATGGGTCCTGTCTTCAAGCCACTGAGAATGTACCTGCACAGAAGCAGAATTTTTAAAGATGGATAAGAGCCTTCTCAATAGGAAATCCTCACCTGTGAATTAAAAGTACTCAGGTAAAAGTAATCAGAAGTAGAAAATGAGGCAATAATGTGCTCAGTGATCTCTGATTTCTACCCTGTCATACTCTATAGTGAAAACCATTCTGCTTTCTTCCTCTTGCCTCCTGCAAGTTTTATGACTTCTAAGACTCTGGAAAATAAACTTCTTCATTTGCATCTGATGCACTACCTTCTATTAAAAGTAGCAGTAGTTATCATCACTGGTGGTACATTAGAATTGAAACATAGCAAGATCTCTGCAAATACCCAGCTATTTTATGATCATATAAATTGCAAGGAGATTAAAGAAAAGAACAGCTCACATGGAGGAGTAGAAATTCATATGTTGAGTTAAAGGAAAACTGAAAATATCTCTGAAGAAAAAATGCATTAATGAGATTCAACCTAATTTTTTTGCATCAGAGATTTTTTTGTAATCAGAGGAAAAGGCAGTAAATCTTTTAACAGGGAGATGGAAATGAGGCACCAATCTTTCCGTAATACTTTCTAACATATTTAATAACTCCTAATGTATAACCCTAATTTTTTTCTATTTTAAACTATTCTGTTAGTACCCTTTATCAATATGCATGTGTTCTGTCTTCCACTGTGATAGTGCTAGTCATTAATAACAGCAGCTTCTAACTTCCACTGGTGTTTTCAGGCTTCAACGTACTGCTCTAAAAGTGAACAGCCCATGTGTAACTGCAGCCAAAAAGGGAGTACCAGGACATCTGAGCCTGTTTGGCTTTGTGTTACCAGCAAGTGTTCCCTCTATCCATAGACAGAAAACCTAATTTGTTAATATTTATTCTCTCAGGATCTACTTGACAAGCATTTTCAGTAAAGTTTTAGAACTCAGAAACTCATAATGTGCACTCAGTACCAGGGCCTCCAATTTAAGAGATGCTCAATTAGTTCAAACAGTTAAGTCAGTTATCAGCTTAGCCAACATCTGAGCAACATGTTACAGATATCTCATATTTATGCAGTTCAAGTCTCCCACACCTTGTAAGGTTTAACTTAGGAAGACTGCCTTAACTATGTGCTATTGTGTTCCTTCCAAATGAGTCGATAAATTCCTCAAGGAAGGAGCAGTATAAAACCATATTTTAAAGACAAACCATTGAAAATAATTAGAAGAAAAATACAAATGTTTTAGGGAAATACAAATGTTGAAATGTACCTGTGCTCACAAGCTGGTTTTTAATTAGAATCTCATGTCATACATGGAGGGCTTTTTGTAGTTTGGCATGTTGCACTTAAAATGTACCTAAAAAAGATTATGTGCTGTACAAGAGTGACAGGGCAGTCACACGAAGCTACCTAGATCACTTGGTGACCAAGCCCATTCAGAAATACTGAAGTACAGTTTACACATGTTATTTTTAAGTATGACATTAATACAATATATAGAGAGCATGAAGCTGTGTCAGCAGAGGTTTAGGTTGGATATCAGGAAAAGGTTTTTCACCCAGAGGGTGTTTGAGCACTGGAACAGGCTCCCCAGGGAAGTTATCACAGCACCAAGCCTGACAGACTTTAAGAAGTGTTTGGACAAAGCTCCCAGGCACATGATGTGATTCTTGGGGTGGTCCTGTGCCAGGCCAGGAGTTGGACTTCAATGATCCTTGTGGGTCCCTTCCAACTCAGGAGATTCTACGATTCTGTAATATGTATGTTATGTGTTGTGTATAGCCAGGATGACACCTAATAATGATGAATTCATATCCTGTTCCAGAAAAAAAAGAGAAATGGAAAACTTTGGCTCTTAAAACATACCAGGTAGGGACCATGGTGACAAGCTGCTTAACTGGAAAATCTGCATGACTGCAGTGCATCCTCTGGATGAAGCAATAAGGGAAGTAGGTGAGAGGAGGGAAGCTGTTTCTGCACTACTCAGAGTGCTGGGAATTAAGCTGATGTCAGAACAGAGACTTAAAGTTTGTGACCTCCTTTTAAAGGGGATGTTAACTGAAAAGCATGAAGAAAAGCCCTGCTAGAATTATCTGAAGACTGGAAAAAATACTAGAGACATTAAAACAATCTGATTACCTTATAACACAGAATGATGAGAAGAGTCTTGTTTCCAGAGTGTGGGAACCTGAAATATACATAATATACTGGATATTTAAAAATAAAAGATTTAGTTCAGTGACAGTCAGTGTTGGGAAGCAAGTGCAAAGTAAGGCACATTGTCACTTAAGAAAATAGAACAAAACCAAGTAGTGTGACTAAGCCATTGAGAAAAATATTAAGGGCTTGATGGATCTGCTGTGTCTTGAAGTATTTAATCTAAACCACAGCCTTTTTGGAAGATTCTATATTTAAATATGAAAGATGCCCTGAAATGTGCTTTTCTGCTAACAACAAAAAACTCACATATATGTAGCCCACATCCTGCATGCAACCAATATCATTTTCCAGTAAATAGTTTCCAGAAGCTATAAAACAGAAGTGCGGGGTATATTCCACTATTTCCACTTGCTTACTATCAATAAGATTGAAACTCTTAAATCACTTGGATGATGTGACAAGTTTCACAGCCATGGATTACATTCCTGCCATCTCTCTAAAATACCAAGAAGAGAATAAATACTCCAGACCAGAAACCTGACAGCAGTCAGCTATGCAAGTCAGACCTTGAGCCAAAAAAGAAAGCTTGAGCTTTTCTGAGGGACAACTTAACTAAATTTTGAGGGACAAAAAAGGGGGGGGGCTTTTTCAATTTTGCTTTCATATCCATGGATTCTCTTGGGGGGATTTAAGAGATTAAGCTAAATCCTATTCCCTGTGTGCTACGATAGAGCAAATAAAAGCAACATCATGCTTCTTTATTCATCCACATTAAGAATTCAATAGAGCAAGGATTACATCCTGGATCCAACACTCTGAGTGTGTGTTTAGAAGACTGAAGCCCTCTTAGGCACAATCCTTTTCCCCTTCTCCAATATTTCTCCATATTGTCTTTAGTTTTATTTGCACCAAAATAATGAAGCATTTTCAATAAAGACTTTCAATGAAGTCTTGAGTCCACTTCTTGGAGTTTTTGCTGATTTTTTGGGGGGGCATGGTTTTCTTTTTTAACTTACTCTATGCCAACATGGAGTCAATATTATGGCTACATTCTCTCCTACTTTTCTATTAGAGACTACTGTTTTTACTAAGACCTTTTAATCAAACAGATTCTTGTTGAGAATATACAGTAGATTTTTAAGAGACAGTATTGGTTAAATCCCTCCATTTATCATTCATATTTTATGTTTAAATAATTCTTCCCAATCCTGTTTCACTATTTCTTGCCTGGGAAACTTGACTTTTTAAAGCAATAGGTGTGTTTTTCCTTGCCTGCGATGAGTGCTCAGTGATACAAAGTACAAAAACCTTCTGCTATAGTCATTTCCACCTAAAAAGCTAAGATGAGGGAAGATTACTACCAAGCTGTGATGAGTGAATTACTTGATATGCTGCAAAATGTTTATTCACAATACTGACAGATACCAAGGATATTTCTGCTCAGGACAGCCCTGCACCTCCAACTTACTGCAGCTGAATTCTCTCCGATGATCTCTTTCTCTGCATTTCATAGTTATAAGTTTGTTGTTTTCCCTTTACCCATTCAGAAGGTCGAAAGTAGGCAGCATTGTGTCCCCCTCCCATTTTTTGCTCAAACCCTTACCTGTAAGCATGCTGGGTTTGATTAATCTGAGGTGTCAATGGGTCTAAAGGAGGTGGGAGAGACAGAGGTCTATTGTCTGGCTGATCAGACTTACATCCTTGAAATACATATACACAAAACAACAAAAAAAATCATAACGAACAAAAAAAAAAGCATAAAAACCCCTTCCTGGAATGCTCATTTTCTTCCCAAAGAAAACTGTTTAGACTTGTTTCTTCCTGAAAATCTTAAAAAATTGTCAGGAACTGTCACAAATGTGGTAAGTCTGGCTCATGATGCTTTCTGTTTGGTCTGTTTCAGCCAACTACAGCCAACCTAAGATAGAACAGCTGCACAGCGGGGAACTAAAGCCCAATGGACACTTGAATCTTTCCTGTTCTTCCACTGGAGGTTATCCAGAGCCCCAGGAGATGACATGGCTAATATTACGTGAAAACACAACACACAGGCATACGCCTCACATGGATGTCTCACAGGATGTTGTAACAAAGCTGTACAATGTTACTAGCAAGCTGAATATCCCAGTTCCTACGAACAGTCTCACTAATATTAGCTGCTTGCTTCACCTCAGAGAGCAGCTGGGAAGCCTTGTCTCAGTGCCACTAGGCATAGGTGAGTCTCCATTTGCCCATTCCAATTTTTGCACAGGTGGGAGCAGGGCTTATTGCAGTAGAGCTGATCACAGATAGCAGCATAGTCAAGGCAGAGAGTAAACCCTAAGTAGCAGCAGTTGTATGTTCTCCATCTGTTTGCCACTGAGCATCCTCTCTTCTCCACATGGGAAATCTTATTACAGCAAGGAAAGGGCACAGAGAATGAAGACCACTGCTACACAATCCAGAACACAGCCCTAGTCATCCTTTCTCTAGAAGATGCTACAGTAGCAACGAAGCAATCTGGATGTCTGGATTAGGCAAAAACCAAACACCAGAGTTGATAGCTCTTGAGAAAGGTTGCTGTCTCACAGACTTAAAGAACTGTTGAGGTTGGAAGAGGCATTTGGAAATTATCTAGTTCAACAACTCTGCTCCAAGAAGGGTCAATAGTTAGCACAGGGTCTTATCCAGTGGAATTTTAAATACCTCCAAGGATAAAGACTCCACAACCTCTCTCAGCAACTGTTCTAAATTTTGACTACCCTGAAAGTATAAAAGTGGGTTTTTTTCTGGTTTAAAGTGCTTGAGCTGCTATTCTTAATCACTTTTCAGAGAAAGGCAGGAGGCAAAACAAAAGAGTCCCTTGGACCATATTTGGTTCACAAGCTGCCAAATATACTGCGCTGAGTTTAAGTGTAAAGGCCATGAAACTTGGACTAGTATTAGAAGCATTCCTGGTAGTTTTCATAACATTTGGCAGAATGAAGTGCACATTCCAAAATGACTATTTGGGGATTTTTCTTCTCTGAGATTGTGTCTTTTTTCAGACATCTCTTGCAAGAAGAAGCAGGGGACCTGAGTTTCAATATGACTTTATTGTTGGATTATCTCAGGGTTCCACATGACTGATCCTTTCTTTAACTAAAGCAGTATTTTATTTATTTTCTGGAACAGGAAAGCATCTTTTGACATGTTTTTGTTTGTAAGCTATGAAACAAGCACATCAAAATAAAGACAATTACCACTTTGTCTGTAAGTTTGATTGGCTTGCACATGTCACTTTTAGACAGTGCTGAAGATGGAGAGCTGTGATTCAACTGACAGGAATGGGGAACCAAGAGGGAATGGTAGCATTGCAGGAAAGCTTACCAGACTACTACAGACACGTACCTTCCTACTGCAGTGCAAAAGAAGCTTGCCACTTTTTCTGAAAAAGTTCCACAGTGCCATTTTCTTAATATAACTTTAGCTAACAAGCTAAGTTATCAATGCCAGATATGGCACACTGCCTCTAACATCTTTAAATTTTGGGACTTCTAAATAATATTCAAATACAATCCAGATGTCTCCTAAGGTCTGCTCAGTTCTACAAGTTGCTCGTGAGTGTAGACATGGCTATATTAGCTATATTGGCTATATTAGCTATAATGCTGTATCCTCCCCTTCCCTACTCAGTTTTTCTCGTCAGCTTTATGGAAGTAGTTACCTGATAAGCAGTGATGGTGGGTAAGAAACTATAAACTCCACATAAACTTAAGGGGTTTTTGGCAATAACTGAACCTCTATGAGCTGCTAACCCTACCAACCAAAACCTCAAAAACACAAAAACCAGAAATAGAGGGAAAGTCCTTTGCATTCCCTGCTACTTTCACATCCCTTCCAGCATTTCATTAGGCTTTGACCATCATTTGCAACAGATACCAAATAGTAACATATTCTTTGAACTTGCACAGTAGGACACAGCAGCATTAGCACAGTAGCAGCCTCATAGGCTCTTGTATTAATTAAGTTGCTGATCTCTCACATATTATGCAAACCTCAGAAACAGTTGAAGTTGTTGAAGTGATCATTAAGACCTGGTAGTTTCTCTAGGGTTTGGAAATTGAAATAAAACAGTGTGGATAGTGATTTATTGACACTATTAAAGCACTGTAAAAGCAAAGGATGCTGAGAGCCTTTACCTAAATTTCTAATTCATGTAACTTTGGGATACAGTGTTTGAGGTAACTGCCACCAAATTAAATCTTTGCTATGTGTATCTTCTCTGTTTCCTTGTTTAGAGATACAGGAGAAAGAAATGGAAGAAGTAAAGACAAATTTCTTTGTTCCACTTATAGCCGTGGCTGTAGTGGTCACACTTCTTCTGGGTTTTGTGATATTGAAGAAGAAAAGAAATATCTTGTCTACCAACCAGAGTAAGTTATTACCTGTCATTCAGCTCTACCATCCTTCAAGTCATAGGATTTATCCTTTGTAATCATGCCTTTACCTACCTTCCAGCTGCTGGGACAAAGTTATGTTTCATGTTGGACTAAAGCTAAGCTTCCCAGGACAATTTAATTCCTGCAACAATTTAGTCCACCCTGCAACAAGTCAAAACATCTTTCTCCTGTCTTGTCCTGGGATCTATTTCTCCCTCTTCTTCTTGCTCTATGAGACTGCCATGGCACCAGCTTACCACCTTTTCCTGTAGTTTCATCCTTTTTTTCACTTGGTTTGGGGTAGATTTGGCTTCTAAAATCACTGAACTGTGTAAGCCTTTCTTGTCCATCACTACTTAATAGAAAGGTGTAGCTTGAGAAGGGACAAGATGAACTTCCATGAAGCACAAGGATCTCCTTCATCACAGAGCTGAACAATTATCACGAGCTACCCACACACTGGACTGGAAGAGTCATCTTGTACTAGGATCAAAATCTGACTTTTGCTTGCATTTCTCTTTTGTCCCAAGTCTAGTTCTCAGCAGTTCAGGGTTTATTCTGCACTGAAAGGATCGTCATGCTGACATCAGAGTCTATTCTTCCTTGTAGCAAGCGGGAAATGCATTCCTCAGTTTGTCCTGTTTCCCTATACAGCCAATGGCCCTGAGCCCCACCTCATTCCTTTTCCAAATTCTAAGATAACTGGACATTTACTATCAACTCTTTTTCAGCTCCTATTTATCACATTTCTGTAAATCCCATATTCATCTATTTTAGGTGTCAGCCTAGCGGTCTAAGAAGCTACCCAGCTTGAAACTGAGACCATCACCCAGACTGCTGACAGAGAACCACATCTACACATAAGGAGTCTTATGTTTTCAGAGGCTCTGCCAGAACAAGGATCCTCTGCAGATGCCCTACAGAAGAACATGCAACACTTTTGTCTGATGGCTGAAACCTACTGCCCAATGTTCTCTGTTTTTATTTTTGCTCCAGAATGGTGGTAAAAATGACGCTCTACCTCTCTGCATAACTACTTTTTCACTGTATCTTTTATTGTGCACTGTGACAATGTAAAATCCTGAGAGTCGCTGACGAAAGCAGAGCTGTGTGGGTTATGGACTGTCTCAGAAACAGAAAGAGTTAGGCCACAATCTGTGAATCATAACCTTTGCTGCTAACGGGCAGGTTATTAGTCATAGATTCATTGAATGGCTTTGGTTGGAAGGGACCTTAAAGATCATGTAGTTCCACCTCCCTGCCTATTCATGAGGCACAAATGCTTTTGGCAGAGCCAGTGTGGCTTTGTACCCGTAACTTTCTTGTAAAGCTCCACACCAGAAACAGGAACTTCGGGGCACTTCCCCACCTTCTGAATAAATCGTGCAATTCCTATCAGGCATTTGAAACTAGTAATAATCTGAAGGAAATACCTGTTTTAAACATAATTTCTGATTATCTTAGTTTTTGTAATATTGTCCAATCTTAATATATCCAGACAATTAGTACCTCCACACTTTGTTCTTCTGTATTCTGACCAAATGCTGTAGCAGTTGTTCAGGATGATCCAGGGATAGAAAATGAAAGCATGAGGTATCATTTATACATGTGTGTATCTAAACATACAAAACAAAGCTGAGCAGATAATGAAAAAATATTACATGAGCAGGTCATGTTCCAGTTTGGTTGACCATGTCTTCCCTTTCTTAATTTTGCTTCAAATCTTGAAGATAGAGCAATCCATACACTATGGCATGTTCAGCCATAGGAGGTAATTTTACCTTTCAGAAAAGGTTCTTTTTCACTCAAAATGTGCCATCTCTCCAATGACCTCTGCACTTTATATTTTTCAACAGCATTGACATCTTTCAGGAGTAAGAGTGCAGCAGAACTGAGACAAAATTCTTCTGAGGTCTTGATTGTGTTTGTGGGTCTGGAATTTTCAGAAAGATCAGGGACATTAGCATCATATTCTCAAGACAAATTTGAGCCCAGAGTTGCAGTTTGGGGACATAAATTCTCTGCAGTTTCTGCTGTGTGCAAATATTCTGTTAAATGATATTGTAAGTTGCTGGATTCCACCTCAATTTTTACTCCTTTTTCAAGTGTGTGAGAGAAATGTGTGTTCTTTTGAGTTAGTTAAACTATTTGAGAGTCAGTTTATTAAGCTATTACACTAACAATCCAAATATTTTCATTCAGGTTAATATCATTCAAATGTTATTAGACGTGAAATGTTTTATTTTTATGTAAAAGTTTATACTTGTTAGCAAACTTATTTAATGATTTATTAAAGCATATGTCTTTTTCTGTGTTGCTGTTTTTATACTCATGCCACTAAAGCAGTATATTGGGGAATACTGGCATTTGATGTTCTCAGGGAGGAAATATTTCCAGAATTACTTCTTGGAAGCAAATGAATAAAATAGATATTGCTGCAATGGCCAAGAATGGCACAACTGGAGGTTTCGTATATTTATCCATGGAGCTGACTACATGTGCACAGCTCTGTGTATACATATCTCCTTGATTTATTGACCTATACACCTCAAAGACTAGATTAAAAATTCCAGTCAGAAAATTTGCTTTTTTTGATTCTATGCTGCAGGTTGTCAAATATATATGCTGCTTATCTGGTCAGCTTCACGCATTGACGGAAAAAAACATCACCAACCTTTCATGTTTTACTACAAGAGACAGACAATAACCAGTTCCAACACACAATGTATCTGGAATTCCATGTTAGGACTCAAGAGTCCTTCTATAGCACATTCACTTAGCAGAAAAAAAAATAATTCTGAGAACTTGGAAATTCAAGTTGGGCAACATGTCTTAGTACCTCTGAGGGAGCTTTTCACCCTGATACAGTATTTGTTACCACTATCCCTAGCTGTAACTAGTGAAAAAAGTGACATGGTGAGTTAGGTTTACCCTTTAATAACTCCCTTCCATCCTTAAATTGTTCCTAATTGGTGAAGTTGTTTTCCTCCTTGTGATACCTCTACTTTAGGCTGTCAACCTTCTTCTATTACATGCTTCATTTCTCTACCTTCTCTATTCTTGCTCTTAAAATCAACTCTAATTCTTTCCAGCAGTTAAAGACATTTAAGAGGAAAAGCAGATGGGCTTCACAGAAAAATCTTAGTGTGTCTTTCTGTTCATTGTATCCCTTGAGCTTTCTTTGTTCTCTGCATGAGTCACCCATTAAGCTGGTTTGTCTCCTCCTGGGCCAGGCAGTGCTGTCCCCCCACTCAGGGAGGCCCCAGGCCCCCTCCCCTCTCTGCCCTGCTATTCCAAGGTGGGAAGCCCCCCGCGGGAGAACCCTACCCCCCGTGGCTGGGGGGGGGGGGCAGAGCCAGGGCTGCAGCCAGCCCTGCCCCATCCCAATTCCATTGGTTACTGCCCCTGTCTATCCCCAATTCCTGGTTTTCTATTGGTTGCTACGTTTCTCCTATTGACTAGCCTGGGTACCTAAGACCCTTCCCCTTCCTAAGATTTCACCCAATCCAGTCCCAGATCTGGCACCTTCCCCCGGAGAGCTTATAAAGCCTCTTGCATTGTCGCAATAAACACTCTCTTTGCCTGGACTCCTGGGGTGGTCTTTGTCTCCATTCTCTGCGCCCTCTCAGACAAGGGGAAAGCAGAGTCCTCGCCCTTCTTTCCAATGATGCATAATTGTCTAGTGTGCTGCTCCTCCAGGTTTTTATCATCTTCAAACTTGCTGCATGTACGCTTGCTCCCCACATCCAGGTCATTAGTGAAGAGAAAAATAAATTAGTTTTAATGAAAATTCCTTAATGTCAGCACTGCTACTGCAACAAGCAATATTCCCTATGCTTAACATGTGACGGAACAGTGGAGTGTTGCATTTCCAGAATATTTCACAGTCAGTTCTGAGGGGATTATCATTAACAAAACATTTCATGGCAAATGTCCCTTAGTGGACTTTTTACCCTTTCAGGTGAATTATTTGCTGCCGGATGTTATATTTATCCACAGAAATATGGTTATTCTATCAAAGAAATCCAGTTCTGTGTGTATTATGTCTGTGTTTTGGTTTCAAATTCTTCCTCCTTTCCAAATTCAGAAGGCAACAAGAAAAAAATGCATTAAATATTTCTCTACACTGGAATGCTGCGTAGTCATAATTCACACCTTTGGTTAACATAATTCTCTCTTCGGTTTTCCATCTCCTGCATTTGGAGGGCCATAACACTGGTACAGGGAGGGATTCAAGCAAGACATATTTTCTGATCTCAGGATTGACTACCAGGAGGTTTTCTTGAAAAAAATTCAACTAAACAAGAAAGCAGATGAAAGCTGAGAAAGACATGGAAATGGTTAAGGTCTGAGAAAGTGTAAGGAGAAGAGTGATACACTGCGCTGGCTTGCAACAGGAAGTGCACATGCATCAAGTGCAGAGCTGCTTCACAGATTCCAGGAAAGCTGGGGAAGGCTGCTCTCCAGGCAGCAGACATGCTACAAGCCAGGAGAGATTCTGCGCAGAAGTCCAGAAACGCAGGATATTCCTGCAGATGTTAACTTGTCATACCTCCTCACATAGTTGCGAAATTTATTGCAGATACGCAAGATCAAATTTTCCTTGCACTTGGTGTGTTGTTGATACTGAGACCTGCATGTCTTTTGTCCATTGCTTTTGTTAATACAACTCTAAAACAAAAAACTAATGAAAATCATAAAAATTATGCCTAGCCACCCATTTCTAATAAGCAATGCTTATTATTTCAGAAGCTTATAGACGCTGGAAAAAGTAGAAAGATGAGCTGAGAATAGCTCAGACAGCAGTTACGTACCTACATGCACAGCTGATGTGCTGTGTATATTGCCTATCCTCTTCTGAAACACGCTTTTGATTTAACTTGTACAGGTGTGAAAATGGGGACTATGACACAGAACCAAATGAGAGATCTTACTTCTTTACCTCACACTGTTAAATGCACCACTGTATTCAGAATCATAAGTCATATCTCAAAAAGGTGTTAAAATATTAGAATTAGGAGAAGAAGTGATAAAAATTACTAAGGCTCTAGAAAGCATGTTTACAATATGAGGTTTATTCCGTTCAACCTATGCACACGATGAAGAAAATGAAGCAAGGACCTGATGAATGTGTCTAATACTCCCAACACCTGAAATGATTGGTTAAATAAAGAAGATCCTTTCTGCAGAGTGGCTCATACTGCGGAGCACAGAATTGGACATAGTATGAGGGGTGTGGCCTCACCGGTGCTGAGCAGAGGACAAGAATCACATCCCCTGACCTGATGGCAACACTCCTCCTAATGAAGTCCAGGATACCATTAGCATTCTTTGTCACTTATGTTCAGCTTGCTCTCCACCAGGACCCCCAGATCTACTTCTGCAAAGCTGCTTTCTAGCTTGTCAGCTGCTAGCATGTGCTGCTGCATGGAAAGGAGGCAGAGAAGTTGAGTTAAAAGAGTCAGAGTAATCAGGTTTCTTGAATGTGTATGAAAGATCCAGCATACAATACATGTTTGTACAGTGGAATAGAAAGGGACTGATTTAACAAAATATTAGAGGAGAAACAAAGTATGACACCTAGAAAGAGACACTGTGTGGAAGGAAAAGCCAAGCAAACCCAAGGAAAGAAAAGGAGATGCTTGGTTATCATATTCCTTTATGTCTAGATAGCTTCTGAAAAGAGTTATCAGTGGCCACAGCTTCTATTACTCAAGTTGCCAATGGCAACGGAGCATATTGTGAATGAGGTAAAAATCAAGATTTTCCTAACAGATCAGACATCCAGAAGCAGAGGACTTAAAGATTCTGAGATAGTCTTTCTTCAGAGATTTTTCTTTCTATGCCTGGGATACCATGCAAGATCCACTGTCCAACCACTGTTCAGAGAGTGTCTCAGCTGAGGTTGGATCAGATTGGATGGGCTGAAACTGGCAGAATTGTGCTGATGGACACCAGCAGATCTTATGGCCAGTCACCTTTGTCCAGCTGTATTAGAGAAGATAATTTGAAGAACCCCTCAATAACAGCTAGTTTCTTCTTTAGCTTTAGTTCAACTACAGTTAGAGCGTACACTTAAAAGTCAAAGCTATTGCTTACCACCTTTAAAATCATGGGGAAGCAGGCTAGAAGTGATCAGGACTGAAAGCTATTTTGCAGACCTAAGCGTTTAGAGAAATTTAATTAGACTAATAGGAAGGTGTTTTTTCTTAATTAGGTCAGTGGTTAAGTCCTTCAATATTATGTATGTACGCAGAGCAGCAAATGTAGAAGAACAACTCGGTACAGGAACAAAGTAGGTTTTATGAAGCAAAATACCAAAATGCTTGATCAGCATAACACAGTGAAACATCAAACCCCAGCTCCCCTTAAAGTAATGCAAAGCAGCTGTTTGATGCCACAGCACAGAGTTAGGAACCAGAGCACACACTTATCTTCTCTTATCAGTTTTACTGCTCCTAAGCTTTCTCTCATGGGCAAAAAGTGAGCGGAAGGCTGGATTCAAGGGCATCACATCCCAGACACTCATCCGTGGGGGAATTCTGGGGTGCTGACTCTGGCTGGCCATCCTAAACCCCAACACAAACACCTGCAGTGGCCACTGAGGGAAAACGTAGTTATGTGTAATACTGACGGTCCTCAGTTAGACCACGGCGCTTGGCTCTTTATTCCCTCTTTCTGCTCCTTTGCCCTCCTGCAAGGCTTGACCAGCGGCACCCTCAGACTCCGAGCATCTCTGGCGCTCTCCCCCCACTCCCGCAGAGTGCCTGAGGCAGGGGAGCACCTCCGCGCGGCCGATGCGCACCGCTTGCACGGACACCCCAGCACTCTTTGGATTCCGCGTCATTTTTATTTGAATTCCACACCAATTTTATCCCTTAAAAGCTGAGGCGGAGGCGGCCAGGCCGGCTGAGTCGCGGGGTCCCTCTGGCGGCTCCGGCCGCCGCTCCCTCGGCGCTGCTGCGCCGGCACAGGGCCGTGTAGGGATGCAGTGCAGGGGATGCAGTGCAGGAGATGCTGTTCAGAGAATGCAGTGCAGGGGATGGGGTGCAGAGGGTGCCGTGCAGGGAATGCAGTGCAGGGGGTGCTGTGCAGGGGATGCTGTGCAGGGGATGCAGTGCAGGGGATGCTGTTCAGGGGATGCTGGGC
Source organism: Sakesphorus luctuosus (assembly GCA_013396695.1). NCBI lineage: Eukaryota > Metazoa > Chordata > Aves > Passeriformes > Thamnophilidae > Sakesphorus > Sakesphorus luctuosus. The sequence goes on from VWZD01002485.1 coordinate 44,452, forward strand.
AGGGGCTGTTGTCAGGAAGTGCCCAGAGAGGAGTGGGGTCACAGTGCCAAGGGCTGGAAACGGCTCAGGAGGGCTTAGATCCCCCCTCTGGCTCCAAATGGGATCAGCACTGAGGCTGGATGGAGCTGCTCTGGGCTTTGTCCTGCCAGGTCCTATGAACATGGTCGCAAGACCAACTAGATTGCAAAAGACCTCTGAGATCAAATCCAACCAAACACCACCTTATCACAACTAGACCATGGCACTGAGTGCCACATCCAGTCCTTGATTAAATATGTCCAGAGGTGGTGACTCCACGATTTTACTGGGCAGCCAATACCAATATGTAATCATCCTTTCCTGTGAGGAAATTCCTCCTGATGTCCCACCTAAACCTCTCCTGGCACAGTTTAAGATCATGTCCTCTCATCCTGTCACTCACTGCCTGGAAGAAGAGACCAACACCCACCCAGCTACAACCTCCTTTTGGGGAGTTGTAAAGTGATGACATTCCCCCAGAGCCTCTTCTCCAGTCTAAACAATCCCAATTGTCTCATCCAATCCTCACGGGAATTACTGTCCTGACCCTTCTACAGCTTCATTACCCTTCTCTGGACTCAAGGATGGAAACTGCATGGCTTTCCAGGGGTTGCTTGATTCCTCTCCTGCTTGACTGTCCTAGAGAAAAAGTTGTACCTTATGCCCAACCTGAGCTGCTCTTCTTTCAGTCTCTGGCTGCCATCTCCTATCCTCCCATCGTGCACAAACACAGACAGCCTGGCTCTATCATCTTAATAACCTCCTGGTGGGTGTTGGAAAGATGCAATTTGGTAACTCATCTCTGGGTCAAAGGGAGGTCACTGGGCCTCCCCTCTCAGTGCAAATGCTCCAGTCCCATCACACCTGGATGGTCTCCCACCAAACTTGCTCTAGTTTATTTATGTCTTCCTCATGTTGGGGAACACAAGACTAGAGGTATTCTAGAGGTGATCTAAGAAGTGCTGAGTAGAAAGCCATAGTGCCATACCCCTCAGTTGATCTGCTGACAGTGCTGCTGTCAATACAGCCCTGGATGCCACCAGCCCTGTTTGCTGCCAGGGTGCGCTTCTGTCGTGAGCTACATGGACAGAAGTCATCTCACCAGCATTTTCCTCTTTATACCTTTCCCCCAGCAGCAGCTAGCACTTTTGGACATGAGGTATTGGGAATCTATGTATTCACTCTGCTGGTCTTTAGTGTCATATTGTAGTTTTCTTGTCATTTCTTCCCCTCTTCTCAGGCCTGGCTCATGATCAGTCCCACAAGTCTAGCTCACTCTCGACAAATTCTTTTCAATTCTCTCACAATTTGGGAACTTTTATTGTAAAACAGGAAGGTACTCAAAAACACAGAGGAAAGGAGAATTATATATGTGAACAGAACTCCAAGGCAGTTGGGGTGAAAAAGAAGACATAGGACAACAAGACAGGTTTAAAAAAGAGGGGAAATGGATTATAAAGTATATTTGAAAATGTAAAGCTGTTCAGACAACTGAATGCAACAGGGAGAATTGAATTCATCCAGAAAATTGAGATTATGGATGATAACACAGCAGACAGGGACAGAGAGTCTTTAAGGGGAGAAGTTCCTATTTTACAAACTGTACAGGTGAAAATTACAGTTGATAGAAAGCAGTTTTTCTCTCAGAGAAATGGTTAAGAATTTAAAGTATACTCTTACTCTTAAAAGTATGAAAAAAGGGTTTGTAAATGCTGGAAAATATCTAGACAAAGTGTCAGTACTATACAATCCAAACAAAAAATAATCCTTTTCCAGTTTTAATTATTTGCCCACCCCCCAACTACTTAGTGTAGTATTAATCCTTTCAGTTTATACTGGCACTGCATACTTCTGAGACATGAAAATCCATCCTTCTATGTGTTTCTAACAATTTCCCAGCATTTAAGTAAGTTGAATAGGCACCTGTAGAGGAAAGCCCCAGCATCGCTATTACTACACAGCCATAATACCTCTCCCTGTGCAAGGTGGAATGGTACTGACAAAGTATTAAGCTGGGTAGGGGTGTCACAGTGACATTTTGCAAAGCACTCTTTTGCCACATTCCCTGCTGAGCTCAACGTCTTAAGGAAAGATGGTGATACCATGTCCTTACATGGTAACACAATGTTACAGTGCACAAGCAAATGAGATGAAGGAAGAAGTCCTATAATTGTGGATTTTTAGCAGCCAGTTTTTGCTTTCCCTGGGCATTTTAGGAGGTAAAGTGAATAGCATGTGGGACTTGAAGTCTTGGACACCTGACCATAAGTATTTATTAGCTTTATATAAAAATGCTACTAATCTATTACTGATCTTCTCTGAGATACTTTGTGTACATTCCTACTATGGCTATACAAACAATATTAACTGAAGTTCTTGTCTTGACAAGATTTGAAAAGTACTTTAAAACCCCACTCCCTTTTCTTCTCTTTCTCCTTCTCACACATGCAGGAAAGGGAAAAAAAGGAAAAAAATAAAAATGGAATGTCCCACCTTTCTAGTCATGGCAGCAGCTCTGCATGTTCCCACAATATTCTGGAAGAAAGCCATCAGTTATCACTTCAGCCATTGCAGATGATACCTTGATTGTAGTAGAAGCATCTTTTTTCCCACCTTTCTCTCTAAATGTCTGAGTAATTTGAAGTAAAATTACAATCTCTGTGCTGATGTTGCCAGCTCTTAGGCATGTTTGCCTCAGAAACAAAAGTCATTGGACTCTCCACAGACTTACCTAAAACATACCTGAAAGCCAAATTGTACAAGAAGCTTCAGAAATACATGCAGGAAAAGCATGCAGAGTATATTTCCTGATTCAAGTGCACTCCTTAAATAACTTCTAGTAAGTATGTTAACAAATACCGTATGCTGGATGGCAGGCAACTGCAATGGGTCTTCCTAGCTCTTCCGGGTGATGTAAGTATAACCAAAATGCTGTACATGTGAAAAGAGGAAGAAGGCAGCAGATCACCTCAGGCTTCTGAGCATTAGTTAGGTAAAACTAGATCTTGGTGCATTAGGACCTTCACAGTAACTTGGTGAGAGAAAACCAGAAAAAACCCCAAACAAACAGTCTTTAGTGTATTATGGCAATAGCACTACTCAGCATTCTGTGGGAAGATGCACTGCTTTTATATTAAGCAAGTGGTCCAACACAGCTGTCAGACATGCAGTTTCGGAAAGAAGTGAGCTAGATTTTACACCTCGTAGAGAAAGCAGATTGCTTTGACATATTTGCCCAGTGGTCTTCTCCCAGTGATTAACAAAACTGCCTGTTACTGAAGGAGGAATCTGCCATCTTTAAGCCAGAGAAAAAAGAATTACAGGATCCTCTACAATGTCCCTGATGGGAGTAAAAACGAAGTCGTTGGTGTTGTGGACCTCTGCTACAGTAACACATCCAAAGAATGAGCTGCAGTAGAGTCTCAGACATAAGGAAATGCACCTGAGAGATTGTTACCCTCAGTGAGGGAGCCATGTGAAGGCCTCCCTAATTCTGCATGTGTTGCATTCATACTGTGTAGGACCAGCTTACTCTTAAAATATCTGTGGGCCGCAGCAATTGTTTAACAGTGCCTATGGAGAAATGGTCCAAATGAAATTAGAAGGACATCTGACTAATTGAAAATTCCAAGCATTTGAAAGTAGATAGGAAAAAATAAAATTACTGTTTCCATTAGGTAGAACATGATTTCTAATCTGGCATAAATGAAACACTTCAGCAGTAGAGAAAGCCTGGAACTGAAACAATGGATCTAAATGGTTCCAAAGGAGAGCTGAGAAAACAGTACCATTGAAACTGAGAAAAAATAACTTTGAGACAAGGCATCTGTGAAAGTCCTAGTATCTTTGTAGCACTGAAGTTTATGTCAGGGCAGATACAGAAATTGGCATTGGAGTTATCTAGATATTTAGGTGATTCATTTGTCAGCATCACTATGATAAACAAGCATTTCCCAAGTGACAAGTTCTGTCACGCTGCAACAGCCATGGGAGAACTAAAGCACAGAATTAAGCAATTTGGCTGAAGTCATCATACAGGAAGGCTTTGAAAGAGCAAGGTATGGAATCTGATCTCCTGAAAGTCACTCCATGATCTGATCCACTAGGCCACTCTTCCTTGATGAGCCAACTGCTTGACAACTGATCTCAGTCACTGCAGACCGTTTTTCCAACAGGAAATCCACATTGGGGACTTTACTTGAACCAGTTTAAAAAAGGATGTAGATGTTTCTGAATGGCAGTTGGATAACAAATGTGATTAGAATCTGAGCAGACTGATCTTCAAGGGAAAAAGAGCAGAGTGGAGGAAACAGGTCAAGTCAGAGGCTTGAAAGTAGCCACTTGACAAATGTGGACTAAAGGAAGTATTGGTTTATTGGTTTCATTACCCTGTATTCTTGGCACAATATGCTTTTGCACTATCTAGAGCAAACATCCCCACTTTTCACTCATCCAAGGGAATAGACTTAATCTTATATTAATAACAGCATTTCTTAAACCAGCCATTGGCATTTCCATGGCTCCTAAACTATTGTACATGTGCAGTCAGTACACAGCAGTGTTAATAGATTTTCCTTAGTGATCTTTTGGTAGCCGCTCACTTCCCAGACACCTATGGAAATGCACCTCATCAGCAGTACAGTGCAGATATAGCTAGTAGGAAATGCCAGGAAGCTGTCAGTAGGGATCAACTTCCCAACCTGATCAGGAATTTTTGAGCTTCACCATGTTGGGGATAATACAGTAACAGACACACTGCCTTGCAGGTAATTTCGTGTTTTGTTTGCAGCCATAGAGAACACGCTTTCTTGTGTGCATATCCATGTGACTAATTGATGTCTCCAGTAATTCCAGCCCCTCTAAAAAAAAAAAAAAAAGCCTTCGTGTTATTATCTCCTTATCTTACATGGTCAGGCCTCCAACTCGGGCTACTTGCATCAGCACCTTTTTTTTCTATGCTGGTCTTGCTGACCTGTGCCTTTTGACAGCTGTTGTTAAAAAGGTAGTTACCACCAGGTGATAATGCATTTGATACTGACAAGCAGCATGTGCTCCCAGGCCCCCCATGTGAGGAGTTTTGCACAGCTTTTAAACACTATGCTTCTTTAAACTGGTTATGGATTTTAGGAAGTACCATTGTTAATTAGGAAAAGATAATTCTTTGAAACCAGCCCTGCTAGTGAGAAAGTGTAGATTCTCATCAACAGACTCAGTAATAGTTTGGAGGAAAAAATTATATGGCTATGATATCTGAATTTAATGCTTTCAAATCAAGTCTTCTTTTTCAACTGGAATATCTTCTGTTTTCTAACAATTATGTTTTAAAAGGTTTAAAATTTTCAGAAGATCAAACAGAAAAAGTGATTTTCAAAATTAGTTTAATAATATTTCAAATATCCCCTATTTTCTTTTCCCACAGATTGTTTCCCACTGTGAACTTCCATTCACATTTTTAGGGTCTTTATGACACTTCAGGAAGAAGAGATACTTCTAAATCAGACATTCACAGAATCAAAAACTGCTTCAAACTTCTCTGCAACCTTTCTCTATTTTTTTTCACGCCATTGATTCCTAAACAGATACTGCAAATCAGGCACTCTTCTAAAGTGGTTCCTTCTAGGGACTTTGCCAATAACTTTGCCTATTTTCTGAACATCTGCTTGTGTTCAACGTGGTTCATTTAAAATCACAGACATTTGGCAACATGATTACAATCCATCACGCCCTTTCCTGTAGACCACTTTGGTACTCTAGGTGTTGTTCAGACTCTCTAGATCAAAGAATTAACCACTTCATATTTCAATTCCAGGGTCTGAAATACTGCAAGAACAATCTGATCTATCTGTTCAGTACTGTGCTATTTCTAGTTTCATTCCTGGTTGATGAGGGTAAGTGAAGAGATATGTAAGCACATAAAAGCATAAATTGAATTTAAACTTGGAGCACTAATGTTTCGTACAAACATGGAGAAAAACATGAACCAAACATGCCTAGCATTGCTGTTGTCAAGCTCTGTATCCAGGAAATAACTTCTTTGATACTGACAGCACCAGTACCACAGTGTGCAGTGTCCCAGGTGGAGACTTGGCACTCAGAGCCTGCAGAGCCTGCAGTAAGGCTGAGACTTCACCAGCAGTGCTGCTGCTTTGTCTAACTGTGTGTGATCAGTACCTGCACTCTTATAAAGGTGGGCAGAGTAGAGGTAGACACACATAAAAAGTTTTGCAAACATTGTTCATTTATTAGAACACAGGGCTGAGGGTTGAGTATCTGATCTTTAAAATAGGCATAATATTTCCTTGCCTGGGTAGGCATCAGTCTCCCCTTTGGTAAATCACAGCACACCTTTCGCTAGTCTTTGGCTGTAGGAAGGATTAACCTGTTCATGCCTACATTGCTAAAAATTATTTGGCCCTTTTAAAATTTAAATTCTTGGTGTTATAAAAACAAGATCCACAGTGTCCACTTTTGCCAGCCCTTGCTTTTCTGATTGCCTGACTTGACTTTGCACCTAAACTCTGCACATTAGTAGTGTCTCTGATTGTTAGATAAGGTAATGGTCCCCAGAGTCACAAAAACGCTTTAGCATCCCTAGACAAAGGGAAAGGCACTGTGATAGCACAAAGAACTGTTTACATGAGTTAAAAAATAACTTTTAACCTTTGATCTTGAAGACCTATTTCGTGTGTGCACCATATGCTCAAAGGCCTGACAGCTTTGCTTCACCTTTTTTTGTGCATGCACTCTTTGACTCCACAGCCCTTATGCTTTTAGCTTGATGGCATCCAAGATGTTTCTTAGCAGTCATATCCTGCCAGCAACACACATTCTTTGCTCCTCAGGATCTGGGAAATTCGCTGCATTCCTCTCTTTTCCACACTGCTCTTTGGAGAAGTTAACCTCTGAAGAAACCCAAGCAAACAAACTGAAATCCCACAAGCATAAGGGATTTGCAGCATGTTGAAAATGTATAGGGGTGGAAAAACAACTCTGTAGTTGTCAGCTGAACCTGATCCAAACAATCTGATTGAAGATGATAAGTCGACTTTGTTTTGTGCAAAAAGACCTTTGTTTATACATTGGGTGCACAACAAGGGGAAACTATTAGTAACATTGAAGTAGCTGGCCTGGAATAAGCAATGTGATGGCTAGAAGAGGTCAACAGCAGCCTGTAGAGAAATTCTATTTTTATAGGGCTTCTGGTGACAAAGGAAATGGTATGGAATGTGGAAGGCTTATTTCAGGACAGGTGTTGCCTCTAATATTTGATTTAGGGAGTCTTGTGAGTCTGTGAAAAGGGTAGGAATAGAAATAGATATGGCCACAAACATCTTACCTATATGGTGATATTGTTGAAAGATTTTTTTTAAAAGACGCCATTTGCCCAAGCCAAAGGGTCACAAAGAGAATGTAAATATGAGAAAGATAGGGACAAGACAACAGCCTCACACTGAAGGTTGTGAACTAAGCCACTTGAAATTACAGGACTAGAGAAGGAAAAGGTTTATTCTTTCCCTGCTCTCCTCATATCTGCCTTTTCCATCAAGCAGTCAACTAGCAGTCACATCACTCAGCACTGTCTCACTCATGACATGATCTTGTAGCCTAATTCAAGTCTCTTCTCCAACTCGCCCTCTCTGCTGAAGCAGGTAAGGGCAGGCATCCTCTGCTGTAGTAAAGGTCTCCTCAAGAAAGCAGCATTCTGCCCCTGTATGTGTATGGCCAGACTTTGCGAATGCAGATTTTGGAAGGGCTCTCCCCACGTGGGTGTGCCCTTCCAGCCTGGATTTTTTAGGTGAGGCACAGCGTGCACAGAACTGGCCCCACCGTTTCAGTCCTAAGGTCCATCTGCCACGGCCGAGCGAGCTTGGACAGTGACAGGGAAGTCCTCGGGACTGTCACAGCACCCGGTACTGACCGGGGCTGACCCTGCCCCTATAGACCAGCAGCAAACGCTGAGGGAAGGAATAAAACAACAGTCCAAATGTGGTTCTAGAAATCCACCAGTTCAAGTCTTCCCTGAAAGACAAAACAGTCCCAGGTGAGGCACTGAAATGACAAACTTTTTTTTCTTTTTCCAAGTCATTCTTGATTTTTCAGACCTCTACCATAACATACCTCAACTGCCTCATTTCCAAGCTGAACAGCGTATTTGGTTTCTGCCTGTACATAAGCTATTCCAGTTCACTGGTTATCCTTCCTCTTTTGTGCCTCCTTAGTTCCAGTATATCTTGTTTTCAGTGGGAAAGATCAGAGCTGAGGATAGCATTCAAGATATGGGCATGTCAGGCTTTTAATCTTCATATGGTGTCTCCTAGTCTACTGTATTCAACAAGAAGCTGAAAGGTAAAGAACTGGTAGCTGAGCTGCAAGCAGTTGTAAACAGTGTAAGTCCTCTTGTGCTTCTAAAAACAAAGAATAAAAAAAGAAAATCAGCAACCATGAAAATAAAAAGAACAAAAAACCAAGTGCAAATTACAGAATTTTTACTATCACCCAAAACAAACTAGGAGCAGAAAAATAAGTCTGAAAAACAGCAAGCTACAATGCCAAATAATTGCCTTCTGTCTTACAAGATGATGGCTGATGACTTTATTTCAAACTCCAAGCAAAATAAATTGGATTCTGAGAAAGTTAAAAAATTAATAACTACAATATTTCTGGGTGTGGAAGGTGCTGCTAGAAAAGCAAACAACTCAAAGCAAATGTAAAGATTAAAAGAAAAGGAAAATTGTGAAAGCAAGAAGTGTGATAACTTCTGATGGAGGACTATGAAATAATCAACATAAAGAAAAACGTGGAATACTAGTGTTAAGACTCCGGAATGTGAGATATAATCTCTCAGTACTATCATTCAGTCATGCCAGATTGGAAAACTGAAGATATTTATTCTGGGAAGCATAAATATTATACTGACTGCTGAACTTTTGTTATAAAAAGTAAGTTATGTTTAAAGTGCTTCCTGTCGTTTTAGAGTTGAAAATGCATAATGAATTGAGTAATTAGATTATATTTATAGCAATCTTTTCCCAAATTCCTAGAAATCTGAGGTGAGCATTAAGAAGAAAAGAACGTGAATTAATGTCTCATTGAAACTTGATTATACTAAGGGTATGGGCCTTTCAACCTTAGGAGCAACTTTGGCTCACAAAAACATTTTAAGAACTGCTAAGCAAGGGTTAGCCATTTGGAAGAATATTCCTTGGACTGACTAATGTTTCCCTTGTTGTTTCTCGGAATGGTTGCAGGAACCTTCAAAAAAAAAGAGGCATTCTTTCAGCTATTTATAGCTATTTCTGTTATAGCTATTTCTCCTGATTCAGTCAGGTCTCCTTTCTGTTCCCAACTAGGCTTCTTAGTTGTGATGATACCAATGTCTGGGGGTCTGTACAAGGGATAGGATCAGTTTAAACACAAATGTATTTTTAATTTTGATTCTTTAATCGGATTGATTCTCCAATTTCCTACCCACCTCCACAGTCAACCAAACATAACAAAGAGAGGAAAATGAGTGTCCGGGGCTGAGGGAGGCAAAGAGGAATCTCCTAACTTTGTGGCTCTACTTGGAGAACTTGGAGCCATAGCTTCAGATACAGTCAGGTGATAAATTATATTCATCTAAGTATCTTGTTAGGCTTTATTTCTGATAAAAATCCAGAACTATTCGTGTCAAGTCTTTTTGTTTTATTTCAGTAGTGACTTAGTTATTGAGTCAGCCACCAGGCAAAGGAGTGGCTTTGGCTGTGGAATCAGGCAGTTAAACTGGCCAGTCACTGATAGATAATGAGATAAGCAAGACTGTATGAAATTTGTTACAATTATACCAGATCACAGCTGATAGGGTGGGAAGGTTTACAAATACCCAGCACTAAAAGCCTATGGAATAAATCAATGCCCAGCGGGACAGAGAGACTGTTTGTTTGCAGAGTTACTAATTCTTGTAACCATCTGAAACTTATCTCTGCAGTACTGAATGTGGATATTAATTCTAGTGAGTTGATTCCTTATGCGAAGGAGAGACCACACTTAACCAAGTGTGTCTTTGGAGCAAAGAGCTTTCCAAGAAGAAAAATACTTCCTTAATTGAGATATCTTGTTGTGGAAACTATTAAGACTGATGTAGAAAAAGAATGTAGTAGGGCATAGAGCTAAATATCTTCTTCCCTTGCTCTTCATAGAATCATGGAATCATAGAATCAATTGGGTTGGAAAAGACCTCCAAGATCATCAAGCCCAACCCTTGGTCCAACTCCAGTCCCTTTACCAGATCATGGCACTCAGTGCCATGGCCAATCTCAGTTTAAAAACCTCCAGGGATGGGGAATCCACACATGATGTCAACGTTGACCAGTAAGTGAGTATTTAAAAGCCACTCAGAAAATTCTCAATGTGAATAAAAGCCTGAAGACTACTCTACTCAACAAGCATATTCTAAGACCTCATAACAGTGGGAAAGTGCATGACAAAATGTAGGTGCAATACAGTAGCAACATTTAAAATTACTTTTTTATGCTTTTAGAAGGAAACAGATTGTACTTTCTGATCTACATTTTAGATATCATATCATCCCATTAGCAACAATGACACAGAAGACAAGAGGAGATTAATTATTTCCTTTCTTTAATGACTAGATTTATTCAGTAATGGCTGAACAGTACATGTGACCATTTCACAGGAAAGCAGAGGTGGTTAATGAGACCTTCATTAAGACTGATGATCAAACAATACCATAATGAAGGTGTAAATTCAGAGGCTGGGATGTTATAAAGGCAGGAAAGCATTATGAACATGTAGTTCTGTAACAGAGACTGTTGAATTCGGTATTAATGCCCTGACTATTAAAAAACAGTTTTATATTGAAAATATTTTGCATGAGTAATTGTTGGTAATTTTTCTGACACCTATTTGTCAGCAACATTACCAAATTCACTTGATTTCAACTCTGAATTTGCTTAAATTCAGATTTCCATAAGTGTTTCTTGTCAGGCTGGGTGTCTGGGTACAAATGCAGGCAAATGAGTGTCTCTCCATATTTGAAGAGTTGAGAGCTAACCCATCTCTTTCTGCCTAGCTGAGAACACCAAACAGGTGTTCCTTTTGCTCCCAGAAAACTGTTCTTGGCTTTGAAACTGAACTCTCTTATCACTTTCCCCACTACCATGTTGGTACTGAATGGCTGTGAAAAACTCACACCTTCATCTTCCTTTTCATAAACTAAATAAATCTGTCTCTTTCAAATTTTCACTGAGGCTTTTTTCCCCCAAATCTTTAGTCATTCTTATGTCCTTTTTCTTGCTCATCTCCAGTTTTAAGGCCATCTGTCTTAAAGCAAGAACACTTGCACTTGGTACAACATTCCATCTGTTGCCACAGCAGTGCAAATCAGAGACAGAAGGTCCTCAGTTTAAAAATTATCACTTTTCTGTGCAGCATTGTTTGGGTGGACCTGATGTTCATCTATGTGTCCACTGAGATGTTCAACTCCTTCCATAGCAGTTGAGGCCTCAGCCACAGTGAACACACGCACAAATGTCAATGTGTGTGAATTTCTCGTTATTTCGTTTCTCACTCAACATCATCTGAAGTGATTTGATTGTTGTGAATGAGTAGACGCGCAGAGCAAAGACTGATGGCATTTTGTGTGAATCTAAAAAGATATGGAGAACTACATTCACCCTGGGTTTAAGACTTTTTTCATCCAGATTTTAAGGTCCTGACTGAAGTATCTTGTTTAGGAGCAAAAATGGCTGCAGGCTGCCTCTTTACTCCATAGATTCAGGCACCTTGCTGTTCTGATGTTTTGTTGGGGCCTTATACTTTCAGTCACCTTCTGTTATGTGTTATACAGTAGCCTAAAGGATCTGCCTTACATCACTGCTCACCCCACCAGATCTTCATCTCTCTGTTGATATTAGATAAAAACAGGACACAGCAACTAAATTGTAGGAAGGCAGATCCCTGTGATTTATATGGAGCAGTGCATTAGCATTCAGTCTGTACTAGAGTAAAAACTTTCACTTACAAAGATTGTAGGGAAAACCAGCTTTTGACTTTCATCATTATGAATAATTAACCACAACAGCAGCTGAACTTAAGATTCATCTCAGGTAATGTTTGTTGAGGCAGATAGTACCTGAACTGACCAAAAAAACCCCACACCCAGTCAACCTGTCAAAATCTGCTCGCACCTGAAATGGCATGAAACAGAATTGACTTTTTAAATTAATCACATTTTAAAATTATATATGGTGTGTCAGCTAATTAAGATTCTTCTGTTCTTAGAAGCCTGTTTATTATTCAAAGTGTAAATTCTCCAAGAATACCATAATTTTGCGACAGATCGTATGTGCAACTCGATAGTGGAATAGAAATTACAAGAGAAAGGAGCTGGGAGAAGAACTCAAAAAAGCAAGCTTATGTACATATGGCTAGAAATCTGGTTTAAATGCAGCACTTCTGTGACATGCTCTTAATAGAAGTGCAGCAGATCAGGAAGGATGGGAGCTAAGGAGCTGTAGGAAACATGAGAGAAGATCATGGGTGAACCTGATCTCAGAACAAAATGAACACTTACGGTTCAGTTTCCACCTTGAAACTTTTTAACACTGACATATAGGCACACCAAAAGCACTTCTAAATATAGGAGGGGAATAATTCCTGTAACTTCAGATTTCTAATTTCAACATGTTTCTGATTTCTGTGTTCGTTTTTAATCCTATGGCATAACTTTTTCGTGGGTTGTCGGTGCTGAAGGGATGTTTGGAAGCCTCCTCTGAGGTCAGATTTGATGGTTTTCCATCCCAACACTTCACTTGCACTAACTGCAGACTAACACAAAGGGAATAACATTCACAGACCTTCAGACTTAACAATCACTATTGCCTCAGACAGTTGTAACTGCTTTTGTGCTTCAGCCTGAAGAAAAAACAGACAGACCAATTTGCGAAAGCTTTTTCTGTAGCTCACCAGAACCAAACTTTGGAAATACAGAGAACACATACAGATGTGAAAATAAGGGAAGACAGTGAGAGAACTAATACCAGAAGGAAAAAAGCCCAGCACAACCAAAACAAAACTGACTGAGGAAAGATCAGAGAACACAGAAAGAGCCTGACTGAAAAAAGCAGACAGCCAGACACTAGTAAATTTTGCCTTCAGTTCAATTATTGTGCTAATGCTGGAAAGCTTCATCCTCAGTGGCCTGGTTTTTCACACTAGTTATTGCTTTTCACTTAAGAGCTAACAAGAGATAATGTTCACCACCCTCATTTTTAAATAGTTGCTAACAGACTCAGGAGCTGAAATAATGAGAAAAGCAAGTCCTACCTCAGATTACTTTTTGAAGCTGATAGCTTTCTGGTTCAGATACCACAACATCCATTTTGACTGGCTTGCATCTGGAAAGTTTTCTTTGCAATCATAAAATGTGGACATAGAATCATATAATCATAGAATCGATTGGGTTGGAAAAGACCTCCAAGATCATCAAGTCCAACCCTTGGTCCAACTCCAGTCCCTTTACCAGATCATGGCACTCAGTGCCACGGCCAATCTGTGTTTAAAAACCTCCAGGGATGGGGAATCCACCACCTCTCTGGGCAGCCCATTCCAATGCCTGATTACTCTCTCTGCAAAGAATTTGTTTCTGCTCTCCAACTTCAATTTCCCCTGGCAGAGCTTGAGCCCGTGCCCCCTTGTCCTATTGCTGAGTGCCTGGGAGAAGAGACCAACCCCCACCTGGCTACAACTTCCCTTCAGGTACTTCTAGACAGTGCTGAGGTCACCTCTGAGCCTCCTCTTCTCCAGGCTAAACAACCCCAGCTCCCTCAGCCTCTCCCCACAGGACTTGTGCTCCAGTCCCTTCACCAGCCTCGTTGCTCTTCTCTGGAACATGAAAGTGTTATTTTATCCATGGCTATCTCCTGAAGCACAAGATGATTGCCAATGAAGGGAAACAGCCAGTTCACTGAGCTGCCCATAAGTAGGCCAAATGTGACCTATAGATCAAACCAATGCAGAGGCCGAATATTAAACAAAGGAACTACAATAGTTATAAATAAATCTTTAACAGAAAATTCCTTGCTGAAAAATTAGAGTAGGATTTTAAGGAGAGTGTGCTTGGCTGTGTTTAATAGAGGGACAATGTTCTCTGTGTGCTTCTGCTTTGATATTCAGCAAATACCTTGGAGATTTTGTTTTGGTTTTTCATACTCCCCAGGACAGGATATTTCAGGGTTGCTCAACAAATAATTGCTCAAGTGATATTGCTTAGGCTGCTTGTATCTGTCAGAGTAACACTGCCCAACTGCACAGATCCTTTTAAAAAAATCTAAGGAGGGAGAAGAAACATTTAAGGATAACGAAATAAGAAATGCCTGTGCCTGAAAAAGGAATACGCGAACAAAGACAATGTAGAGGGAAAGGAGTAAGGAAAATGTGAGGATAAAGAAGATCAAGAGGGAAAACAGTAAAGGAAATGTGAGAATGGACATCACCAGCTGCTTCCAGATCCATACATGAGGAGCACAGACCCTCACCAAGAAAGCAGAACATTTCAAAATGAGTGGTCCTGGAAAATGTACATGCAGAACAATTCTGCAATGGCAGCAGGGGGGATGGACTGGATGTGAACTTATTGGGTCTCTTCCATCTCCAGTTTCTATGAAAACAGTCACCATTCTTTAGCAATATGATAAATATTTAAAAAAATCATAGTTACAAACTAAATAAAACATATTAAATAACAAGTGCAGCCAATTTAATCATGACTTTTCAACTTTTTAAACCAAGACAGCAGGGAGGAAGAAGGAACAGGCTTGAGATTTTTAGTCCTCTTTGTTTAAGGCTAATTCACATAGGACACACCTTCATGAGACTTGTTCAATAACATTTGTGGAGCAGGGCTGGAGTTGTTGTTGGATTGCCCTCAGTCCACAGGGCTGCTGGTTTTATCCAATGCACACTGGGTGCTGTCTCTCTCTAGAAGCTTTTAATTCAGATTTTGCCTTGTTTATGTTTCACTCCTAGCTGGACTAGTAGATTTCATTTTGGGCAGTGTAATACCAGTCTAATCCTTATGCATTTAGTAACCAAAAACTGATTCCATTCCTGCACTGAGCAAAACAACAAGACCTGCCCTCCAAGAGCAAATCTGTTCCTCTGTAAGGGATCCATGTGTTGCAGATACACAAACTTCATGGTCCTCAGCAGGAGGAGAAGAATTTTTGGCTCGACAAACATAGAACTCATTATTTGAGCACGTGGTGTATCCATAAAGTCTAGTTGCAGCAAGGGGACCTGTGTTCCATGGGACAACCACTAGACAGTGATATAGCCACATCTACACAGCAAAAGTACATCAGCGTCACACCCCTCTGACAGCCCCAGTCCCTTAGCCTAACTGTTCAAATTTTCTCTGAATCCCTGTAAAAACTCGGCTTGCATACATTCCTTCTGAGTGCTCATCATTCAATCTCAGCAGAGAGGAAGCCTTTTCTCCAGTACAAGCTGAAGATGAGGAATTTTCTGGGGAAGAGGGATGTAGGGATATGCCTTGCCTGTGGTGCTCAGTTTGTACAATGGGAAGAAGACCGTGTCGGTCTTCAGACTATCAGTCTAGCTTCTTTTGTTAGCAATAAAAGGAGTTTAAAAAGTTGAGGCAGACATAGTCATTCTTCCTGTCACATACATTTCTGAACTTATGTACCAGAACAAAATAATGGAGAGCCTGGTTCAGACCTTATTGCTTTAGTTCTCTTCAGCATGCCAGGCCTTGGGAAAAAAATTCAGTCATTAGTAACCTGGCTCAAATTAGGGCTTCAGCTTCCCAGGCAACTGGCTCAAAGCACTTACATCTACACTCATTGTATTAAGCCTACCTCTGGCAAACACTACTTGCATCCTCAGAAAGCTTTGTCAGAATGAACCTAAGACTCTCCAGTTATCCTATCTGACTTTGCACCTTGACATCTAACCTTCATAGATTCTTCCTGACCCTTTCTTCATCCCCAAACACACATGCACACACTGGATAAGGGACACTCACAAAATGGAAGAGGCTAATTTACAAGAACATCAAGCATGTCCTAGCACTAGTCCACCCTCCAGAACAGGACCAGGTGACTCAAGCAGCTTTCCAAGCCCTTCTGCAGAGCTGCCTGGCTTGAGAGACTTGACTTGAGAGCTGTTTGGGAGGTGACCTAAGTCTTTGTCCAGATGATGGGAAGAGTTGCTCCTCTGCAGATTTTCTGCAGAAAAATGCCTCCGTGGCATTAACTTGTCCTTCATACATAGAGGGGGCCACAGCCAGTGAACAAAATGTCTGTATGAAATGAGCAGCCTTCAATACTCTCTCTTAAAAGCTTTGCTCACATCAACAAATGACCTCACCATACCTTTGTGAGACTGTCACTTCATGGCACCTGCACATTCCCTGCCCTGGCTATTCGCTAGGATAATTTGGGATAGAAAAAGTCATCCACAGAGCCAGTGTAAGATGGATGTGTAATGCCATCCAACAGAGCCATTATTCCTGACCAGGAATCATCAGAGACATTATCAAAAGAATCATCAGCCAACATAACTTGCCCCACTGTGCCCCAAAATGCAGCCCATGAGACCCTGTTTGCCTTGATTTTGCACAGTAAGCTGTGCTACACACATAAATCCTCAGTAGGTCCAACTGATTACAGATGCCACTCCAATCAATGGTTTCCTCCAGGAGTCCTTACCAGCAGTTGCCCACCTGTCTCCCAACCTGCTTTTGACTGAGTTGCTAAATATGCCTGAGCATCTGATGATACACAGTTGAAAACCATATAAGCCCTGCAATCAAACAAAACTCTTGCAAAAGGAAAGTAGCTGTTTCTGAGCATCCTTCTGTCTCTCTGAACTCTCTTGTTCTGTGAGATTCCCTTGTTTCTCCCTGGAGAGTCTCCCCGCTGATGCCACAGATGCCTTTCCATCATAAAGGACCTGCTGCAACTTAGCAGACTGGCTTGACAATACAGCCTTTGATCCTTTGAGATCAAACCCTGAAGGCCACAGTGCAGCTGAGGTGACCACACTATCACGGAAAACAGAGAAGTCTCTTGCCACATCAGCTTTTCTCTCCTTTATCCTTAGGTCTGGAATTCCGTCTCAACCCTTCCCAGCTTCTCCTTGTTTAACTGTTGGACTTGAGAGCTGGTTTAGGCCTTGTAGGTCCAGACTGTGGCTTTGACTTGTAGTTTTAAAGAAACTAGAGACTGTATGTTCACTGTAGTTCTGTGTATTAATTTTCTTTTTGCTTTCATATATGCCTTTGAAGACGTGATCCTCAGTATTTGTTGTGTTCCTTCTTTCTCAGGCATTGTATCACTGAGCTACTAATGCTGTTTCGTATTGCAATAAAGAGGGAATTAAATAATAAAAATAAGATATTTGGATTTTACTTTGTATTTTTATGCTGTGTTTTAAGTCTTTGTTGTAGATGGCAAAGGCAGAGAGAAGCTGGGATATAAGGACTAGGTTCCAAATCTCTCCCAAGTCACTACTGAAACTGGCTCGGATCCAGAGTCTCTACTAAAACTGTCAACTGCTTCTGCAAAGAGTGACTGCGAAACTGCAATCAGCAGTCATTAGCACAGGACTCAGAATGTTAATATTTCCACGGAGTCAGTAGCTTACTCTTTCTTTTTCTTCCCACCCTATTCAAAATAAAATGAGGTCATTTGAAACAAAATGAAGGATAATGTGGGTTTCAAAAGGACAGCATAGGTAATTCTTCCTCTGAAATGCTCTCTGGCCAGCTGTCTAGGCTATTTCCTTGCTAAGTGAGAGATAAGGGTTAAAATCTGTTTAGACACAAGAGGAACTGAGCCTTCTGCATCCTGGCTGGGCTCCCCAAAACATTGGGACCTCAGGGGGTACTGACAAAGTGCATTCTGGTGTGGTTTGCTTGAACTCTGTAGGTGAGAAAGAGGAAGAATGCCTGTCATATTGCTCAGGCTTAAATAGAAGGGCCCTGAATGGATGTGATTTTATTACCTTGGCTTGTGTCACTAAGGTCTAGAAAGCAAAGAGTTGTCCAGCAAGATCACAGATTGTCCCTATGAGTTGTCCTACTGCCTCTCCATTGTCCTGTTTTTATTGGTGAAAACAGGTTTTGCTCTGTTGATACTATCATGGTGAAAGAAACCATTACACTGTGATGACATCACAGATAATGGGGAGATAAAATTAATATTGAGATAATTTTTTTTAAAAATCTGTTACATTGTTTCTTATTTACTACAACCATGCCTCAAGTACTGGGCCACAAAACCCTATGGCATAAATTGCATTCTTGACTATGTGGGGGTAGTGCAGCAATGAATACAGCAGTGTCTGACTTACAGATTTTGTGGAAGAAGTTTTGGATGGTACCACAACATGGTATCTGTCCTGGATCATTTGTGATTTAAAAGGTTTTGTTTCATTTCATCTCTTCTGTCTCTGCCACAAAGCTATAAAATTACTTAAAATAACCAACTTCCTGTTCTCCTCAAGTTTCTGCACAACCAGAGAATAGCCTTAAAAAAACTCCACACCTTAGTCTCGTTGCCATACTACAGCATGGTCCTCAAGAACCTGACTCTAAATACTTGGTGTACAAAGAAATCACTACTATTTCTTCAAACAGAATTTTATTTTGATCTGGGATTTGAAACATTAACACTTTTGTCTTCTGCAGGGAAGTGTTAGGTTTTCTTGGGTCTGTAAATCAAACTTTAATTTAAGCTTAGTAGGGAATTTTCTGAATTTGTAGACCTTGTATTTGGAAGCATCTTCAGTTAAGCATGATTAAGAATTAAGGAAGCTATTCCTTCAGCTTTGCAATCAGTGATTTTTTTTTTGTTTTTAATCTGAGAAGTAATTGCGGTCATTTCATTATGATTGTGCAATCATACTGTATGAACTATCATAAGGATGATAATCAATTTCTTAAAAAGTTACTGTACTGCAGTGGAAGCAGGAAAGTAAAAACAATTATTTACCAAAATTAGCTGCCCCCTAATACATGAAATGCTATTTGAGGACATAGGTGACTTCAAGTCTGTGGGTAATTCTGCAGTAATATATGGTCTAGACATTCACTAAAGTTAAGGCTCATGGATCTCCTTCAGAAGCAAAGGTCTCCGTCACCTCTTCAAGATGAAAATATAGTACACTTTTAATATATTCTAAGTCTCATTCTAACCAGTACATCACAACTCTAAGAACATTTTTGTTGCTATTATTTGGCAAATGAAAACTCTATGCTCAGGACAGGTTCAGATCTCTTTGACTGGGCTGTCGAATGGCATAAGAGTCTGCGTACAGGGTTATGTGCTACTTTTCCTTAAAAAGGCATTTTATGAGATTAAGCGTTTTCAGATATAAATGGTATAATGATCCCAAAAGACAGTGTTGCTCTTAACCAGTGTTGGCAGATCTTTGGACTTGGAAAGCAGTGAAGTAAGTGCTAGCAAATAATAATGAAAACATTTCATTCTCTGCATTTCAATTCTTAGACCCAAATAAACTGGTAGGTACAGCAGATCTGGAGCTGTTCATACCCACACACCACACAACAGTTTAACTGTACAGAGTAAGATGAGGATTTTCATCTTCAGGAGATACAGGTCTCTGGTGTCTTGACTGCATGGACTTCAGGTACAAGGGAACAGCCTTCAACAGGTGGCCAGACTTTTTCGCTATGACCTGGAAGAAGACTCCAGTCTTGAAAAAAACCCTGTGAGATCGATGCTTTCTTTTGTTTTCTTTTGTTTTACCCCCGGTAGCGTCCTGCTGCAGGGGTATGTACCCGGGGTGCACGGGCACCAACAGGACCAGGCAGCAGCGCCGGCGCCGCGCAGGGAATCCGCCCGCGGGTCAGCGCCCGAAGCGCGGCCACGGGCAGGCTCCTGGAGAGATATCCCTCCTCCCCGCGCCTCCTGGGCGGTACGCGCGATGCCCTGCCCGGGGCAGCCGCCACCTGCGGGCGCGGGGCGGCGCGGAGCGGAGCGAGGAGCGCCCGGCAGGGTCGCCGCGGTCGCCCGCCCCGCATTGCGTGGCCCGTGGGAGCGGACCCGGTGCCGGAGGCGGCGGGGAGGGCTGGGACGGGGCCCTGGCCAGGGGTTTCTCTCTCCCCCACCCCCTCCTCCCCTCGCCGCCGGTTCCCGTGAGGCTGCAAGTGCCGCCGCGGCAGCTGGGGGGCCGGCAGGGGATGCTGCTGCCGCCGCCCTGCCCAGCGCCGGAGTCAGGGCAGCAGCTGGTGGCGGCAGGAGCGGCCCCGGCGGCGGCAGGAGGTGAGCGGGGCGCGGGCAGGTGGGTCGCGCCCGGGAGGGGAAATGGGGCCGGGGCGGGCAGCGCTGCCGCCGGGGCCAGCCCGCCCGCGCTGGGGGCTGGGGGCCCTAGGGGAAGGGACGGGGCGCAGCCTGCGGCGTCTGGACGGGCGGCGAGGCGGGAAGGGATGCTCCAGGGTCTGGCTTTGGGGGTGCAGACACCTGCGGCGTGGGGAGCGAGCCGAGGGTGACGGGGAGCCGGGGGCACGTCAGGCTGAGCGCGGCCGACCGTGCCAGATGCAGACGTAGTTCCACGGAGGGACCCCTCCGCCTCCCCTCCCCAAATCTTGGGCAGGGTGGTTTCTCATACATGTAGGATCAGGCAAAAGGAGAAATTTCCATAGAGGTCCGAGGTGTTTTCTCTGGCTGAAGTTATCAAGAAATAATATTGAGGGGAAGAACAGTAATTCATAACAAAACTTTAAAGAGCAACAGGTTGCTTTACTGAAATCGCACGCACTGGGGAAAAAAAAATCACCTCAGTGATCCTGATAGAAAGTGGCTAGTAGGACCATCTTGCACACCAATTTATAACACAATGAGGAGGTTTGGAAGGTCCTAGCACTACTCAAAAAAATTTCAACATATGTCTGAAAAGAGTTTCTAAAACATAATGAATCTGTCCTTAAAATCTTCATTTTTACTTATGTGAATACAGGATATGATATTTAGAATTATTTTCATATATTTGCTTAAAGTGTTTCCCTTTTTGCAGGTGTTTTTTCCCCACTTGAAACGGGTGGTCAATTTTGCACAGCCATCCTCCTTCCTGTCAGGCTCTATCCAAAACCCATCTCTATGTGCCTTTCTCTGCAGCTCTGGTGCAAACTAGAACTGATGTTGCTGGACGCCCCGGGCTGGATTCAGAGGAGCAGGAGGGGAAGCTAGTAGGGCTAGTAGCCCTACATCTCCTAGCCATGAACAGTGTACTGTTTGGTCATGTGTCATGAGGGAGAGGTCTCTGAAAGCTTCTCCTGATTCCCCCTTTTGAGAAGCGTCTCTGTCACTGTCGGGACTTTTTTGCCTTCTGCTCGAGTTTCACCACCTGGTGTAAATGCAGAGGATGTGCTGGGAGGGGCAAGGTCAAGGGAGTGTTAGTGAGGCGTTGCTTTGCCTATTTCCCAGGCAATGTAGCGCCTTTGAAAGTATTTATGCTAATTGTGGAAATTAGAGCCCTTAACTCCTGATCTTGATTTAGTCTGAGGCTGGGCAACTGTGGACTCTTTTCACTTACTGTCCTGTGCTTCTCATCTCGCCATGCTACAGGATTAAGCTCTCTTTTCAATGACAAATGCAAGTTCCAGCCTCAGGAACATAACCATTTCTGTTCCCTGTGGATTCACTGGAGTCTGGCCATTGATCCCTGTGATGTGATGCCCAGATCCATACATCTCTTCTAGTTGTGAGAGTGGAAAAATTAGTAGGATTATTATTAGAATATGGTTACTGAGCAGTGGTGAAGGGATCTGATGGCTGTTCAGATGAAACATTGTTTCAAAATCTAGTTTACATTTAATTGATGTGATTGAAGTTGTTGAAGAGTAGTCAGTTTTAAGGCAGATTGATTATGGCAATTTGACAAGAAAGCATACAGAGCATACCAAAGCAATTTCTTTCATTCTAGGACAGGATAAGGATGATGTTTGGAGTCAACTATCAAATCACCAGGATGATCCCAGCTCTGTACCCAGGTGTGTGTCAAATCTTATCACAGTATTTGACACCACACTGTCCTACCTGTAACCTCTCAAAAAGGCTGGTGATGGAGTGGGTTGCACGCAGGCAAAATTCTGACATAATTCTCAAAGCAGCAGTAAAGCAATATTGACAGTTGTACTGTTACCTCTTGTGCTAAAGTTAATGGCTCAATGAAAGAATTCAGATCACAGGTTTGTCAGTCTAACAGCCTTTCTGCCATTCTCAAACCTCAATATTTTCTTGATATTTGATAATCTTGTTAGAATTATCTTCTGAAATATGAGGAAAAATGTCAAGTGAGACAGAAGGACCTTTTCAGTTCACTCTCATTCCATCTACATGTTGGTTGCAAACAACTCTTCTGCATAAGTTGATAGGCTTTCTCAGTCAGTTATTAACTGCAAGGGTGCAGAATGCCTTACCTGCACTAATTTGTGCCAGCGATTTTGAGAACATTTGTCAGCGATTATTGACTGAGGGAGGGCATTGTTAGAGAGGTGGCAGCTTTCAAAATTGTCTCTGCTGATGTTTCAAGGCTAATTCCTTATAAACAGAATTTTTTGCTCAGCTGAGAAAGTTAGGATAGATAAGCTGCTCAGCTCACAAAATATGAGACTGTAATCTCTTAATGTGTAAATGAAATGATAGTGAAGACAACATTATCTAGTGACTTAATTGTAAAGACAATTTCAGAACCTGTTCCAGGCTTGGACACTGACATCAAGGAAACAATTTTCTTTCAGTTTTCCAGTTTCAAAAGTGAGGATAGGAACCATACCTCACACAGACTTGTTACAAATATCTTGGTTGGAAACAGGGGTTTCTAAAACACACTGGGATTTCCATGCAAAAAGCTTTGTATTGTTTCATGGTATGGTTGCCATATGGGAACAGGCAAAGCAGGGGTTTAAAAGTTTCTGATCCTTTTTCCCACCACTTTCAGGATTGTTCAATGGACTATTGTGATGCATAGGGTCAGTTAGCCACTTGTCTGTTCTTCAGCTTTCAGTTGGTCCTTATAGCTAGATCCCCTGTGTCTGAAACCAGCTCAACTGATCTAAATCCATTTTGGAATTGGAGGGAAAACTTTATGCTACTGAACTTGGTAATTTTTATTTATTAATAGTTAGTTAAGGGCACTTGAGTCTGACATATAAATCTGCCTCTGGGGACAGAGACTACTTGGTGCTGGATACTTTGATGGACAAGACACTGAACATCCATGTGAGTGTTTGATAGGGGGCAGTCAGTCAATAAGTGCCTGGGTTCTCATTTTTGCTTCTTGAAAAACAGAGCAGGGGGGCCGGGACTCCTAAACAGAGGTGTGACATTGCACATATAGATACACAATATTCTCTTTAGCAGAAAGCGAGGGTCATTGTGCTGCGTCCTCAGTTTGGAGATAGACCTGTGCTCCTTTGGACTTGTCAGAGTGCAGGTACTGGTGGTTAATGGTGACACTGCATGCTAACAGTGAGCATTGCAACACAATGCACAGGAAGCAGGAATCTGTCATGATACATACAGAGAAGAAAAAGAAGACAGAGGAAAGATGGATGGGGAACACAAAAAGAGAGAGGAGGCAAGGGTGGCAATAATGCTAGCAAAGAGAACATTTTCCAGTAAGCAGTTCTGAATGTGATGTAAAAAATAACAACTGAAAGTTTTATTTTACTACACAGAGCCCAAATTCTTCCTTTGATCTCTGTACAAGCTTCCTTTTGGCATCTGTGGGAGATCAGTGGAGAGAAGGGAGTGTGTAGTCTTGAATTTATGATGCAGCATGTAGACAGTCATGAAATGGAATTCAGTCCTCTCAAAAAATGGTTAGCTATGAGTCAAGCAGAAGGTACTCTGAGACTCCTCAAATAAATGATAAAAGTCAGTCAATACAAAGACATCTCGCAAACAAAACAGTAGGTAAGTTATCTGAATACTCTGTTCGTTGCAGCTAAACTGTTGGCTTCTATTTTAAAAAAAAAAATTAAATCAGTGACTGTGATACCACCTACAGGAATTCATTGAAGGACTTTATTTTTTTCTGTAATAATTTGCACAAACACTATTTTTGAGACTTCTAACAGTATTCAGCATCTAAAAAGAGTTATTCATCTTTATAAGTTAGGAGCACATTAAGTGACCTCTCATGAATAACAATAAATTCTCTACAACTTAAATTATGGGATCAGTTTAATATATTTTCCTAATTAAATTTACTACTTGAAAATAACAATATGGGAGCTTTGAAAGATAGATAACAGATTCACAAGAATTCACTAAATTTAAGACAGTTGATGTCAGATATTTTCCGGATGTTTAACATGAATAATCAATCTATTAATCTACAGAAAGCACACTTTTATTTGATGTCTTTTTGCCTATTGTGCTGCTGCTATACTTGGACAATTGGTATCTTGAATTAAACATTGGGGTTTGGGATTTCTTTACATACATCTTATGAGAAGCAGAACATTGAGAAGCAACCCAAAGTAAAATCTAATATTGAACTGTCATTCCTGCTGTAAGCAGTGATGCTGGATTTCTGCCTTCTGTCAGCAAGTCCTTATAGCACCACAACACTGCCCAGAGGAGTCTACTGGGTTTGGCAAATAGTGGGGCTTCTGACCTGTTTCTTGTCTGCACTTAGGACATGTCATTAACCACTATAGTGGTCTACAGTATGCTCTGCAAACACAAAAGAGAGCTGGTCCCTATCATAGGGTGCTGAAGTTGTCTCAGGCAGATTAGGTTAAGGAGATGAAAGACTTAATTTTTCAATTTCA
The DNA here is from genome assembly GCA_013396695.1 of Sakesphorus luctuosus. Taxonomy (NCBI): domain Eukaryota; kingdom Metazoa; phylum Chordata; class Aves; order Passeriformes; family Thamnophilidae; genus Sakesphorus; species Sakesphorus luctuosus. Next base: position 69,296 of record VWZD01002485.1, read on the forward strand.
TGTCATCATCTCAAGGCAGAGCTTAACAGATGTAGTCCTTTCCTCCAAGAAGTACTATCTAACCTGTATTTTCTGCTTTCTGTCCTCTATGCTTTCCTTTTTACCTGGTAACCTTAGTCTTCTTGAAAATGGGGACATTAATATCCCTTTCCTCTTTTCCTACCCTCTGGCTCACCTGTGGTCTGGCACCATTAATTAAGCGTTTACTTGTGAAGTTTATTTGAGAACTGCCTGTGTAAAGAAACATCCCTGAAGACAATGTAATGAATGGATGAACATAATACTGTGGGGGTATTTCCTCTAGCCCCATTATTTCCTCTAGCCCCATTGCTCCTGGCTCTAGTACCAACTGGAAGAATCAGGGGTGGGAGCAGACTAACTGTTTCAGTGAATGTGCAACAGATCTGTCTGTCTTATACTGGCTGTTTGTGTCAAAGTGTTCACCAGACTCAGGAGCTCCAGAGAAGCCTCCACCCATGGCTGTGTTCACATGGTCCATTGCACAAAACTCCACAGAGGCAAGGAAAAAGGGAAGTTGAGGTCTGGTGGTGATGGGATTCATCAGTGAATTTACACATTAGGGCCTGAGGTATCTCATACCCTTGCATCTTCCCAGAAGGATTGAGGTACCTCAGTGAGTACCATTTCAGGCAGACAAAGTACACCAACTAAACTGCAGCTGCTGCACCCCAGAAGAACAAGAATCTTTTGCATTTCCTGTGGCACATCTGTCAGACCCAATACCTCTGATATTCTAGTGAGGCACTGTGTAGGCAGGTTTAAATGTCTAGACTAGTGCCTCAGTAGTTGGTTCTTGTGTCAGGGATTGCCTCCTTCTTCCCATCTTCTTCCACCTTTCACCTCATTGCTGTCTTTGCCACACACAATACACATTTCTGCTCAGTTCTTTGGCACTGCTTGAAACCCTGCTATGGGAAGGTAGGATTGAATGGGTCCACAGGTTCTACACTCAGGCTGCTATGGTTGCTGCTTTCAAGGTGACCAATTTAGCTGTATGTGTTTCTTAATACTTTGAACATATCCTTATTGGTACTCCTTAGGGCCCTGTGACTAACCCTGAGCAAGCCAAGCAGTCCAAGCCTGGCAACAGCAATACAGTTTTCATATCTCTTTGTTTACATTTTAGAACATGTTTTACATCTAGTCTTTGAGGAGAAATTTAACTAAGCTGTACTCACTATACACCAAGCAGTAACCTCTACACAGTGCAGTGTTGCAGCTGTTCAGATACCATTCTTTCTACACGAGTGTTTTGTAAGTGTTTTGAATTGTGGAGGTTGTTCTTTCCAGGAACTTTGTGCTGGAAAGACAACAATCTGCTCAAAGACAATTAATCTATGCCACATGTAAGTCCCACTGATATTTTACACCTTCTGCATAGCCATATATTTTGCAAGACTGTCAAATTCTTGCACAAATTATAAAATGTCATACCCTACTGATGAATTTCCTCCATTCAGTGGCCTTCAGTCTAGGGAAAATGCACAGATTTATAAACCAAACTGTAATACTAAATCTTCTGCTGCCTGTGTTTATTATTTCAGGGAACCTGCCTGCAATCCTTACCTTACCTTTGGGAGGCAACTGTAATTCTCCTGTTTTAAGTATTAGAGATCCAAGGGGATGGATCCAGTTAGTGAATGACAAACTGAGTATGAAAGTCTGCTTTCTAAATAACAGAAATAGGTTCCACTTGTTGTGCCATAATGTCTTTTAAGTGCATTTTCCATAAAGCACTGTAATGATGTTACAAACGTTATTATCATCAGTGGTGTGTGAATGTATAAGCATGAATTCTTCATATGATTTAGACTTCTGTCTCTAACAAACATATTGGTAACATATTAAGTGTTTTTTGCTTGCTGAGACTGTCTTGGGTTGAGTAGTTTCAGCAGCTAGCCAGAGTACAATTACTACTGCTTCCATTTCTCAGGAAGCAGCATTTGCATAGTTAATGGTCTCTAATGTGTCATGTCCGTTTTCATGGACATTTTCATACCTAAGCCTTTGAAAGCATTGGTCAGTCAGAAAGCTCTGCTTAATCTTAAAAAGAGGCCTTTACCCTCCCTCTTCCACAATTAGATCAGACCACATACTTTGAATACTCTCCCTGGGAGCTTTCAGTGGAGAGGTTTGAGCAGTGTATCTCTATCAAGTGGTGCAGGAAGCAGTGTCAGTCTGCTGACTTGCAGAGATGAGATCTCAACCCTCCAGGCTTAAGTAGCAGCTGGATGACACTTGTAGGGGTGGAAAAATCTCGGTGTCTAAAGAGGATGATGAGTATCTCAAGAACTTTCAAGGACCTGAGCTTTAGTTCCTCAGTGTTAATAACTGCAATCCATTCCTCTTCTGGAACTTGTGCAACATTTGCTGTATTTGTTTTACTATACTTAAGTACTGAATTCTTCTGGTTCACAGCCATGAAAGGCAGAAGTGTTTAGTTTATATTGAAAACTGAGGTTCCAGTGAAACCACATGGTACGAAATCACCAAAGTCATAGGTACATTCTTGCTGACTTTGTGCTCTGACTATGAATGCATCAGTAACTGTTACTGGAATCTGACACAGGCAGGATCTGTCACCATATATTGCAAGTAGCCAGAATGAAGCAGATTAAGTTTTTGGTAGTTGTTTTGCTGTAGTTATTTTCACTTTCATAGAGTCCATTTCAGTTTTCAGTTGGGGCACTGAAGTATTTTGTGAAGGTCAGCAAAAATTGGACACAAGGCATTCTTAATGGGAAGAAGCTCCGTGCAACCAGTAATATCCATATATTCTGGTCATTGTCATTGGTGAACAACAATATGGAGAGAAGTGCAGTGGTTCTCCACGTTGCTGGACTTTCTGTGTGCAGTGATAGAGCTGAAACTATTCAGGTAGAGGCCTGATCTAGGCATTTTCCACCCTTTGTCAAACTGGAATTACTCTGGCTAAGTAGGACATATCTGATGTTTTATCATCAGCACTGTAGCTGGCAGCACAGTGCAATGAGAGGTGCTGCAGTTGTTAGCACTGAAACCAGCAGTAGTAAGAGGACTGGGAGCAGATGTGGAGACCTGACAAGAAGCAGTGGTGGAGTGGGAGTTGACAGAGGCATAAAGCTGGCACTGTCTGCTCTCTCAGACCTAAAGGAAATGTGGGAAGAACATTGTCCCTTGCATGGCTGTTGGAGTGAACGGGGTCAATGAGGTGAAACAAGAGAAGCCCATGAGGCTGAGTGCTCCCCATTTGTTGTTTGTGTGAGGATGAGACACTTTTCCTATATAATGTCTTCCTTCTTTCTCCCCTAATAACTTATTCTTTGCACTTTACATCAAAATGTTATTTTGTAGAAATAGACTTATTTTCTGTTAATGACATGTCAGGATGGCACTTATTTCCATGGTTCCAGGTAGGGACTATTGCTAGTTATATCTGCACGTGATGACATTTTTAGGAACCTTTAGGTTGGTGACAGTGCCTGGCAAATGACACTAAGGATCCCAATGACATCCTGCAAGAAAATACTATTATTACTGAGGAATAGATTATTTTAATGCCACTATATGGAAATAATGTAAATTACTTACTCTAAAATTACTTATTTTCCCCCAAAGTTTTATAGTTTGGCCAAAATATCTTTCCTAAAAGCAATGCCATTATATTGTTAGTAGTCAGAATTTTTAAAGAGAAATGTTAATCTGAGAGGGGATTTTTAGTAATCTCATTTTCTTAATCAGTATGTCTGTTGTGATGTTAACCAGGGTGATCAGTGCAGTTAATAAACACTAAAGGAAATCTTGGTGCTGTAGTTTCTGTTAACATTGCAAAAACAGCAAAGCTGACACAACAATTTGTATCCTCTCTCTTTATGTGCCTTGCCCAAAGAATTAGTGACATGTAACTGAAAATTGTTGACAGCTGTACCAACAACCTGGGGGACACAGAATAGCGTAGGTGACATTGAGGGTGCAGTTTGTTCTGACAATCTGCTGTTGCTGTCAGCAATTTGCAAACTGGCAGGTAAGTTTGGAGGGATGTCCATTAAAAACAGTAAGATCTTGTAAATTATAAAGAATATACTTGCGTGCAACACATGTGGAGTATTAAGATTTTGTTTTTATAGGCAGTGTTTGAAACAGTCCTACATTATATGGCCTTATTTGAAAGCTCTGCTTGTAGTAAATCAGAACACATTGAAATAGCTGTCTCAGAAATAAGAAGGGTTGGGTTGATAGAGCCAGGATTTGAACACACAATTCCAGACAGTAAAAAAAGTTGACAACAGCTTGGCATCCAGATACTGTCTTTCATCCAAAGATCTGAAAGAGCTTTTAAAAATGTCTAATTATAGCATAACATGTTCCCATTTTGTATCAAGGATTATCAAAGTAGAAAAAATACACAACTATAATTTTCAGGTTCAGATTTCTATTGTTAGGTACTCACATTCATATTCATGTCATTAATCTAAATACAGGTTTAGATGGCAACTTGCATTCAAGTTTGAAAAATTATCTGATTTCCAGGCCCAGAGATAAAAAGGAGGAATTTTTGATGAGTGTATGAAACATGTAAAAGCCTAAATATTTTGTTTCTCTTTGGGATTTGTGCTTTTAAGTTTCTTTTTTTCTTTTGGAAATTTCTCTCTGGCTTTAGCCAGTAATTGCCAGCTAACATACCTCTGTGATGCTTACACTAACATTAGACCAGCTTCTTCAGGAGCAAAGCAACAAAAAAATTATTCAGGTATATAATAACCTTATAACTAGGAAGCAAAGAGAATTCATAATTCTTAGTTAAGCATGTAGCACAGCAGTGGTGGTGTATACCCAACAATGCACATTTCCTTCTAAGTGAAGTATTTTAGGTGAACAAGAGTTCACATCCTGTGGGGGAAAAGGATGATGAGACCTATACCTCTTAAGTAAGAGAACATGATTTCACTACAACAGCTGACAGTGGTGTTAGATAACTTACGTCTCTCATCTTTCCATTCCAGTGCCGTGGGTTGGTAGAAATTGAACACTGTGGGATCATAGAATGGTTTAGAGTGGAAGGGACCTTGAAGATCATCTAGTTCCACCTTTCCTGCTGTGGACAGGGACACCTTCCACTAGAACAGGTTGGTCAAAGCCCCATCCATCCTGATCTTGAAAAAACTTTCAAGAGTGGAACATCCACAACTTCTTTGAGCAACCTGTTCCAGGGTCTCACCACCCTCACTGTAAAGAATTTCTTCCTAATATTTAATCTAAAGCTCTTTCAGTTTAAGGCCATTTCCTCTTGTGCTGTCCCTATATCCCCTTGTAAAAAGCTTTCTTGTAGCCCTTTTTGTACTGGAAGGCTGCAATATGGTCTCCCCTCAGATTTCTCTTCTCCAAACTTCTTATGTTGGTGAATGTGGTACTCCAGGTAGGGTCTCATGGAAGTGGAATAGAAGGGGAGAATCACCTCCCTTGACCTGCTGCCCAACTAGGATATAGTTGGCTTTCCAGGCTGGAAGTGCACATTGCTGAGTCATGTCAGTCTTCTCATCCACAACACCTCCAAGTCCTCCTTGAGCTGCGCTCAGGTGCCTTGCCTGTACACTCTGCCTGTCTTTCCTCTCTGCTTTGCCTGTAGACTTTGTCCGGTTTAATTGTAGGTGCTCTAAGTTAATGTTGTGGCATTGTTTCATCCAAAAAGTTTATGGAGGACAGTTTTTAAGTTGAGATGTTTCTAAAATCCAGGGACCTATTTCTTTGGTACCAGCCAGCTTCCTTAATGTTTCCTATACCTGAGGAAAATACCTTTGAGAATTAAAGTTCACATTCTCCCAGGGGTCCTCAGCTATCAAATAACACTGTTGAAACCACAGGCAATTGGGTGATACACAGAACAGTCCTGTGGCTGCACTGGGGCATGCAGGGCTGGGGCTGGCCTCTGTTTGTTACTGGATTTGGGCAACTCCAAAGATGACATGAAACTATTTTTGTTTCACCTCTTCTGGTGTTATGCCAAGAACAGCTTGGAGAACCTGGGCATGACTTGTACAGCAACATTTACTTGCATGTAATTATTCATTGCAGCACATAGTCTCTTCTCAGTCAACTGTTTAATCTATGGGTGGTAACAGATGCTTGGATTCATTTCTTTCTGTTACTTTTAATTCTTATTAATAAAGCAATAAAATCCTTATCTGCATAGATTATGTAAATCTTAGAGAGGCAAAAAATAAACCCCTCTTCCACAGTTTATTTAGTTTGTAAAGCTCACTGTAGTCCTGACATCTGTTTAACATGGTGCGTGGTTACAGTGCAACTTAAATGGTTAAGAGTAATAATTATATATAAAAATCTGCAGATGTCCTCAGTCTGAACCAAATTCATAACTATATATAAAAATACAAACCTTATCTCAGCTCTTACTCACTATGCCTCTGTTTTTCCTAAGTGCCTGAAGAAGCAGAAAAGATCTTGTGGTTCCTCTGCAGGTTGCTGACTGACCTGTCCTTCTCACACTGTCTGCTGGGACCATTTCTTCAGAAGCATTCTCCATGTTCCAAGACTACCCAGATACATATAAAACTACAATAACAGCAGCCTGACATGATATTATTCTGGGAATACTCTCTGACTGTGTAAATACAGATTGCGTGATAAAGTGAATCTTAGCTAGTTGAAAAAATCAAAAGGTCATTCTCATTCATTCTATACTGAGATGAAAAATTAAAAAATGGATCAATAGAGCAGCACAGATTTGAGCTCATGTTGTGGAGCTCAGTCAATTATTCTTCATCTCAGTCCTAGTTCATGTGCTGCTGTGACTGAAGTTATTTTAGCTCATTTCAACAAAATAGCAAAATAATTGTTCAGGTCCAGCTGTGATTTGAGGTAAAGCTCCTGCTCTAGCTACAGGGTGATTTAATCATGCATAAGCAATCAGATAATTACAAACTGAACATAGGTAATATTTAAAGCAGGTCCTGAAATTTTAATTACCTTTACAGAGATTTTAATATTTGTTTAGAAATTTATGCCAGGAATTAATTTACTTCATAGTTCTTCATTTAATGTTTGCTATTCCATAGTCTTAAATTATTAGTTTAGAAATTAGTAAGCATGTACACAACTATTGGATCGTTTTATGATCACATGGTATCAAGAGGAAGAAAGTTTGTCAAATGTTGTTTGTCTGGACAACTCTTCTGCACTCATAGATTAGAACAGAGTTTGAACCTCTGTTCAAAGCTGTCCCCTCTTTCAGTCTGCCTGCTGGTTTCTGGTGCTGTGCATTTTTCTCATGCTGCCCCTACATTTCCTGTTGTCACACCTTTCCCACACTAGCAAGTTTGATTCAATCCTCTTGCTATGTGGTCTGCAAAGCATGTTTGGAGGTTCATGCTTTGCAGGTGAGAGATGTGTTCTTCACCGTAAGTTCAAAGCCCAGCTTTCAAAACCTGAGCTGGGCATTTCAGCGTACTGTCAGTGTGTTCACAAACAAACCATCAAATTCTTGTGGTTCTGTGTGAATAGGGAAGAGGGGGACTGAGAATATGTTGGATTATTATATGGCTCTGAAGGAAAAATGAGGGTAGGATTTGACAAATTGTGGAAGCATATAGAAGTTGTATCAGGAAAGTTCTTCCTTTCACCTAATTTCTTCATTCCCTACTAGCTGTCTTTATTCAGCAATTTGTTTTGCTAGAGGTGTATCAGAAACAGGTCTATACAGGTCTACATCTTTACAGGTCTAAATAAGATACTCTGGCTTAGGGAGAGCTGATCTAACTACAGTAGTTCATCCATTTCAATGTGTCAAATGCATTAACAGTAAATGGTGCTTAAACTTGTTTCAAGGCCTGAACTTCTTAAGGTGATGGACCTATGTAACCACACTGGCTTGGAATCTGTGTCCTTGAAAATGAGACATCAGGGTTTTTTTCCCCTGGAAACTGTGCTGGTTTAAAGCTGGAAGTAAAGACTATTTTTGCTTATTTTCACTGGGCTGACATGATGCAAAATTTATTCAGCATGGCTAGATCCGAGAAGATGCATCAAAGGTGATAGTTTTACTAGAAAGGCTGAAGCCAGGAACAGCAAGCTGACAGACACTGATGGTTTATGTGTTTTTAAATACATAAATACATTAAATACCAAACTATAAACATATATTTATAAAGCCAGAAATATTAATCGCCTAAATTGCCAAGTGCCGGGTCCTGCACTTTGGCCACAACAACCTCCTGCAGCGCTACAGGCTGGGCACAGAGTGACTGGAGAGCTGCCAGGCAGAAAGGGACCTGGGGGTACTAATTGACAGGAAGCTCAACATGAGCCAACAGTGTGCCCAGGTGGCCAAGAAGGCCAATGGGATCCTGGCCTGGATCAAAAATAGCATGGCCAGCAGGACCAGGGCAGTGATCCTTCCCCTGTACTCTGCATTGGTGAGGCCACACCTTGAGTGTTGTGTTCAGTTCTGGGCCCCTCAGTTCAGGAAAGATATTGAGGGGCTGGAGCGGGTCCAGAGAAGAGCAACAAGGCTGGTGAAGGGACTGGAGCACAAGTGCTGTGGGGAGAGGCTGAGGGAGCTGGGGTTGTTTAGCCTGGAGAAGAGGAAGCTCAGAGGTGACCTCATCACTGTCTAGAACTACCTGAAGGGAAGTTCTAGCCAGGTGGGGGTTGGTCTCTTCTCCCAGGCACTCAGCAATAGGACAAGGGGGCACGGGCTCAAGCTCTGCCAGGGGAAAGTTAAGCTGGAGATCAGAAAAAAAATCTTTGCAGAGAGAGTAATCAGGCATTGGAATGGGCTGCCCAGAGAGGTGGTGGATTCACCATCCCTGGAGATTTTTAAACGCAGATTGGATGTGGCACTGAGTGCCATGATCTAGTAAATGGACTGGAGTTGGCCCAAGGGTTGGACTTGATGACCTCGGTGGTCTTTTCCAACCCAATCGATTCTATGATTCTATGATTCTAAATACAAAAATCTGAACAATGGTAGTGTCTGATTCATAGTTATCAATAGAAGATAGGATGACAAACACACACAGTAAGGACAGTTGAGTGAAAAATGGCTCACCTTTGAAAAAGGAAAAGGAACAGTTGCACTTGGATTTCTGGATTTCAGCAAGACAATCCTCAGTTTTTGTCTCCTAAGTGCAGTTTGAGCATTGACTCTTTCTGATGGTCTTAATGTATGCACAATGATATATTTGGGGAACTTACCCAGCTGAATCCTACAGTCAGGATAGACAGAAAATCAGTGTGTGTTTTTAAAAACACTCTGGATATGTGTGTCATTCAGTGGAAAATTTAAACACCAGTGAAAATGTACTGGACCAAGAATAAAGCAGGCTTGCAAAAATGGTTTTTTGAAAACTAATGATGCGTGGTCATAGCAGTAAGAATATTCATTGCTAATGATGAGACTTACTATTAGAAATATGAAGTCCTTTTGCCTCAGTGATTAAACAACTTATAACTGTTGGAGATGATGATGGGACCTGAGGTGGGAGGTTAATTAACAGCTCGGTCTATCTCATTCTGAAATGAGTAGTCATGATTTTTTCTGGAGAGAGAATTTGGGCAAGTTACATAGAGATGTGAATGCATTTTTTTCTGTGTCTGTATGTAAATTTTAGTGTATGCTGTAATACTGGGATGCTGATAACAAAAATAATACACTCCTATAATCATCACATCTTAATAATCGCTCTCTAAAATAAATAATAGAAATTTTCCCTATCTCTCCAGAAAGCTCTTTGCTGGCTTCCTCTAAGCTCTGAAGACATGGTCCCTTGATACTCATGTTCCAGACAGAGCTATTAGTGCTGAGTCTCCAGACACAGAAATTGAATTTACAGGCTTGATGTCGTAAGGCTTCAAGGAGCTGAAGGAGAGGAGAGAGACTGGCATGAAATAGTATACTTTCCCTAGTTTAACTTTTGGGAAATTAAATAAACATTTACAAATAAAATCATGAAAGCATTTTTTAAAATCAGGTGTATAGGCATTAGCTGCTCATTATGTTCTCCCACTTGCAAATAAATTGTAGCAAAGAATCATTTGTCTTCCAAGAGTGTGGTAGCAAGGATTAATTTAATGTTTGTTAGGAAGCCTTTGATCCTCGGGGAGAAGCTATGCAAGGAGTACACAGTATCACTGTCATAATTTTATATGTAATAATATTCTGTTCTTTTGCTGAGGAACAATTATTCAGCCTCAACGTCCTCCATCCTCCACAGAAGAGGTCAAAGCTAATTATTACCTATTTACAGACTAGCGAAGCAGAGATTTCTTTTGCTGCATTCAACATTGTACAAGTAAATGACTGAGCAAGAAATGAAGCTGGCAAGAAATTAGGCATATGCAGTGAGCACTCGAAATCTCAGTGGTGTGGTTGTTTACTGAAATGCCTCCAACTACTGTTTTCGTAGTGATGTTTCTGTTGCTGATGGGCTGAGTTCAGAAAGAGGTTACAAATGCTAATGTTGGTTTTGTGTTCCCCTTGATTCCTTGAAGAAGAGCTAATAGAGAGTGCTTTGTTTTGTTTGAAATTGTTTCCTTCAGGTTTGTAAATAACAAAAGAAGTGATTATGCTGTCTTCCGAAGTTTTAGGAGCAGTCTGCCTTGACATTTTTTAATTTGGAAAGGTGATTTTACTGAGTCTTTAGCAAAGCTCTTTAACAATGTTGTCTCTCATAATCAAGATCAACAACAAAAGCATTGAGTGATTTGACTAAAATTTGCAGCTCCCAGTCTTTTCTCTCAATGTTTGTTGCCCTGACTGTTGTGGTGGTACTTTTGTGATTTTGTAATGCCAGTCTGCTACCTTTAAATAGAGTTTTCTAGTTTATAGAAATGCTCAAGGGCATTTCTGTGGTACAACTTTAGTTTGTCTTTCTAATAGTGGGAAGGGAGATCTATCGATAGATTAATTTTAAGAGTATTCCCTTTCAGTTTGTGTCATATTTGCTCTTTTAAATGGCTACAGATCTGGTACATTTGGACTTAACAAGGGTGCATTTTGAGTATTGAATCTGTACAATCAAAAAGAGGAAACGTCCGACATCATTTAGTAAGAAGCCTCAAGAGGGTTCCAGGTTCAGTGTTTGCACTTCCCCTTCTACGTGTGGGCAGCTTTCATGAAAGTGAGCTATTAATGCAATAACCTCTTACTCGTCTATATTTATTCTGCTCTTGTGGCTTTGTCTTTGCTCTGTTCAGTGCATAAGTCAAAACAAAACATTGCACCATTGCTAACACTGCAGGTTTATCCTGCTATCTGAACATCAAGTAAGGCTGGTTCTGCTTCACTACAGTAGCACCCACAGGAAAAGGGCTCTGGATCTGGAACTTATCAGGGTTTTTTGTTTATGTTTGAGACAACTACACATGTGACCGAGACTTCAACTTTTACTGTGCTGACACTATAGGAAACACTTTCCTTGTCAGTAAGTTGATATGTCAACACCAAAAGTACTTATAGCAGTTATAACTAGTGGCCATTTTTTGGTTGGTTTTTTGGGCATTTTTTTTCAGATGGACTCTAAGAGGGCAACCTAAACAGCTGAAACATCACAGCTTTGCTAAGTGAATTAACTCCTCAACAACCAAAGTTTAGATGATCTACAGCAGAATTCAGCATCACATTGTTCTCATTTTATGACAATGACACATCTATAGCACCCTCTACACACACTGGCTTTTGTTATGGCCTGAGACTTCAGTCACACCCCTTGGAGCTTTTAGTAAAACTGTTATGAGACATGCAACATCACATATACCCTTCCTTTACCAAAATGCTGTCCATGTCTTTGCCCCACTCTGACTCAGGAGAAGCAAGCCTCTTGGAATCATGCAGTGATGACATCCTCTGAAGAAATATGTTCTTTCTTTTGCTTTAAGATCTTGTAAATCCATTAAATCTCTGGGTTTAAGTTTGTTATTTGCATCCCCCTGTTCAAGTCTAGGGAGATAAGAAGAGAAAACAGCAAGTTAGCCGCACTTGGGATTCTCGCCAGTCTTTGTGAGATGGAAAATTCCTTCCTAATTCCATATCTGACTTTAAATTTGACCCTCAGCGTGTGAGCAAGATAGACCAACATACGCACTTAAGAAAAAATAGATCCTATGTGTCCTAGCAGGACACTGGTGCAACTTTTTCAGGGTCCCACTTTAGCTGCTGCCAATCAGTAAGGCTTTGTCTTCCTTCAAGCATCCTAGAGCGTGTGGGTAAATTGGGCATCAGGAAAAAATACTGTCCTCTCCCTCCTGCAGGCTGTCCACAGAAGCCTTGAAACATGAGATTTAGTTACAGAGTTCATTTCAATGCAGAGCCACCAGAAAGAGGAGTATGTTGAGCACAGCACAGAAAACCACTGGTGCCCAGGGCAGAGTTGTAGTTCTGTATATTCTGACATTAGTGATCATTCATACATTAAAACTGTCTTCTTCAGCTTTTGTGTTTGTCTCAGCTTTTAGCAAACAGGGCTTCATTTTACAGTCTAGGGGACTGATTAGAAAATATGGAATAGGTTCAGAATGAGATTGATCTCTGATTGATGTCTTTAGAAATTCCTCTTCTTGTGGATACCATCCCTTTAACAAAACCCTTGAGATCTATCCATAAACTACTTTTTAATCTATTAATTGCAATTTTTAAACTGGTCAGTAATACACCTTGGACATGTCTGTGTTGTACTCTATATAGTAGCTTTTATTTATTCATTATCTCATAAACAGAACAGTGTGGGTTTATTAAAACTATCATTCAGATTAATCATATTTATTTCTCATTGAGTTTTAGAAAGAATACTGACTTAAATAATTTCATTATTGTATCCAGATTGCTATTGGGGTACATATTTATAATATATTTTTAATAATATATATTATATTGGTGCCTATAATTTCCTGGGCCTTCCTTCCTTAGTAGTTATTTAATAACTAGATACACTTGAAATTCTCTGACCCTTCATTTTCCCATTTTTCCATGAGTTGTTCAGTATCAACACTAGTGATTCAGAGAACTCCTCATTTAGTTTATATAAGACTCCAGGCCTGTTGATTTGAAAACATTTAATTTTAGCAGATCTCGTCTCACATCTCCTTTTATTACCTACAGTGAATTTTGTTGGGCTGACGTAATTTGGGATGATACATTCTACAGCTTCATTCCAAGGACAAAACAATGTGCGAAGGACAAAATGTTTATTGGATATTTCCGCCTTTTTTGGATTGTCATTTGCAGTTTTATCACCTGCATCTAGCAATGGGCTCATGGCCAGTCTCAAGCACATGTTATATTTATAAAAGTATCTTTTTTGCCTCTTTACCTCTGTTAACTATTTAGCATTTCCTTCATTTTATGAATTTCACTCATAAGTTCCCTGCACATTTTATCTTGGAATTTGTTATTAACTTTTATTTTCCCCTTTTTTTTTCCATGATACAAATGACTGAATTTTAGTATTTTTATTTTCACATTTTATTCCAGATATTTTCTGACTTAGTAGAATGATTTTTGTGCTTGGAAGTGCATTTTTGGTCCATAATTGGATAGGCTTAACACTTTAATTTACATTTCCCATTTCATTTTACACTACCAGTCAGTGGGAACAATGACTGTTCTAAACTTTCAAAGTTTGTCCTGTTTAAAGCTCCAAACCTAAACTGTGGAACCAGCCCCCTCTTTCTGGTTGATGACACATCTGCTTGCACATCCTAATTGTGACCACATCACCAGTAGTGGTACCCAGGCAATTGCCAGATCGAGGCAAGCACTTAAAACTTCTAGTCCATCAGAAACAATTCTGTGGCTGAGTTGTTCGAGCTTCCACCAGGAAATTGTTAAGTTACCATAAGAGCACTGGGAAACTTAACCATCATTTTCTTACTGGCTGCCTAACAGTTATATCACATCCCCCACGACACAGTTTATTTCAAGTTAGCAAGGGAATTGTAATAAGAAGCAGGCAGAAAATGTGAGTAAAAAGTTATTAGGAACAATTCCAGTGAGTTTCCCAAAGGAATCGTGAGGGGTTGCCTGTAGATCCCTGATTTTTTCCCCCTTGCCTCACACTGGCTGCTCATGCTTGCTCCATGCCGTTTGCTGCCCCTGCTGTTGTGCTAGTGCAAATGCTTAGAGGGCTGGGCTGTAAATAAGGGCACCAAAACCCAATCAGATTTTTAAAATGTCACCAGTGCGGATGTGTTCTGATTTACCCCAGGGTCCCCTGGAAATTTTATCAGCCAAATATCTATCCTTGCAAGTTTTAATACTAGAGTGAACAAAGCATAGGATATTTTGTACAGGGGGAGAACTAAAATGGATATAGGTTGTCCTTTACACAGTGGCAAATATAGAGCACTTCTGTAACTTCAATGCTTTATGAGCAGTTTTGGCTCCAGCTTAAGGGTGCTCCACTCTGAGGTCATATAGGATGCACCTTCAGGGAGAAAAGGGAGTAAAAACAGTTAAATGGCTGGGATCTTATTGAGGATGGTGAAAGCACATTTTTAAAGGACCATCAGAAGGGAAGGCTGTCTCTTCCACTATGAAGTACATTTTTGGTTTATCTGTGTCACTTTAGGTAAAGGAGAGTTTGGTTCATCCCCTGCTACTGCACCCTTGTTGTTGCTGGGGAACAGATCCTTAAATCAAGAGGTTCCTCACCTTTTGAAACTTAAAAATGGTTTGTATTTCCTCTCTCCAGTTCATTTCCTCAGATATCCCAAGGGCAAGGGTAGCATTTCATTTTCTGGGCAGTTTATAGAGTGCCAGAAAAAATTATGGGGGTAGCTCAGGATGGGACAGAATGGGTTTCTTTCGGTAGGTAGCAAGATTCCTCCCAGGAGAGGGGAAAATATGGCTGAGAAATTGTGAATGAACATTTGTTTAATGGCATGAGCTTCTTCCACTCTTCCTGAAAGGGTCACTCTTGTCTTCCTCTTACCTTTTCCCACTTTCTCCTCCCATGCTGATAAAAGCACCAATTATCTCAGCCCTTACTAAAAATCTCTCTGGAATGGAGTGAAGTCCTGCAGGTGGGGGGCTATCTTCTGTGGAAAATATTACTGGAATTGGACAGGCTTATCTAGCTCTGGCCCTCTCCTGGTACTCCTTCTTTTGACATGTTAATCTGGACAGCAGCAAACCAGGCAGCATAATGCCCCAGTACAAACAAAGCTACACACATAAATACCTAGTCAAGGTAGAAAATGTAGGTTTCATGGTTTCTTCTTTTTTCTCTTCTCTTCTCTTCTCTTCTCTTCTCTTCTCTTCTCTTCTCTTCTCTTCTCTTCTCTTCTCTTCTCTTCTCTTCTCTTCTCTTCTCTTCTCTTCTCTTCTCTTCTCTTCTCTTCTCTTCTCTTCTCTTCTCTTCTCTTCTCTTCTCTTCTCTTCTCTTCTCTTCTCTTCTCTTCTCTTCTCTTCTCTTCTCTTCTCTTCTCTTCTCTTCTCTTCTCTTCTCTTCTCTTCTCTTCTCTTCTCTTCTCTTCTCTTCTCTTCTCTTCTCTTCTCTTCTCTTCTCTTCTCTTCTCTTCTCTTCTCTTCTCTTCTCTTCTCTTCTCTTCTCTTCTCTTCTCTTCTCTTCTCTTCTCTTCTCTTCTCTTCTCTTCTCTTCTCTTCTCTTCTCTTCTCTCTCTATTCTCTCTTTTTTCCACTTACTTAAATAAGCACAGCAGAGCTGTTTCTTTATCACACTCCTGCTCCTGCATTTTTCCAACCCAATTAGGCCATTACCAGGGCTAAATGAGGCATAGAGCCTCCAAAAGTCACACCGTCGTCCTGGAGATGAAGCGTGCAGAGCTGGCAGGCAGGCGAGGTGGCTGGGGCTCACTCGAGTGTGACCCTGGCTGTTTTTCTCCTCCAGAAAGATCACCTTCAAAAAGGAGTGAGGGGGAAATCAATTAAAAAATATTATTTGAAAAAGCACTGTGTTAACAAAAGGTTGCCACATTGTGGCCAGTTAACTTGGCTGTGTTTCTTAGGGATGCATGGAAGAAGTGGGTGGACACAGTGTCTTCTGATTCCTGGACAATGTGGCAAAAAGGACTGTGAAGACCATGAAAACTCTCATATATCTTCCCGTGGTTCTGATACTAGTTTTTCCTCGCTGGTCAGGAGTTCACTCTCTGCCCCTATGTCTTCAGTGGGCAATCCTGCTCTCCTGGTGGAAAACTGGTACTCCAGTACCAAACTCTCTTTTCAGCTGAGCGTCTTCAAGTCATTCATATCATGGCAATTTGTGGAATAACACAGGATGCTCTTCAGCTCTTGCCATGACACAAACCCTGTATTTGCTTCTGCTCCCAAGCTGCTGGGAACTCTGTGCTGGATATAGGAATGAAGCAGAGGAGGATGTCTGTCATCTGTCCTGCCCTAAAGCTCTGGTATCCCTCACCAATCATTTTTAAGTTATAAACTGGAAAAAATTATGTAGTAATATCTAACACAAAGGGAAAAGGCTCTATTTAGAAAGGCAGAGAACTCAAAGCTGAGCAATTAGATTCCTCAAAGACAAGCCTAGGGACCTCCTGCTTTATTTCAGAGAGGAGCTTTGCCAGAAAAGATAATTTTCCATCCTTTGCTGTTTTAAGAGCATAAGATGTTGTATACTGAAATAAAATTAACACGTTTTTTTATGAATTTTATTTTTGTACAATGAAAAGGATGGATGAAGTTCTTTGCTCTGAATACAGATTATTTTAGAAGCTTCATTTTTGCTGTCTTTACTCTCACTGAGCAGTACCTTAATTACCAGATAAATCATATGAAACTTCTTGAAGAATACGTTGGTAGAATCAGCTGCAATACTGAATTCACCAGCTAAATAAATCTAGAAGTGAGAAAGATACAACTCCTAGCCTTTTTGTGGTTTAAAAGCATGATAATAGATCTATTGAGATAAATGTATTCCAAAGAAGCCCACGCTCAAGAATTAATAGACATCTTCCTCTGGATCTGGTTGTAGTGGTTTGAGGTGTTACTCTTATAACAGCACACTCTTCCCCTGGGGAGCCTCCCCAGCAAGGGCCATGCTCCTGGTCTTCTTCAGTGCCAAATGTACCTGATTTAGTTAATTGCATTGTCGCAGCAGTTCAAGCTGAACTGCCAGAGTTTGCAGAAAAAAGCTAAGGTGAGGGTTCGAGCTCTATTTTGATGATGCTTCAGAGCTCCTGATGAGCTCCAGTGGTGATGCAATAAAAAAATCCCAGGTGAGATTGTGGTATCTTAGGTGATTGTATCAGCTAAAGAGAGTGACAGGGAAATTTCAATAGGGGAATATCACTCAGGGCTTTATATATTTTGCTCAGAGGAATGTTGGAGTCTCAGTTGTGAAGAAAAATGAATTTGAAAGATGTTAAGAGATTAATTATTTTATTCTAGGGCTGGCTTTTATAAAATTAAGACTGTTTTTCACAAAACTTTTTCCTTAGGACTTTAACCAAGTGCTAGCTAGTGTCTTGTAAGGCATTGGCCCTATAATTGTCTAGCACAACATTTTTTAAGCAGATATTGTCTACTGCTAGAGGCAGGCTCTCATATCAAAGGGGCTGCTGATTTGAAACCGGATGGTGATTTCCATCATCCTCCTGCATTACAGAGCAGAAAACATGCATGTGTCGGGTTCAGGATGAATTTTGTAAAGAACTTAAGTTTAATTATTGAAAAAGACACTTATGTTTGTTACCTTCATCTTTTACAAATGGAAATTTTGCTTCATACAAACTTGTAAATGGTATGATAGATCCCTGAGGAGGGCAGGTGGAGCAATAGGGGAGAGGGACACGGGCTGCCTGAATGCTGCTGCTTTGGTATTGCTACTTGCCAGTACTGGCTGTATGTCATAGGTCTGTGATATCATCTTACTGACATCTTCAGCAGGAAAGTGGAGCCCCACAGGCCCAGCCAGCATTTCTTAGGTGAATAATATAAATAATCATAACAGATAAACATGTCCTTTCATATCACATTGATCTTCCAGCCCATTGCATAGGCAGATAAGGGTCACTGTTCCTACTCAGGGGTCAGTGTATGGCATACAGTATTGTATTCCTCCCTGTGCCCCAGCCCCCATGGGACATGCTAGCACAAGCCAGCTCTGCAAGGAAAAGTCAGCAAAACCTGCCTTCTCTCACTGTGGGACTAGAGTGGGACATGTGCCTGGCTGTGCCAGTTACTCACCTACCCTCGTGCCTGCAGTTCTACTCTTGAATTTCTTCTCTGCTTCCACTGATTTATGTTTAATGATTTTATGTGTTCAGCAGAACTTCTATCCTTACTAGAGTTCAGCATTTATGATGAGCTTTCTGAGATTCTGTTTACATTGAGTCTGGTTTTCCCTTTCCCTCTTCACTCCTGCCTTCTTTAACAGGAAGAGTTTACACATAGTATACAGGCAAAAGAAATGCAAAAATAGAAAAGAGTGTTTTGTTTTGGTATTAGAATAAAAGAAAGAGAGATAAGACAACTGGAGCAGGAATAATAATTATTCTGCTCAGATAATCATACAGAAGAGAAAATAAACAATGGGANAACCAAAAATCCGTAAGAATTTACTAATAAATCTTGCTGGAATCAATGTAAAAAGAAACCATCCAACACAAAGACGGTGTTTATTTGTTTTTAATAATAGTATAAATGAGAGTGGAGGAGCCAGCCAGAGGCTACTTCAGTCTCCGATTCAGCAAACCACTAAAGTACATGGGGAAGCTTTTAGAATCTACTAAATGTCATTAAAGTCCAGTCTCATTAAAGTTGAGCACATACTTAAGTGTTTTTTCTGAATTGGATTTATGTTGAAATTGGCTTAGAATGACAGTTATTATTTGGTTCCCTGAGGATTCTGCAGTGGAAAAAAAGGGGACCAAATAAAGCATTTTGCTTCAGACTCAGAGAGTTTAAAAAACAAAACCAAACCAAAACCAAAACAAAAACAAAACAAAAAAAACCAGAAGAAATTACTAAGCAAAGTATGTTTTTTATCTTGTAAAGAATTTGATAAAGTTGGATTTGAAAAAGTGTACAGCTCTCATATCTATATTTTATTTTTTTCCTAGAGAAAAGTCTGAATCAGCCTTGATTCAACTAATACTGAGTTTGACATCTGTTGACATGGATGAAGCCTAGTTGCAGTACATTTCTAAAAGTTATTTCTGAACACTATTACAAGTTGGGAAGCAAAATCCCAGACAAAGAAAGTAACTGGCATAAGGCTGCCCTGCCAGGAAGGAAAAAAGAAGTAGGTGTCATGTCAAAGGTCCTTCCCCACCTCATCTGTGGGAGAACATCACTTTCAACAAAACCATACCAAGCTGTAATCAGAAGTATATTATCCTAGTTTATTCAAAAGCTGCACTTAACAGACAGATTTAGTGGCTTGCACCTAATATTGATGCATTACAGAAGGTTTTAGAAAGAAGAATTTTGCTGATACAAACCAGATTCTTCTCATGTTTATTTACATGGTCTGATCTTACTTGCCTGTGCTATTTTATAAAGGAATGGTCAAAAGCTGGTTGATTAATTCAGAGAAATACAGAAAGATAACTCTGTTTTCCCTTATTCTAGTGTTCTTATTCTGTTATTTCATGTCCCCTGACCTTTCAGCTTACTAACCAGCAGATCTGATGCTAACCCATCAAAAAGTGTGACATCTCTTGAATAACAATGCACTAAATTGTGTAATTTTGACTCCTTGCAAATAACTGACTGCTTTGGCATCTCCCCCACCACTCCTCTATTCTTTTCTGCCTCATGATGTAGGACAGAAAAAAAAACACCACCTCAAAATAGCCTATCCCAGTGACCAGTCCTAACCTATTATTTTCTAAACAGAAGAATAAGAGACGAAAATTGAAGGGAAGTGTATTGTGTAAAGCATCCAGGAGTTGATAACAAGGATAGTTCCTCATTATTCTTTCCAAGACAGACCAGAGAAACACAATTTCATAAATTGTATTCTTTGATTGGCACTTATTGATTATGGAGTTGAGCTGAAATCTCTTTTCCTTTGCTTTTAGAAAAGCACATCTTTAAAAAAGTGGCCTCATAGAAAAAGTGTAACACAATCGTATTGTTTTATGGGCATGCTAAGCAAGGCAGAAGGACTTTGCTAGGGGCATTGAGTCCTCTTGTCATCCCAAGAGATGTTTCTTGTAAGAGAGGAAGAAGACAGATTAGGAGCTGGGAAGGATGAAGAAACTTCCCAGTTCCCTGTGCAGGGTCATTCTGTAGAGCAGTGCTGGACTTCACCCCTGTGGGCTGTGAACACAGCTACTATTAATGCTTCTATTCCTCCTAAGGCCAGATCCAGAAAAGATGTTAATTCTGCAAATTAGGAAATAAGAGTAATTCTTAACTGAGTGACACTTGCTGGCATATCTTCTGCGTTGGATGTAGAGGAAAGGCTTGCTTGAGGTGCAGGAAGAGCAACAAGGCTGGTGAAGGGACTGGAGCACAAGTCCTGTGGGGAGAGGCTGAGGGAGCTGGGGGTGTTTAGCCTGGAGAAGAGGAGGCTCAGAGGTGACCTCATCACTGTCTAGAACTACCTGAAGGGAAGTTGTAGCCAGGTGGGGGTTGGTCTCTTCTCCCAGGCACTCAGCAACAGGACAAGGGGGCACGGGCTCAAGCTCCGCCAGGGGAAATTGAAGTTGGAGATCAGAAAAAACTTCTTTCCAGAGAGAGTGCTCAGGCATTGGAATGGGCTGCCCAGAGAGGTGGTGGATTCCCCATCCCTGGAGGTTTTTAAACTGAGATTGGCCGTGGCACTGAGTGCCATGATCTAGTAAATGGACTGGAGTTGGACCAAGGGTTGGACGTGATGATCTCAGAGGTCTTTTCCAACCCAATCGATTCTATGATTCTATGATTCTAATGTATATATAACATGCAGGAATGTAAAATACCCTGAAAGGCACACAGGTTGAATGCATGGCTGTTCCACCTGCAGGCAAAAGTCTGAACAACTCAAATTTTGCAAACCACATCCCAGTGCCATATGCACCATACCACAAGGATGTAAAGTGTCTTCCTTCTGCAGAGCATCAGAGCATCCCCCCGGCTTTCTTTCTTCATCTGTCCAGGAAGGTCTAGCCATATCCCAGAAGTATGGGGTGGGGTAAAAGAGCTGTCATTGGAATGTATACTTGTTAATATGGTTGGTAAGACTTTGTTTAGAAACCAGGAAAGTTAGAGAAACCAATTTAATAAAAAATGTTACCTTAGAAAAGTGTTTTGCATCATATTTTATTGCAAATCTTAAGGGTCTCCCTTAATCTCCCCAGCATATGAAGACAAAAATGATTGAAACTACCAAGAAGCCTTCAGCTGGTATTATATCCAAGGCATCTTTTCATCCACTTTAACAACTGATGTTAGGCTTTTAGCACAGGAGGGGTAGGAAACAACCAAGTTGGTAAACCATGGCACAAGAGAAGGTCAGAATCTGGAATGCAGATAGGCATCTAAGACATAGACAAGATGGATTCCCTGGTACCTATAGTGTCTAAATCTGAGATTGCTCAAGGGTCCAATGCAGCTCCTGGCATAAATTAGCACAGTCAGTAACTGTGAGTTTATGGCAGCTTCCCAAAAGGCTGCAGATGGGCTGCTGTGGCTCTGGGACTCCCTAGGACTTGGGAATCCCTCCAAGCTTTGCTGTTCTGCGTGGCTCCTGTTTAGTGCTGGAATGCTCCTCAGAATTTCTTAGCAGTTCATTAAGCACAGTAATGAATTTGTGACATGTTGTTCCTTGTCTAGTCATTTCCTTGTGAACACTGGGGATGGAGCAGAATCCTTTGCATGGTAGGGTGCCCTGACAACCTCATGCATTTCAGTGCTCCCTTTTGTGTGTACATACATGCACTTTTGCTGCACTCGTACTGAGGAAGGCACAGGATTGGAAAGATGACAAGTTGCAGAATTGTCTTATTCCCTTACAGCATTTGTTTCAGAGGTTTGTGATATGTCTTGTAGAAATGAGCCTTAACTCTTACTGTGAAAACACCCTTCAGAGGAGCAAAACCAGTCGTGCCTATAAGGTCCCTGGAGCTGCTTCTCAGGCCATCTTACAGCCACACCAGAGTAGAATTACTCCGAAGACATAGGTCACCCTCCACATAGATTTCCACTAAGCACTCACCACTAAAAAAACCACTTACAGCTCTGTGTTTGCTGATGGTGTTTGCTGAGTGCATTCGATGTCTCTAAGGTATTTTCTATTACCACTTCTGGTTTTTTGCTTCCCACCATTAGCAGACACAGAATTATTTCTGCAAAGGGATATCACATCCCAGGACCCAAATCACACTGATCAGGGATGGTGAACATGATACTGGTGCAAGTTACTTGAGAAGCATTATGTGAATCCCAAAGCCTGATGGAAATGTGGTTGCTACAAAGCCATATAATTGCAGCTACATTGCTTGGCATGTGATTGTGTGCACTTTATGAGCCAGGACTAAAGTGGAAGGGACATCCCACATTAAATCCATGCATAGTAAATGTTGCCTGTGGGCAGGTTTGGATTTTTACCTGGTTGTGCAAGAGTCAGGAGTGGTTGCTCTTTTGACTGCTGTTGCCACAGCCAGATTTGTTTGGAACTCCTTGAATCAAAGTGTTCTTTTTTTTTACATCCAATTCCATTTTCCATATTGGCAGTTCCACAGAGCCTCAGACACCAGCCTCTAACAGTTTAGGCTTCCTTGTTCTCACATTTCTGTGTTGAGCAGACTATCAGCAGCGATATCATCGGCATATTTCTGTCGCTGTGGTATTTTGTAGTGCTCAACACAGATCAGAGTGTGACTCCACTCTCTTCCATAGTAGGTTATGTACTACTTGGACACCAGTATATGATCTTTGGAGTAAAGAAAAGCTAAAGATGTGGCTGCTACATAAAAATAATGAAAATTCTGGAATATATGAAGATGAATATATGAAAATATATGAAAATATATGAAAATTCTGGAAACTGAAATGGTAACTTATGGATAAACTTACCAATGTTGGATATATCAGGTGTAGCAGAATTAAATCTGTTACAATTGCCTGAGTTACTATATTGTTTTTAATATTTAGTTTATCTTGGAGAATTGAGAATGATACTCTAGGACAAGTGTTCAGGTTTTTCATGACCAAACTAAACATGTTCTTGGGCCTCACTTTTCTTCTGCAGTTTATTCCTCCCAGTGAAGAGTATGTGGCTTTCTTCATTTGGACTGGCCAGGTCTGATTATTTATGAACCTCAACAGCTTCTTTAGCACTATGGCTGATTTTTATGCTGTGGTTTTGGCTTCCTCTTAGCTTTTGCAATGCCAGCTGTGACTGTAATGTTATCACTTTTTAACATATGTTTTCTGTAGTGTAATAGTATATTGGCATCTTGATGCCTGCCAGAAAAAAATCCATTTCTAATAGATAACATGCCATTAAGCTAATAGCAGGGCATGGCAATACTGTCCTGGTGATCCTGCTGGTCTTGTGGTCATGATGATATTGTAAAATCTTATTCTCCGTAAAAGCTCTAGCAATCACATTCTTTATTTATTCAAAACCCAGCATATGGGTAGTGTTTTTAGAACAGAGTCTCTATTCAAGATCTGAATTTTGCTCTACACTCATCTGAACTTTCCAGACTTCTCCAAGGCTGGTATTCCATTTCCCAGTCATGCTATTTGTCCAGATAAAAATCTCCTTCTGGGCAGTGTGTTGTGTAAGAAACACAGTGTGTTGTGTTTTTCTGCATAGGCAATAAGTTCTTCATAGTAAATTTTCAGTTAACACTTGACTTTTTTAAAGATCGAGCCATTTATTTCCACAAAGTTCAAGGACAGCTCCTCCATCTGAGCCCACTAGCAGTCCAGTTTTGATTGCATCTTTGATGCACTTGTCCCTCATTTTGACCAAATTGATATTGAACTATGCCTGCTCTGGTGACAACTGTGAACAATTTGTTTTCTCTTATTGTCGTGGTACCCCAGCACTAGAAGTCTGGTCTGCTTGTAGAACTGTGAAAGCTTATATCCTGTGTTCATTGCCCACTTCTCAGAAATGCCCTTCTTTAACCATCTTGAGCAATGAGATTGGAGCCAAAGTTAACCACATAACTCCTCTCTATTTTCTGTTCTACTTGAACCTCTTCCTTGTCTGTTTAGGGCAGGTGTGTTGCTCATGGTTCCAACCTTACCATGACCGAACCATAGGCCTTGCATTAATGAGAGAATTTCAAGGTATAGCAGGATATCTGCTGAAGAGTTTCTGTCACTGCAGCAAATTAAAACTCTTCATTAAAGTGAGGCTTAATGATTCCCAGATTTTAAAGCCACAAAAAAACTAATGAATTGCTCTGGCACCTGCATTACACAAGGTATAACTCTCCAGCCAGTAATTATTTCATCCGATTCCACAGCTCCTGACAGAGCTTTGCTGGAAGGAAAGGTATAGAAACTGAAACTTTAACAAGCAAAAGCTGAAGAGAGAGTGCTCAAGTATGTTCTGACAAAGCAGCATTTCATCAGAAAAGCGTGGTTTGTCAGGGCAAGGAAGCTCTGTTGAAGTCTCCTGGGGAAGCAGTGCTTTGTGGACATGCAGCTGGAGTCCTCATAAGCTTTTGTTTGTGCACCGCGGGCCCCAAGGGGAGGGTGAGCAACTTGGCTCCTCCAAACCACCCAGCGCCAGGTGCAACCTCACCGGCAGACTGTGCTGGAAATGGGACATCCAGACCTCCTAGAGGCAGGACAAACCTGCTCCTTTTGGGTCTGGGACAGCCCTTTTGCCATGGGCATGATCACAAATCTTCCCCAGCTTTCCGCTGTAAAAATGTCCTGAAAGCCCAGGAGACTCAGCAGAGCTTGTGCACTCCAGTTCCTTGTTGGTATCCAGGATGATCACGTGAAGTTTAGCAGATTCTACCTTTGAACTGAATGTGAGGGAGAAGCTTTTGGAAAATGAGATTTTCTTGTGAAGTTTCATGGCCTTGCAGATACAAACATGTTGAACTTTGTGTTCAGCTGATGATCTGCCATAAGTTAACAACATCATGCTGTTCCAAAAAAGACAAGTGCCATGCTGAGATGTATAAACAGGGCCGTAGCCTGCAAGACACGCAAAGTAATTCTACTACTTTGGTCAGTGCTTATAAGGGCCAAACAAGGACACCATTTCTGGGCACTGATCTGCAGTAAATGTGGAGACATGCTGAAGAGAGGCCAGAGGAATGAAACAAGAATAATCTGAGCTCAGGAAAGCATTTTTATGAAAAGAAGAAGAAAAATAAAAGATTAATTTAATTTGCTTGATCCAAAAAGGAAAGAGAAAAAGGAGAGATGAATTCAAATCCCAAATAAGGTGATTTTGAGCAGGGAGGCACTAGCCTGCATGTGATAGGTGGGAGAAGAAGACTGGCTTAAGCTACAACAAAAAAACATTCAAGTTAGCCATGAGAAAACATTTGCTTTAGTAGGAGCAGGGAAGCATTGGAGTAGGCTGCCCTACTGGTGTGTCTGGCAGGTTTTCTTCCTCTAAAGGTTTTAGAGAAAATATGCCAGGAACTGCACTACTATTGCCAAGCCCTTCATGGGCTAAGGGGCAGCTGCGTGATCCCCTGAGATCCTTTCCAACTCAGCTACTAAATGTAATTGAGCAGCAGCTCTTGGGAGTTTGTGGTTAGCTCCTGTTTGATTAATAAGTACTTCATAGGTAATATATGCCATGAGTGTGCCAGTCAGCTTCTTTTCACCCAAAGAAAAAAGATTTATTGAACATTTCTGGCTTTTCTTCATGATTTAGTCTGACAATGAAAACATTCATTCAACTAGCAAAAAGGTACCAATTGTTGTAAGCCATTCAAATACCCACAACTGAACCCTGGGTACCATCTCTCCCCACCTCAGCTGTGTCTGCCATGACAATAGTTATCTGATGTCTCCTCCTGTTCCTGGAACCACTTTAAGTTCCTCCACTGAAGTTTAGGTGAGATAGCTGCTATCTCCACTTCCAAGAGAGTTCAGAATCA
This sequence comes from Sakesphorus luctuosus, assembly GCA_013396695.1. Classification (NCBI taxonomy): domain Eukaryota; kingdom Metazoa; phylum Chordata; class Aves; order Passeriformes; family Thamnophilidae; genus Sakesphorus; species Sakesphorus luctuosus. The sequence goes on from VWZD01002485.1 coordinate 95,303, forward strand.
AAATCTCTTATAGTTAACAAAACACAGTGGAAAAAATATTGAAGATTATTTTTAAAAGGGAAAGGGGGGTTAAAAAGAGGGCTGTGTCAGGAAATATAAAAATGACTATTATTTTCTATATTTTTCTTGCAAAAGTAATCTTATGGAATTGCATTTGCTGAATATATGTAGGGAAAAGGTGTTGTGCACTGAAGAGCATATAGTCAGAGAATTTACGTGCTAACACTAAATAATGTTTTACATCTAAAAATATCTGCCAAGGATAAAAATAGCAATGGATTCCAAGCTTCCATTTTAATTCTGTAGTTTGTTAATTTGATCTTTTTTAATTTATTAGCTGAAAACTGCAACACCACAGTAATTTGTTCTATTAGTAGTATGATATCCACCTATAGTTTGCTAAGTTTTATGTCTGGAGGCATGCATTAGCAGGTAATTCAATCATTGGCTGTATAATGCTTTCCTTTAATAAGGAAGAGGCTCATAATCTTAATCTAGTTAGGGAAGAGAGAACTGGAGGAACATTTGCCACAACAAAAATTGACACTAGAGGATATTATCTGAGGTATTGGTAGCAAGCTGCAACTAGTCATCTGGTACTATAATCAGTACCTTCAAATATATTCATCTTTAGGCATGGAAAGCACTTGAAAGCAGCTGGGAGACCTGTGTCTCCCAATTAAATGTGTTTAGTTTTCCAGCTATAGCTGGTATTTTGGTATGGAGAGTTATAAATTTTGACACTGATATTTATAAGGAGGTGAGAATATACTTAGTTTTGCTTTTTCTAGATATCATTGTGTGCCAGGGCATCTTTGGATATTTGTCCCTCAGTTTGCTGCCTCAGGGATGTGCTTTATATATACACAGCACATCTTGTTCTCAGACAGCACCTCTGTGATGTTATTTCAGTTCTGTGTCCTGTCCCTGAGAACAATTAGTTCCAAATTATTCAGGGGAATACCAAGTATTCTATAACTATAGAAGGTACCCTATACCATGAATGAATAACTTTGTTTTCATTGTCTATTCCATTGTCATGTTCTTGAATGACATCTTGGACTACTAAATGCTGTAAATTCTTTTTTTTAAATTAACTCTATTTTACCAGTTTAGATATTTGTGAGAAAAGAGAAATAAGAATGTGAATTTATTTTTTTCTACATTTAATACTTCAGCTTTGTACTTTCTGGTGAGGAAGAATGGTTCCTAAATATTCAGTAGCATCAGCCCAAATGCCATAGCATCTCAACATACTAAATTACATTGTCTATCTGCTCATGATGAAAACAGTTTCCTTTTCCAGAGGCACGTAGCCCTGAAGGTAAAAGAAAGGCTTATTAAAAGAAAAGCAGAAAATTGAATAGTAAATCAGCAGGCTGTGTTCTTGGGTTTACTGTCTTCCCACAGCAGATGGGAAAGTCACTGACCCCATCCCACCTTAGTTAAGTCCTACACGCGGTTCCTTGCTCAGGGGACCCCATGGCTGGCTGTCTCCATCTCTCCTCCTGAATGAGCGTGCAGTCCCACAGGTCTTTCTGCAATCTGGAAGGGAGTCAGGGGAGGGGATGAGCCAAGCTAAACAGCATTAATCAGAACATCCTATCTCTTTGCAGTGTCTCTTCAAAAATTATTCTCCCTGTTTCAAACATCTCACCTCTGAAGTGCTGACCCTGCCTGTGCAGGTCCTCACTGCACTACACTCTATCACTGCTTTACTGCTGTTAATATCTTTGCTGAAACCATAAGTGATGGGAAGGACATGACTTTTCCCTAGCTGAAACATGGAAAAGCATTTTGTTCTTTATTTTATTGGGCACTGAAGAAGCCAAAAGCACCATCCATCTACCAGGAAAAATGACAACCCAAATGTTTGGTACACTCCCTGGTTGCACTGCTCTGTCACCTACTAATCCTGATTCTGGTTAAAGTTCTGTCATCCAGCTATCAAAGAGCCACATACCAGTACCTCAACATCTTTTGATATCTAGCCAAAGATTTGATAGCCCTTGCCAATAAAAATGCACTTGTTCAGGCCAGGGCCAAAGAATAGTTTAGAGTGGACCCATCACAGAGAATTGCAGTGTCTGCCCCGCTGTCTAAGTGTGTTGACCACAGAGGCATGAGAACAACGTGAGCTTTGTCTCTCTTCTCTCATTGACTGCTCCATCTGGACCTTCATTGTAACAAAAATGTATTAAATAGTTCCAAGGGCTTGGTGGTCATACAGCATGCATGATCATTAGGACTGGCTTCTGGAGGAAGCCTCATGATCACAGTTTTCCCTGCAGTAGCACTTTTTTTGACCTAGGTGAAGATCAAATATGTCTAGGTGCATTTACTGCATAATAAGTCATTGTCATAAAAAAATTCTCAGCACTTAAAAAGTGCTTGATGATTTGCTTCAGCAATTAATTCTCCTCAGGATTAGAAATGTATGCCTAGCTGCTACATTGAATTTAACTAACTTCAGACTTTTACTATTGGCTTTTAGACCTATTCCAAATAAGCTGAAGAGCTGTTCATGCATTTTTTGTCCTATCTCCTCCCCCATAGCCATAGCCATTTTCATATGCCATAATTAAGTTAGTTCTTTGTTTGGGAGGCCTACAGATGTGCTTGAGCACAGAGAAGCTGCAGTATTTCTCATCCCCAGCAAGCAGGTTTCAAAGGCTTCTATTGCTAAGCTTTCAGTGACATGATTACCCAACCTTTCAAGCCTTCATGATTCATTATGGAGAAATATCTTGGTATCAATTACTTCCCTGGAAGTCATTCTCCCTTTCAATGTGAAAGAACTCTTTCTTGTGACCTTGCTGCATTTCTAGCAAGGATAAGTTCTAGTCAGCAAGTTAAGAACCATCAATGGAAAGGAGGGGATACAGCAACGCCCCAAGATTATTATAGTTATCTGTTTCAGAGAAAGGTTTGATTTTTACTGGATTTGCTGCTTCCTTATTCTCCACTTGCCCATCCAGGTCTCACAGTGTGTTCCTTTCGTGGATGCCTCATCACGGGTGTTACAGCATCTCCTGTGACCAGTCACACAGAACCATAGGAAGATTTAGCCCACCTTACATACATGACAGAAAATTAGGAAGCTGACATTGTTTGAGGGGGTGTGGCTGGCCCCTGGTCACCAGGGTGCCTGACTTGGTCAAAATTGTAGAGTGTCCCACTTTATGTGGATTGTTGAGTGGGGGCAGCTTCGGGGACGTACTGAAGGGTTGCTTTGAACCATCATGGCAATGTGGAACCCTGTTGTGTAGCTGGAATCACTTTTCAAGTCTTTCTTTTGCAGTTCTCAGAGATGGGCTCTCCATAATGCTTTGGTTATGAAGAAAGAACGACTGCTGGATAGTTGTTTGGCAATGGAGAAGACAGAGGAAGAAACACCAGCACTGAGGCTCCCACCTTGTTGCTTAACTCCCTGCAAACATGGACGCCAAATCTGCTCTGTGCTGTGTTAAGGAAAGAAAAAGCTTAGACATTACGACATCTGCTTTCTTACATCATCTTTCCCAATTTTGCATCCTATAACTCCCTGGTGAAAAGAGGAACAATGACTTTATATAGCTGCTGCTTGATTCTTTTGCTATTTACCTGGAACACTGCTGCCTATGGGCCAAACCAAAGGGCACAGAAGAAGGGAGACATTATTCTTGGAGGATTGTTCCCCATTCATTTTGGAGTGGCTGCTAAAGACCAGGATCTAAAATCAAGACCAGAATCAGTGGAGTGTATAAGGTAAGCCAGTAAAAGGGAAAATAAAAAGTTTTGTTGGGGAAGTCTTCATCTTTCTTGACTAGAAGTTACATTCTATACATTGTGTAAATATGCTCTGTAATCTAAAGCTTTTAGAGACAACTGGTGTAAATAATAGAAAAAAAATAGTGTATATTAAACAGTAACATAATTATGTTATTATTTTGGGATTAAAAGAGGGCTGTCATTGTATTACTTGAAACTGCCAAAACATGAGTATACTCATCTATCTGGCCATTCCCAGTGGACATTTGAATAGTATCTGAAAATTAGCTTTCCCAGCAGAAGGACAGAAAATAACCCATGGTGCCACTTAGTTCATTTGGTTAAAGTAATGCATCGCAAAATAGCTTAGAAATCAAATTTGGTTGGGGTTTTTTTCCAGTTCTGCCCATCATCTTCTAAAACTTCACAAGCTGTGCAGTTGCCTAAACAAGCGAATAGGTGAAAGTGAGGTGGATCACTGCTTTTGAAAAATCCTGCTGAACACATAAATGTCTCTTTAGAACCTTTGCAATGTTCTAAACTTGAACTCAGGCTCTCCTCAGCCAGGGTCCTTTTCTTCAGTGTAAACAGTGCATATAGGTTTTGTTTCAAGTGTTTGGAAGTTAATCCTGGAGGAAGAAATGCATATGAAAAGTTTCTCTTATTATTGAAATGTAGCCATTTTTATGATGAAACATGAGGAATTTTAACCTTACAACCCTGCACATAATACAAAGAACAAGTGGAAAGTGTGACAGAAACTGATTGCAACTGGAAGTCATTTAAACAAAGTACAAGAAATTCATGTGGAATTCCCTCATGACCATGCACAGGAAAACACTTCAGTTTCATGGGGCTTCTTCTGTAATAATATGCGAAAAATTGTATATCTGGAATAATCTGGACCTCTCATCCGACACTGGGGGATCTAGTACAGTTTTGCTGCAGGTGGAATGAAGAATGGCTGACAGCATTCCTGCTATGCTTACAGGTTTCAGGTGTGGTTTCCCACTGAGGCACTGAGCAAGATTAAGTCCATCTAGGTTATGAGATCATCCCCAAATGCTCTCACAGGGAACAGATAGAAGTGTAATTAGGCAGAGATTATTTTGGCTTCTTCTGAGCGTGCACAGGAAAGTCATGAACTAAATGTATGTGGAATTTCTACTTCATGGAGCAAGAAATTCTGCCAGTATTTCAGCGGGTTTTTCTCTCCCAAATGCAGCATTTTAGAAGTGGAATGTTGGAAAGCAGTGGATGTTTTCAGCTCTGTTGTCTTTTTCACCTGCTGAGGTGGCAGGCAGGACAATGCAGATATTTGCAAACTGAATGCAGCTTTCAATTCTTTCAACGCTGTGTCAGCCTCAGTGACTGTCTTGACATGGTCACATTATTGGAAGGGATCACTGGAAAACATTCCACCACAAGTACTACAAGTGCATGGTTGCCAAACAGCATGTTAATGAGGTATCACTGCCAAAACTAGACAAACCCTAAAAGCCAGACTAGCTGTTTTAAGGACACAATGGGAGATTTTATGCATGGCATTTGATCTGCTAAAAGGCGTCCTCCAGCTGAAATCTTCCTGGAGACACTCTATGTTCCTCCTTACCCCTGCACCAAGAAGCTGCAGGTGCAAAAGACAAAAAGGTGACTGAAGAGGCAGGCATTGGTGGCATTTGTTGCTGTCCTTCAAGGAACTGGACAAATTGTGAGCTGACAGCATAGTGCAAATGGAGAAAGAATGAAGGACAGTAATCTAGCTGCAGGGTAGTAGAAACTACCAAAGGAACAAAGGGATAATTGAACCAGAGATGACTGGAGTTTCCTCATTGCACATGTCTTTACCAGAAAACATCCATTTGCAGGAATTGTTTAATTCAAAAGAGGTTGGACTGAGAAGAATTTTTGAGACTGATAATCAGATTTTAATTATGGAGATAATTAATACATGGGAACATTTATGTGTATTCTTTGTTATTGATACATGTCAAATTGAGAGCAGATATATTTCCTGAACGGATTTTCTGTTTTAAGCAGTACTGAAGTCAGAAAATTCCTCTTGCTGGAGTTGTACAGAGATCTCTCAACACAGCCATGGTGGTTCCTTTTGGGGTTGGACTCTGTGATTAGGTGTTAGGCTGTGGCAGAGTTGCACATGCTGACTCTGACAGTCCAATACATTCTTCAAGACATTATCTAGATTCTTACACATCACATGTGAGTTTCCTCGGTTCTGGGCAATTGACTAGTCTGGAATTATCAAACTCCTATTGTTGCGGGGAGGAAAAAAGTGTATGTTGTAGTTTTTGCACAAAGTAAATCTCCCTAGTCTCGTAGTTTCAAAAACTTCTGTAGAGTGGGGAATCTACCAGAAGAGCATAAAGGTGACTGTACCTGGTCAAACCAAAGGTGCTAAATCTGTCCCATGCCTTTAACAGCCCTTGTCACTCTTCTCTGAGCCTTCTCCAGCACTGCTGTATCTTTTCAAAGCTGAGGCTAATCAGCTTTATAGCTGACCCCTCTTCAGATGACTGTGTAGAGCTTTTACACTCTTTACTACATAGGTAAAAATGTCTCATATCACATAAGAACATCAGACCCAGGTCACCCCGGGCGTATGAGGATCCTCTCTCCTCATACTCTACCACACTGGACTGCAGCACCAACAAGTCATCAGACCATACGAGAAGCTGCTTTGAAATGAAGACAAGACCAAAGGGTCCCACTGAAACCCTGTGGGTGGTCTATTTTAGAGTTCAGTATCAAATGACTTAAGATAATGTGGTTTTCCTTTCTTTTCCTTTCCTTTCTTTTGAGAACTGTTTAACCTGATCAGTTTGGACATGTTCCCACACATTTAGCTGTGTTCAGTGCCTTACCTATGCTCCCAAACAGGGCTTCTCAAAATGGATTGGATAGTTTTCTCTCCATATTTTCAGTTTTCACATTCTTCATGCTCTTGTGACACAGCACCTTTCTCTCCAGCTTAGCATAAATAGCGGCCTGAACATCTGTGCGTACCTTGCACATGATTATTTGGAAGACTATATGTGTAACTCAGCAGTGAAAGGAAAAGGGAATGGTAACAATCTGCTTTTTGTAGTGTTGCTACTGAAAAGGGATCTTTGTGCTTCAGGCACTGAGTTGTAGAGTCCAAAGTGAAAACACACTCGTGATTTTGCCACACTAAATATCAGATAGGAGTACACAAAGCAAGAGCAATTTTGCTTCCTGTTTATTGTTTCAGCAATCAAGGATCCTGCATTTGATATAAATACACCTTATGTCCTTGTGTGCCTCAGGTGCTGTTGCAGCAACTTTCCTTGTAACATTTGCTGATGCATATCTGATGTGTGCAGTGGAGGCAGAGGCTGAGCACAGCACAAGAAAGCCCTGACCCCCATTCCATTCCCTGTCAGCACCCACAGAGGCCTATTCATAAGCAGATTTCTCTGCCCTTTCTTGATTTCAGGTAGATTAGCAGTAGTGATTGTGGCAGCATCATTAGTCATTCATAGCATTATTGCACAGATGGGCCATACCCATGTATTCCTCTTACTGTAATGAACTGCTTGCAGTAAGGGTATATTTTTACTGAGCTCAGATACAGTGTTGTCCATAAGGTGTTCTTAGGTCATCATTTTTAATGATATTTTCTGTATTTGGATCAGCAGTCTAGCCAAGGTCCCACACTGTGACACAGTTTTTTGACTGAGAAACTGTGGTGAGACATTCTCCCTGTGTCATAGTGCAGGACTTCACAGAGCATGGCTCCAGGACTCTTTAGCCCACTGAGTCTGTGTATCCATCTGAGAGAACAGAGTTTTAATTCTAGCCCTTGCAGGTGTATTTTCTAATCCCACTGCACACCTGAATGCATAACAAGTTATTTAGGATTTCTTCTCTAAGACAAAATTGTATCCTTTTCCTCTTTCTCTCCCACTCACCTTTTGAATTGTAATTTTTTAATTTTTAATTTTTTTTTGTCTACACAGTTTCACTTACCCATAGTCCTAGACTGTAAGAGTGGTAAGCAACTCATTATACCTGCTGACTGCAGGAATCCAACGGAAGAGTGAAGGTCTCCCCTTTGCATAGCTTAGAAATAACAGTGGTAGTAGCAGCAATAACATGTAATTAATGTACTGGAAACCTAGAGAGGACAGAGAAATTAGTGTGTGCATGCAACCATTAAAGAAAGAGAGGTGCTGGTGTGAGACAAAAGGCATATGCAGGCTTTGCCACCATTTTTGAATGTAACTACCTGTCAGATATGGGGGGTAAGTGAAAGCTGCATTCAGAGCTTTCACATTACTTTCTCCTTCTTTTTGTTCATATTTGATTGCTTAGTGCCTTGCAAATGTGATAAATGAAGGTCATGAAAAACGTGAGGTTGTAAATTATTTTTTTATGGAGACCAACAAAGATCACAACCAATTTCCCTGCTGGGTCCAGACAGTAAGGGCTGCTAAAACCAAACCAAACAAATAAACAGGGGATGGAGCTATGGGGAGCTTAAACTATGCAGTGAGCTTGTGTGCCTTAATTTACATACCTTTGCTTTGAAACACTGACTGAGACATTTATTCCATCCTGAGCACCATTTGACAGACACATTTAGTATCTAGAAAACTCATCTGCTGCACATCTGTCCTCTGCAGATGTGACAATTACAGTGAGGATTTGTGGACTTGTTGGTTCTGATTTCTCTGTTTGTGCTCCTCCCTGGGAATAGAAAGGTCAGTGGGTTGAGTACAGTGACAGATGGAAGAACAGGCATCAGAAGGGAAACCTTTAAGGAATTAGTGTAAATAAAAATTCCTATTTACACCTGTGGGCTCTGAATTATTTACATTCAACTGTCATTTGGAGCTCAAAGGCCACGTTTCATAACACCACATCTCAGAAAGGTTAAAATGCAAGGCCATGTGAACATGCCTGTAAAGTAATATGGCAGAAAATGAGTTTTGGAGGCTGCTTGTTTTCCACCCGGAAAATACCACTGGCTATTTAAATGTTCTGGAAATCTAATGAAAGTTTGCTCTTGTTAGTAACTCTGTGCAGTTTCTTTATGGGAATTACCAGTCAAATTTCTGCATGGTTGACAGAGCATTCCAGTGACTTGTCATTTTAATCACAGCAGCAGCATAGCACAGAAGGTCAGCTGCATCTGTGTGACCTACTGCCACGTTCAAAGGCTGCTCATACAACTCACTCATGTGCACACCAAGCCAAGAGGATCCTATCTGCAGCCTCTTTCTGGGATCTTACAGTACAATAGGAAAGAATATATCCACAAAATTCATAGAGATTGAAAGAATCTTGCATCATTTAGATCAGTTTGGCAACGCTACTTTCATCTGACCATATCTGTATTACAGTACTGGTACAACACTGTTAACAACATGAGAGCTTGTCTGAAGATCTGTAAGGTATTAGAGAAGACAGAGTGAGGAGGGCTGTCTCTGTACCATCTGATCCTCTTCTCCTGATCTGCTGATGCTGCTATCAACAAAGGTGCAACTGAAGAGAACTGCAGGTTTCCTGCGTACGTTAGAGATAAATCATTGAAAGCATTTCAAAGATATGTTGGAGTCTAGTTCCCAGAAAACTACCCCTACTCTCCTTTCTCCTCCAAAATAAAATCAATCCAAACACAAGTGCCTGAAGTAGAGGCCTTATGATGTAAATATACACTAATCAGGAGCATATGCCATAAAGGAAATAAAAGCAACTGTGTATCATGGGCCTTAGTCTGCATTTACTGAATTAAATGCCAGATATTTTTTTGAAGTCAAGGGTAAGACAGGCCAGTTCACTTCAGTGCTTCTGAAGACATCACCTGAAGATACTACCTTGTGGCATTTTACAAAAAAGTAAAGCCAAATTCCTGTCAAGCAGGCAAAATAACTTTGTCATACTCTACTTTTATAATTTAATGTAAGCAGGCTTAAATTTACTTTTACATATACTCAAATGTGTGAAGCTGTTCACAATAGAGTAGTGGTACCTTTGAATTTCCCAGCTTCTGAGCAGTTTTCCCTTTAAACATAGCAAATATATTCAGATTTTTCTCTTTTAGATGAGATTCCTGAATATGGCTCCTTGCTTCAAATCCTATTCATATTTTAATTAAAAATATCTATAAACATGTAACTTTTTAAAAAGAAGCGTCACAAAACCCCTCCTTGCTTCCATTTATCCCAGTGTGCATTACTGACAATGTGAGACAACGAGTTGTGCCCAGCACGTCTTTCCCTACACAACACACACTGACTTGATCCCTCTGGGACTTCCCTTTTATCTCAGAGCTCTCTTGTTGCATCTCACTTCTTAATGGTTTGGAGCTAAAGGAAAATATTCTAAGTGACCAAATTACTTCTAAGAGTTACCCACACTCCAGTGTTTCCAAAGAGTAATGTTAATAAAGCTAGTTGTCACTTTGGTCATAAGTTATAACTATGTATTTTTATTGGCCTGAAACTTTTTGACCTAACAGTTCTGTACTGAAACTGTGCTGTGTGGTCTTTGAGGTACAACCTCAGAGCTGAACCTCATTTGGAAGTTGTCCAAAGATGTTTGGAGCATCTAAAGTCAAGCTGACAAAATGAAGTTTTTAAGACTTAACCTTAGCTGTGATATCTTTAGAAATTCTGATCCCAGATGAATCAGATGAAACTCCTGGAATGGAAGTAATGTGGCTTTGTTCATTCAGCTTTGAAAAAAGTCAGCCATAGCTAACATCAATTTTGAAAGCAATTAATTTAATCCAGCAATTAAAAATGTTCAGGTCATACATCTCAGACATTGAAAGTTTTTGATTTCAGGAAGCTTATCTTTGGAAATACTCACCTTGGTAATGGAAACATTTCTCAAAGCATTTCAAAATGGAACTTACATGAAATCTAAAATTTACCATTTCATATAGAATCTGTTCTTGGGCAGGCTATTTCCCCATGCTTTTCCAGTTGTGGGGCTCGTCTCTTTTGCAAACAATCTCCAGCATAACAGCATTGACAGTTTCCTGTTTTAAGCTGCAACTCAACACAAAACTGCAAACTAACTGCTATCCTGACCCATAGTGCATTCCAAGGAAGGGCATGTTTCAGTTCATGAAAGATTCTGTCATTCCAGCTGAATTACCTTAAAACACAGCAGCCTCACAGGTACACAACTTTACAGGAGAAAACACAGTAAAATTTGCAACTAGCATGTATCAACAATACTTCTTCCTGCTGCTTTCCACAAAGAAGTTTCTTTTTTGGGTAAGCAGTCATTCCACATCAGTTTCTTTCACTGCCAGCCTATTCAATGCCCTAAATAAGGGCTCTCAGGTCCTGCAGCACATTTGCACCAATCCCCTCCTCTGAGTTAACTCCATGTACAAGTACAAGATAGAAAACTCTGCTTCTCCATTTTAGAGAAGAGAGGACGATTCAAAAAACAGTTTCAATTTCACAGACCAGCTCTGAGGGCATCTTCTGAGTTTGTGTCTAAAGCAAATATATTAGAGTACCATAATAATGAGAAAAGTTACTCCTTCAATGAAGGCACTGAATTATCTAATTAACAAGTTAGTAATTTATACTAGGACTGACACTTACAGCATGTCTCTGTTCTCTGATATAAACAGGCTGACTGTGCTCTCTCTCACAAAGTGAAGTGTGTGATGTGAGGCCACATTTCCCTGAGCAGAGCTCCCAGGCACCTGTGCATCCAGCAGGATGCCAGAGCTGTGGCTCAGGCTGCTCTGCGTGCCTAAAGCCATGAGGAGGTGACAGATAGAGTATCCTTGAGCCCAAGTCCCTGGCGGCATCGCACTCCTCACAGGCTTAGCAGACACTGCCATCTGCGTTCAGAAACATGTCAGAGGAGCCAGAAGGAAACCTTGTATGCGTTGCTTTGTGTCAGAGCACTTGCTCAGGCATCACTAGATCCAGCTTTAGGGTCCTGAGCAGAAGGGAGAGGCCAGAGTCAACACTCCAGACTTTCCCAGATTTTAGGGGACTTAAAAAAATTCATCTCATCCTCACCACCTCTGAAGTGAACTCCCAAACTGAAAAGTTGCAAACTAGAAGTAAACCTTGTAGCATGAATCTGCCTCTTCTGTAACCACTGAAGACAAAAGGAAAACTTTCCAGATTCAGTAGGATACAAAAAATAGTGTAAGTTTCTTTTGCCTTCTCTATCTGTAATTTTTCACTCTGCCTCAGTCCTAGACTCTTCTCTGCTGTTTCCCTCCTTCTCACTCTATTTTATTTTTATTTTTGCTCCCCCAGGTATAATTTCCGAGGCTTCCGCTGGCTCCAGGCTATGATCTTTGCCATAGAAGAAATAAACAGTAGCCCAACTCTCCTTCCCAACATGACCTTGGGATACAGGATATTTGACACTTGTAACACAGTCTCTAAAGCCCTGGAGGCCACACTGAGTTTTGTCGCCCAGAACAAGATAGACTCCTTGAACCTGGATGAATTCTGCAACTGCTCAGAACATATTCCTTCCACCATTGCAGTCGTGGGGGCAACCGGCTCTGGCATCTCTACTGCTGTGGCCAATCTGCTGGGACTCTTTTACATACCTCAGGTACACTTCCACCGCGCTTATTTGGGTTACACAAGTGATCTGCTTCTCCACTCTGCAGAGATTAAAGAGGGATTGTTTAATCTTTGCCATTTCCAATGGAAATTCAAACAGAGAAACAATGCAAAATGGGGGGGCGAGTGGGGTGTCCTAATGTTAGAAATATGTCTTGCTAGCAATTTGCAGTCCCCAAACACAAAGGTTACCGAGCAGCCAATAATTTGGCCAATAGCAACTTAGTCTAGGAGGACTAGGGTCCTCTAGAGTGGCTTAGTTTATGAATATAGGGTGTTTAGGTCAGTCATTGACACTTGCCAGCCCTGACAGAGTAGCTGTGTTGTTACTTCACAATGGTGACTCTTGTTATGTCCGGCTCCCACAGAGCCCACTTAAGGCAAAACTCAGTCATTGCCAACTACTCTTTAGGTCTCTCAGCATCTCTGATCATTCAAGTAGGTGACCTCTAAAGTTGTTGCTTGTGCTGATAAGGTGCTGTGGAGGTTTATGCTGAGCTGACCTGCCTTTCTTTTGTCCTAGGGCCTCCAAAACAGGGTTTGTGAACCCCCTTGTCTTGAGGTGTGGAGTTGAGATATATTTGTGCCAGCAGCATCTTTCTAGCTGCATTCTGACTCTACTGAGGCCCGTGCCAGCATCCATGTTCCCATCCTTTTGTTTAACAAGCTTGTTGCTCTGCCAAGATCTTAAGCAAAATACAAGGCTGGCATATTATAACCTAATATTGTTGCTCTTGATTTTAGATTTCTACACTGAAGACAACTTTGGAAAAAGTTCTTTGCCTTAACCGTTTATGTGTTACCTTGAATATCCTAACATTTCAAATTCCTCTTCTTAAATGAATACAGGTGCCAGAGCTCACAAGAGTCATTCTAACAATATTGCGTGACAATGCACTCTCAGTCTGTCCTGAGAGATACATCTTTACTTCAGCTGGGCCTCCAATTTGCATCTCCACCACAAATGAAGAAGGAAAGATTCTTGATTGCCTGGTACTCAGTAATATATCTTGTCTATTTAATTTTACCAGTCTGACTCCCTTGCAGGAGTCTGAAAAACTGAGCATTTGGTCTCTGAGTAAAGCAGGATTGGTTTAAGCCGAGACCAGTGTGTGCTGTGTAGGTATTGCCCAGAGTAGCATTGAAGTTGGCACGTAATAAACCCCATATTATGACATTCTAAGGGATATTGTTGATTTACACATCACATTACCAGGTGAACAAGGGCAGCCAAGACAATTTGGTGGGTTTGACTGAACATGAGAGATGTTTGCAATTCTCAGACTTTCTCTTTGAACAGGGAATGGCATTTGTGCTATGATGCAGCAGCCTTATCCAGAGTCTGCAGAAGTGGATAGATGTCAGAAGGTTCAGTGATGGAATGAAATCTCAGCCAGGTGGTTAAGATAGACAACTGAAAGTAGGCTTAAGCTTTTAAACTGCAGATTGGTGGGCAGAATGATCGCAGCCATTTATAGCAAGGCCATTAGTAAATCCATGTTTATTAGGCCCTGCATTTCAGCACAACTTGGAGATGTATTTTACAGTTAATGTAAGGTTCGTTACTCATTCTGTTGACATAGACACTAAAAATGTTATGACTTCTGTTGTTTCTCAGTATCTCATCCCAGGGTACCCTTGCAGCACATGTGGGGTTGGGATACCTTACATGTACCTCCTGGCAATAGCTTGTAGGAGGTGAGAGTAGCATGGGGCAAGAGCCTGTCCAGGGCAGAGTATAGCTCTGTGAACGGATTTGCTCTTGTGGCCCTTGAAACCACACTAGGAGACTTACTTCTCTTTCTTCTTGGAGAAGCACTAAATACCAGAGCTGAAGGAGGAGATAAGATTTTCTGTAAATTACCACTTTGTACAAAATGAACTGTTTATAGAAGACTTTTTCAAATGAGAGTCTGTCCTAAAGAATTCAGATACTAATCTCAAAATGCAAAGATAAGTGAGTTTCAGAAGTTTTCCAGATCTTTAAACTATAATTATCTGGGGTTTGTGGTTTTTTTCCTACTTGTAGAAAAATCAAATTGTATCTTAAGAGCATATGGCACTTGTTCTGATTAGGAAAATAGAATAGTTCTTGATAGCTTTAGGAAAGGAAATAAAATCCAGTTTTAACCATAAAACATGGTGGCTTATAAAGCATGGAATGCCTACTGGCTTCTTTGCTGAGTCTGGCCAGCAATCAGGAAATAATGCTAAAATAGCATTGCCACAACACTCTGTAGGATCAAAGGAACTGATATGCATCGCATTTTTCTTACATTACCTGGCAGGGATTGTATGTAAAATTCATGTGGTACCTGATGGAGCCTGTTTAAGGGTGATGATGGATGTCAGAGCCAAGGAGAGACACACAGTACATTCAGGATGACAATGCCATCCTGTTGTCTCATTTCTGGTTGAAGACAAAGAAAGTCTGCAGTTTGTCTTAATTATGTGCATTGCTCTCATTTATCTAAAAGATACCTTCTTTTTATTTCTGGATTTGGCAAGAAGTGCAGCAAGGTAGGCCACCCGTAGTTCGCCTCTTCAGCTCTCTGCCATTGCTCTGAGCTAGTGTCAGTTTCTCTCTCCCTCCAATCCTTGACTTTGCAGGTGGACACAAACTTGCTCCAGACTCTCGGGTGCAAGCAGCTGCTCCTGTATGTGTGCTTCTGTAAGACAGGCACAGCTGCAAGAACATACAGACTCTCAGGGTGGACCACGTGCAATCACAGACTAAGAATATGTGGCTGCAGTGAGGTGCTCAGCTCTCTCTTTGCCCCACCCGAGGTTAAACAGGTTGGCAGTGACTATAGGTAAATGTAGACAATTTATTTCTAGGCACTTCACTTTATTGTGTGTTTTGCTTGTTTGCTGTGCTCTCACAGGTCAGCTATGCCTCATCCAGTCGCCTGCTGAGCAACAAGAACCAGTTCAAGTCCTTCCTCCGCACAATCCCCAATGATGAGCATCAGGCCACAGCGATGGCAGATATCATCGAGTACTTTCGCTGGAATTGGGTGGGGACAATCGCAGCTGATGATGACTATGGACGGCCAGGGATTGAAAAGTTCCGTGAAGAGGCAGAGGAGAGAGATATCTGCATTGATTTTAGCGAGCTCATCTCCCAGTACTCGGATGAAGAGGAGATCCAGCAGGTGGTAGAAGTCATCCAGAACTCCACAGCAAGGGTGATTGTTGTTTTCTCCAGTGGCCCAGACCTGGAGCCTCTCATCAAAGAGATTGTCAGGCGAAACATCACTGGCAAGATCTGGCTGGCGAGCGAGGCCTGGGCCAGCTCTTCCCTAATAGCCATGCCGGAGTTCTTCCGTGTCATTGGCAGCACCATCGGGTTTGCACTGAAGGCAGGACAGATCCCAGGCTTTCGTGAGTTCCTGCAGAAGGTGCATCCCAAGAAGTCCACCAACAACGGCTTTGCCAAGGAATTTTGGGAGGAGACATTTAACTGCTACCTCCCTGATGGGTCCAAAAGTTCTCCAGCTTCAACTTCCTTCCATAAGGGCCACGAAGAGGGGCAGGGAGCTGGAAATGGAACATCTGCCTTCCGACCTCCGTGCACAGGGGATGAGAACATCACTAGTGTGGAGACACCATACATGGACTACACACACTTGCGGATATCCTATAATGTGTATTTGGCAGTCTATTCTATTGCCCATGCCTTGCAGGATATATATACCTGTACCCCTGGGAAAGGGCTCTTCACCAATGGGTCCTGTGCAGACATTAAGAAGGTTGAGGCATGGCAGGTAAGTCCTTCATTTGTGTGCCTGTGCAATATACCTGCAGAAAAAAGACTAGCTGTCCCAGATGCCTTTTAGGATGCCTTTCATGATCCTGGGTCTCAGACACAGCTTAAGGCTCCTGGGTTGTAGTGTATTGCTGTGTGTGAGGCAGGTGCATGCTCCCACCCCACAGGAAATGTAAGGTAAGTTGTGTTAGGTTTGCCTGCAGTGAAAGAAGCTTAAAGATAGTAAAATTTCCTTGGAATCACTGCGGGCCAAAAGTGCACACACAGACAATTACCACAGCCTGGCTGACGCAATGTAACTTGATCATATATTGACCCTTACATAAACAAGAGGGCCTAGAGGGAGCATATAAACAAGGAAAACAGTTTTTAGAGTTCATTTTCTTTGGCAAGCTTTATATCTTTTGCAATCCCACAGCAATTTTCCATACAGGCTGTATTTTTGCCCCACAGTTTTAAGCTTATATAGAAACAAACTAAAGCAGGTTGAGTAATGAAGGAAAGTAATGTATGGTTACTGGGCAAAAAATAGATAGCTGCTTTGATTTGGCAGTGATATTTATGAACTGATAAAATTATACTAATGATTGAGTCCCATTTACCCGTTCATTCAATGCATTCTGCCCTGTGGCACATGGATGGTATTCTGGCATTTTGTCTTCTGATCCTTTATGAATACTCTACACCTTACCATATGTTTGCTCATTCTATCCAGTGTCGTATTCAGTATGTGGTTTTAATATCTACTGCCTTCTTAAAGAACACAATTAACATGGGCTATCAAATGATGATATGCCAAATGTGTATAAATTCCATTTGCCCCATTTCTGGTCATCACAAAAAAACATGCCTGAAATCAGAACAACACAGGTGAATAACAGGAGAGTCATACCTCCATTTGCATGAGTCGTTTCCTCTCTTTAGGATAGTCTAAGCAAAACAAAGGCTCTCCTTGCCACAAACTGCAAATGTTGTGTCAGCATTCACATGTGGGAACTGCAATTTGCTCCTGTCTCATCTCACTCAACTCAAAAACATCAGTCAGATCAAAGTAAAAGGCTTTGTCTTGGCATTTATGGGAAACTTGTGTTGCTCTAAGTACCTGATCAGGTTTACCAAAACCACTTTACTCTGAGTTGATGAGTGCAGGGTTTGACAGTGGTTTAGAGGAATCCTGTGATTGCTGGCTCTCTCTGAGGTGTCTGTCTTCCAAAGCTATTCTGCTTTTCAGGAAAATACTGTCCGAAGTGGGCAAGTCACAATTCTAGCTTTTACAGTGTCAGTAAAAATGATCCAGAACAAATGTATGTTTTATTCATTCCTTTATACCTTGTCAGCTTGGAAAGTAAAGCAGAATAATTATGCCATTGCTAAAGAAAATCACGTGTTTGTTGAAGAGTCCAAAATTGGGAAGCATGACCTCCCATTTCTGTGTTGCCTGTCTGGTGCTGAAGGATATATGCACCAAAATGTAAAGCATCCTGTTGATACAGGCTTTTGGGTATATATGCTTGTCTAAAAGGAGGGAACTGGCATCAAAGAGTATGTGGGGAATAATACAACTGGGCAGGGAGTGCTACAAAGCAACAGGCTATACTTCAAATGACTACCATTAAATGGTGTTTGCTATCAAGCATATTTGATATTTGTGTGTTTTTTCACTTCATTTCAAAATCAAACACTTGAATAGCAAGTAAATGCTAAATCTGTGTGCACACCTACTTCATACTAGGCATTGTGGCTCATTACCCTCAGGAAGCTTTCCTCAGCCCTGGGGTTAATGAGTTCACCATACAAGCGTGCATCCTCCAGAGAGATGTTCTCTGACAACTAGGCAGAAGAAAATCTTTCTAGTAAAGTCAATCCCATTTGCAGAGGTACTTCTGTCAGTGTTAACCACCTACATCCTTTCTCACACTCAGCTCAAGCTTTTCTTGATAGGAAGTGACCTGAGAGAGTAAGGACAGTGTAGGAAGGCTCCATACCCGTGACTGGAGGCAGCAGCTGTAAAGCGTGCCTGCAATTACTGGCCAGATGCTGTGTGGTACAGATAAGGTGAACCTGGTGAACTCCTTGGCTCCATTAGCCTGAGCTCCTGTCCAGAGCAGCCCTTGCCAGGAGGGTCAGTGGCTGGGAAGGATAAATTATGCATTCTGCAATTTAATTATGTACCATTTGATTTTGTCACCTTTTGATGACATTATCCTATTAACACATGTGAGTTTTTATTGTTATCTGCTAATTGCTTTTTTATGTACTTATAATACAAACCTTTTGGAAGATGTGTTCTATATAATATGTAGAGGGTGCTTGTGTGGGTCTGTATATAAAACCAGCATTTTTACATCAGTGATCAGTTCATTTGAACTGGATAGCAGGAAACCTAGCACAGAATTACTGTGAGTTGGTTAAATCAAGTGCAGTTCTGTTCTCCATTTCAGAATTTACCATCTACAGTTCAAGAAGGCTCTAAGTATGTTTCAGCACTGAGAGCACAGGATTTTCCTGTGCCTCCTGAACTGAAATATTAAATATTACCAATTTTGGTCTCTACTTATTTGTAGCTGCTTGGTAACTTTCTTTGCCTGAATCAGTGATCTGTGACAAACCCTGCCTATAAACCCAATCTTGCTTCCTTTTGTTTTCCTAGTGCCTCTGAGCTGGTTGTGGGCATCCCACTGGAGTGGGACTGGCCAGCCGAAGCTCTCAGGTGTCCCCAGCATGTGCAGAGAGGCAGGCACAGACTGAGATGATGAGCAGGCAGGACAGCTTCCAGGCTGTGCCACTTATTTCATATGTAGAGCTACCCAGGGGGTTCAGAGTCCTTTATCTGAAAATGGGAAAGCTGGCACTTCGGAACTCTGCAGAAAATTGCGAACTTTAATAGGATATCCGTGCTGCCCTTACTCTGAGCAATCTGAGCTCTCTTGTTTTAGGAATTTACCCTGCTGGGCAGAAGATAATCCAAGTACACACCTTTGAAAGATGCCTGCAAAGAGCAGTGTATTCTCTGCATGTGCCATTATTGTGTCCTGTACAATATTGAACAAGATCAGGTCAATTACTTCTTTTTGCAGTGTTTTGTTCAGGTAACAAAAAAGTGTGTGGCAATCCAGAACAAAATGTCTAAATTCTGTCACTTTTGGACAAGGCAAAATTTTACCAAAAGTGCTACAAATTAAAGTTCATGACTGGAAATAGCCCAAGAGAAAGAATCCTCTTAAAGATCTCCAGTACCTCTGGCTGCCCATTCTCTTCTGCTGATGAGTTTTGACTTTTTAGGAGACTGTATTGTGTTGAGCTAATTCTGTGTTTCTCTGGTTTGTGGACTTACCTCCTCCAAACACAGCCTCTCCCATAAGCTATGGCATAGCTGTGGGAAGATATGGCAAGAGGTAGGACATGGTCTCAGAACTGCTACACTGATGCTGCCTCTTTGTCAAAATTCCCTGCATCTTTGGCCTGTTTCTCTATAACAGCTCCAACAGTCTGCTTTTGAAGTCCTTTTGTCTTAATATCTTCCCTGATAAGATCTCCTAAGTCCCTCAAGCTCCTTCATTTTCTTGATCTCTGCCCATGTGGCTGTTTCCATGGTCACTTCTAACAGTAGGTCTGTCTGCTCTTTTTTCACTTGCCCTTTGAGCATTTACAGCAGCCTGTCTGTGTCTCTGTCTCACCTCAAACACTGTGTGGTCCTGAAAAAAAATAGGGAGAAGACTAGTAGGGGATCCTAATCTGTCCACAAATCAAATATTTACTACTTTATAGTATTTCTGTGTGAGAAGAGGAAAGACCTGTCTTTTCTTCAGACATGGTTTGCTCAGTTGCTGCTCATTCATTTGGATTCTTGATGATTGCCAACAAGCAGCTGTTAGGCCTCTCTTTCTGTCTTGCAGTAAAAGCATTGCAGCTAAATGGGGAAGAAAGGCTCCCAGGGACTTGAGAAGGCAAAGGGGCACAGGCACAGGGGCATGGAGCAGTGCATTCTTGGGTTGACTTCTAGGCAATTTGCAGGTTGTGGTTACTGTAGACTGTGAACTTTGGCATGAGTGAAAAATAAGAGCTCTTCTATGCACCAAGGCAAAGCATACTGCACTGGCTGAAAAATATGTTGTGCTGATAATTTGCAGGTTAAAGGTGTGCTCGTGTAAATTATTCTGTGCCTAGAAATCTGACTGACCTCAGACTTAGTGAAAAGCTGCCATATGCTGTTCCACAAAACAAAACCAAATATGAATTGGCTTCACCTAGCAACACCTAAAGTCCTTAATTACACCTGTGCACCTCCAAGCCAACAGTTCCTTCTTCAATGCTGGTGATAGGCATTATGAAGAGGTAAACATGGATTGGTGCCTGTCTAGCTTTACATTTAGGTACGTCTCCCTGGCTGGAAATTGATTCTGCAAGGCTTTAAAGAGGTAAATGATGCCTTAGATGACATTTGTCTCCCCAGACCTTTGAGCCTAATGGCTTATCTAATCAAATTTTGTGTCTGTTAAACTATAGAGGTCTGTCTGAACAATTCAAAAGCAGCTGCTTTGCAGTATACAGAATTAAACAGGATCAGAACAGCTATTAACTGTGGCTGGTGTGAAAATTAGTCATTTGGGAAGAATTGCAAGGAAGACAGAGGAGGCTGCTGAATATCAGGCAACTGCAAAGCTTCACCTAGTCTTCATTACAAATGCACTGGAGATGTATTTGTTATGAACAGAAAGCAAGCAGTGTGCCTTTGTTGTGGGAGACCGAGCTGAGAGGCAGACAACTTGAGCCACACACAGAAACATGTGGGTCAATAGAGTAAACACAGCTATTTCCCCACAAGGGCAATAACAGATGATTGCTTATTCATCAGTTTGGAGATAACAGCTTGCCGTCAGCAGAGAACATCACTTGTGAGATCTTCAAATAAGCAGACAATAAATGGGGTATAATTTAGATGCCTCTGCAACTAAAAGGAGAAAGACTTAACTGGACCTTACTAAAGGGGGTAAGTTAGAATGTCACCAGTAGAAAATGTGCTGAGAAACATCTCACTGACAAGGTTGCTAGAAGAAGGGTAAATTAAATGCCTGCAGCACAGCCTCTCTGTTGTGAAGAAAGGAGTTCTGCTTATTAATTACTTGGTAAAGAATGGCTGATATTCTTTCAAATTGGGGTAGCACACACTGCCTGCTGACAAAACCCACAGTATTCCTGCCCATATTCAACATGTTGAATTTTTCATAGAAGTTGTTCTTATATAGTCATTTATATGCTGCATTGCAGCAAAAGTGTATTTGAAAAGCATTGTTTTCTTGTATTTATGAAGCTCTTTTATGAAGTACCTTTGTCACTTGGGAAGGAGAAATCAGTTTTGCAGCCTATAGTAGACATGGGAATTTAAGGGAGGACTCCACAAGATGCTCATATAATGTCTGTCTGTAGTGACTTCAGATAATAATTATCACTTGAATTACCAAGATATCAGACACCAGTATCTTTCACAAATACACAGCATGTCTCTGTAAGGATGTAAGGTTTCTTCTAGGACTGACCTTTCCCGATGCTACTCACAAATGGAGCTGGTGACAAAGGGCACTTTGAGAGCTTCCTAAAAACACTTACAAAGTGAGATAAGGAAACAAACTAGATTATAAAAAAAGTCAGTTCCATTTTATGACCCTTTCTCTGAATTGGCTGATTTCCATTTATCTTGAGGTAGGGTTGAAGCTAACTTCAAAGGCATGATAATCATAGCATAGTTTATAATTTTTTTCCTTTCTGGGTAGCCAACCATCTTCACAGTTGTTTTACTAACCAGTCACAGAGTTTTATCTCCAAAGGGAACTTTCATGCACTATGGAGGACTAGTGTTACCCCATACAGTGGGTGAAGTTTGGAGGAAGGAGAACAAATTACCTTTTATGGTGACCCTTTTGCCTTGTAGAATTACAACAGTGATCTTTCTACTGGACTAGAAGCAATACTTTGCTCAGAAAGGACTTTTACCTGTGTCTGTAGGAGGAATTACATGAAGGATTTTAGAAATCCAAGTCTTAACATGAGATTTATTTGTTGTCCAAGACTTATACTGATATAGGAAATGGAAAAACAGATTTAAGCTATTAGCCAAGTGGAACATGTGCCCAAACACAGTAAAAGTGAATTCACTGGGATGTCAGTTGACCATTGATGGGACCTCTGACTGCATTTGCAATAGATGCCCACTCTGAACGTCCAAAACAGTTGCATGAGTGTTGTTACACTAAAATCAAAAGTGAGCAATTCAGATCTATAGAAAGCCCTGTGAGACTCAGCTATCAGCCAGAAGCGGCAAGGAGCTCAGCTGCTGCTGGCTGATAGGGAGGAGGTTACTCCCCAAGAATTCACATAGCAGGAATACACAGGACTGTGCAGATGCACGAAAATAGCCAGGATGAAATAATATAAACATGGGACTTGTGAGAGATAGATTCTAACCAATTGAAGTATCTAGTGTGGTGGTGTGTTAACTCTTTTAGCCAATAAGCTGTAGTCCTAACCCTATATAAACTGTGTGCTATGTCTAATAAAATGTCTTCTCTATGAATCTCATAGATTGTGTGGAGTCCATTTCCTCCGCCATTTATTTTTAGTTTACTTTACATGAGTTCAGTCAATTCAGTGTGACTGTAGGAAACTTTGGGACTTTTTGTTTTGGGGTTTTTTTTCATGGATAATAGTTCTTGTATAGATTATAAACAACCACTGAACTCAGGTTTCATGAATTACCATGATTTTGTTAAAAGAAATGGCACTAGTGTGCAGAATCAGTTGTTCTTATTCTAACAAAGAGAGGCAGCTTACCCACGCATTGAAGTAATTCATCCTATAGTTCCAAATAGGAAAGAATTTACAGTCCAAAACTATGACTTCCTCCTGGCTTAGAAAAAGGCACAGCTCTTCAAAGCAATATCAGCAGTGTTCTGTGCAGGATGCAGCTTTCAGACTTTGAAGAGGCTGATCCATAAAGGGCTGTTAGAAGAGAGCAACAGCAAATGGGTGCAAGGGGACACATAGCTTTGTTCTCTGCACATCTGGGTAAAGGCAACATGAAACACCTCCCAGAAAAGGCATTTCAATCAGACTTTGATTACACAAGACAGTATATGTGAATTATGCTACTTGAAAACACTGAGCTTGTAGGGTAACCTTTGGCTCTATTATTCATAGCTTTAAAAATTGGAATAGTCTTTATGTATTATTAAGTATTAAATTTAGAGTTAATTAAAAAAGCCCTGTTGGATACTTCATCATAATAGTTATTGTGCAGTATGATGACATCCCAAGAGTATTAAAGCATTATTTACTTGATCAGGACTTTTGCCAATAGATCCTCCACCATTTGCGCACAGCACCCTGGGCCATTGTAGCCAGTGGACTTCATAGTATATTTGCTACTAGTGAAAACCAAAGCAGTTATGACAAGCTAGACTAAGTGGCTGTGATATTTTTTTTTGTTGTGGCTGCATTTAAAGACAGCAGCTTGCAGAATACAGTACAAAATACCATCTAACAGTACAGACAATTAGCTCTCGTTGTACCTGTATCATTGTCTTTGTCTGTCCAGAAACCATCTCCTTCCACAAAATCTTAACAGAAACCCCAAAATGTCCCTTTCCAAATGATCATGCAGCTTAAAATCCTTTGTATAATAAACTATGTAAATTTGTGCCACATTCAGGAAAGTAAGTAATTTTGATCCAGCTAAGGGATGCTTCACATGATGTAAAACCTAGGTATTTCACTACTGAAGGGCTGTATTTAACAGCCAAACTTGTGTTTAGCAAGATTTATTTTTCCCAAAGACATGCTGACTTGCAGACTTTTTTTTTTAATTAGTATGATCCACGGCAGGTCACATCTCTTGTCAGAGATCATGTCTGATTTCCACTTGGGATTTAACTGACCTTTAGTTTCATTGGTCCTTACTTGGCCTTGCTCTATTAGATTTAAAAGTCCAGATGAAGTATGTATCATTTTTCTCCATGCAGTATTTATGCACATTGATCAAATTATTCCTCCTTCTTACCTTGATAATTTAAACAGAGTGGGCTTTTAGTTCTAAGATACGTTTTCTGCTTTATTTCTGTGTCTTGTCTGTTTGCCCATCCTTCTTTTTGGCATATACTTAGTATTCCTTTAACAAACTCAGCACAGTCAGACAGTGAAAAAAATCCCACATTTGCATACTCTTATTACTTCTTCATTTGTAAGAGCACAAAGTACATAAACTTTCCTTGCCACAGCATGCAATGGAAAGGTCACATTAAGTTTCCAGTAATACTCTGCAGCATGTGGTACCCTTTCAGTGCCTGTGGCTTGAATTTCTTATGACTTGATGCATAAGTTGGAATTTCAGAGTATTAAACACAGATGTTTGAAGATGTCTGGGGAAAATTCTTTGTCTTGAATATTATTTACCATTCCCTTCATCCATGAATTTTCTGCACATTTTCCCAGCAGTGTTTTGTATCTGCTGCCAGAGTATTGATGAACATATTGGGAAACAGTGGGCTGTTCACTGAGGCTGGAGGAATTCCCCATGAACTAATGACCTGTCTCTGTTCATATCTGTTGGGCAACTCTTGATTCATGAACAGATGCTTTACATTAAATGTAAAGCTCAGATATTTCACTTTTGAAGGAGTTTATTTGCCAACCAAACTTGGAGTTAAGATCTGTATTCCTCAAAGCTTGCTGGCTGGCAGCAATTATGTTTCTGTCCTATAGTTTTGTCTTAATTGATTCTCAACCCTAAACTCTTGTTTTCCCACTGTTTTTACTGTGATTGATGTCAGACTAACCAGCCTTTGGAAAAGAGGACATCCCTCTGCCTTTCACGGTACTGTCTTTGCTTGGCAGCTGTTGGAGCCCAGAGCAGAAATCCAAGCCTCTGTAAGAGGAGTTGACTGTGATTCATGCCTTTCACAAACTATCGTGGAGGGGAACTTGGGGCACACTGTTGGGAGTGCATTATATGTGCATGTGTAGCAGAAAGTGGACTGGAATTGCTGTATTGAATAATAGTAGATAGCATATTGACTTTGTCTTTCAAAGCCAGTGGCATTTTTATATGTATATCATAAACCTGCTGTATTAGGGCTCTCTTTATTGCTTATGGAGTGCTGTGACAAACTCGCTGTCTGGTTCTGTCAGCCTTTTAGATCCAATTTAAATTGCTCAGGCTGCTCTCTAATCACTTTTTAAGGACCTTCTACTGCAGTTAATGTCACATTATGGCTCCAGAACAAGTGCCCTTGGGATAAGAATGTCCATGTTTTTTTTCTGATAGCAAGGGTAATTAATTTATCTTTCCTGCTTCTCCTTAGCTCTCTCTTCAGCTTTCCATCCTCTTTAGCTGTCTCTTACAGCCTTGTGTCATGAGGATCTGGCATAGCTGACACCTTTCAATTTTAATATGTTCAAGGAACTTCTTAATATGTTGCCTGGTGATTTTTTTCTTCTTCTTTGTTCTACAGGTTCTTTTATGTTGTACTTTCTGTTAGTATAACACTTGTTTTTCACAGCCTTGGCTGGATGGTCTGTGTTGGATTAGTGCTTTTAGAGCACATCGTCATAACTACTGCTGTTTGAGCTTCATTTGTATGACCAAGATAGTAACATATCATTAGTCCTTAATTAATGAGCTTTTATTTTAATGAACACAAACAAAATTCTGAACTAATAATGGGTTTATCATACATACAGTACAGTCAATCAGTGCTCTCCTCTAGTTTTTCCATGGAATTTTTCCATTCTGTTTTAAACAAAGACTTCTATCATCAGTGTAGTATGTCTCTGGGGCAGAGACTAGTCAGAATCCTGATTGATTTTATACAGCATTATATCCTGCATCTAGGGTTTTTCCACAAACATGATTTTTCATTTTGCTACCATGATTTTTGTCCCAATTCCTAGGACTGCACTAATACTCACAGTATTTTTAGGAAGGGAAGAGATGTTGTCACTCCAGTCATTTCTCTCCAGAAGAAATCTACTGAATCAGTGGATCAGATTAAGTCTGTTGGGGATTGCTCTGAACTGGGACTGAGGCTACTCCAAATGCCTTAACTCCTGAAGTTGCTTGTAGGAAGGATTCTTTTGGACTTTAGGGAATTAATAGAATCATGGAATAGAATCATAGAATTGATTGGGTTGGAAAAGACCTCCGAGATCATCAAGTCCAACCCTTGGTCCAACTCCAGTCCACTTACTAGATCATGGCATTCAGTGCCACGTCCAATAGTACAATATCATGCTTTGGGCCATAGAGATACATTGGGGTGCCATCATACAGCTGGATCTTAAAACAGAAAAAAAAAAAGAAAAATGTTAGAGGTAAAAACTCTTTTGTCATCTCTCTTCTCCCTGGAGTTAGACAGACTCACTAATTGCAGTGAATTGAAAAAACACTGCCCAAACAAAGCATTTTGACAAACTCAAAATTATTTGTCTTCCCTTCTCCCCATTAAAAAAAAGGAATTACAATTAAAAATGGAACTGTCACTTGAAGGTCACATTTTAAAGTTTGACTTTGAAGTATATATTTGCACTGAATTTCATTTGACTCTATTTCACACAATGTTTTCCTGTGCAAATCTTTGGTCACACTTTGTGAAATGAGTATTGTTTATCATTGCACAGCTAAGTGATGTGTTGTTCACTATCGGCTTAGCATTATGCAGTACAAGCTCAGGACTTGTGTTCCATAGGTAATTGCATTTGGAACTGCAGCTGTGGACAGGGCCATCATGAGTTGTGGAGGACCTTCAGGAAACAAAATATCCTGGTCCCATCCTTGCTGTGTCCTCTGACCTCCTAACTGATGGTTAAATCAGTCCGGAAAAGCAGCCATGCAATGCCAAAATACTTTAAGATCATTTCTTGATTCCTTTGGGTACCTCTGTGACTCATCAGACAGGTCTTTAAGAAGTATTTTAGACTCAGATTTGTAATGGCATTGAGACATCTGCAAACACCAGCAAATACCTAATGAGTTTTTTGAAGTATCTCAGTCAGACCTGACTTGTGCAGC
This sequence comes from Sakesphorus luctuosus, assembly GCA_013396695.1. Taxonomy (NCBI): domain Eukaryota; kingdom Metazoa; phylum Chordata; class Aves; order Passeriformes; family Thamnophilidae; genus Sakesphorus; species Sakesphorus luctuosus. The sequence goes on from VWZD01002485.1 coordinate 122,481, forward strand.
CGCTGTTGTAAAATCTACTATGCTTGTGCTTTTGATTTCTTTCTGCACATCTTTGTAAATACAGTACTGTAGTAGATCTGACGCTAAATCAGATTAGTCCCTTTTTATGTCAAGTCCCATCTTGAAATGCTTGCCTTTGACATTAAATTTCTTGCTCCTACTGCTGTAGCAGCTATTAATTTACTTGTGTCACCTTTCACTGTCAAGAAAACATCAAGGCTGTGGCAGTTTTGAATCAGGACAGCAGCATTCCTTGGCTGCTGGTGAGAAGACCACATAAGCTATCCCATCAAGTTAGTCACAGCTGAAAGCAGTAAAGTTGGTCCTTGTCATAGGAAACCAGGCTTCATCAGTTTCCCGAGCAGACTAAGCACTCAGCATAGCACGAGACAAGGGAAGCACCAGGCACCCTTCTCTGACCAGCAAGGAAGATGCTTCCAACACAGTCCACCTGAGTTCTTCCCTCTCCCAGTTTCTGCAAGTTTCTGTTTCTCACAAAGGAAGGACAAAATGTATGCATGGGTCCACACATCAGCACCATTGTTGCCTCTCTGCAAGGAGAGGGCAACTGCCAGTGGAAAAGGTGGAGAGAGATCCAGCTTTCATCTGCTTAGGGATCTCATATCCTTGGCAGAAGCAGAACCAAACTAATTATCAGTTACAATATGACAATCAGCACATCTTGTCATGTCAGCTTGATGTCCTGTACTTCTCTGGAGATCTGAATAAAGTCAGTTGCCTTTGCAAGGACACAGGTCTCTACTTGTATGAGAATATCACCTCTTTACTACAAATCAATAAATGTGTCATAAAAAATTAAATGATTGCACACTTTTATTTCTCTTGAAGTCAGAAATAGAAGTGATGGTCAAAGAGCCATCATCACCACCTCTGGATCTCTCTAATCTTCCTTTAGTTTTATTTTTCTTTTCTGATCCAGTGACTCAAACTAGCTACATTTTCCAGGGGAGACTGTATTAGTAATGTAGTATCATTGTCTTTCTTACATTCATATCCTAATATTTTGTTTGCACTTTCAGCTGCACAATGCACAGAGTGTTCTTTGTGAACTGCCCACAATAATGAACAGGTCTTTGTCTTGAGCAGTTAGTTAATTTTCTTCAATAAAGATTATGAATAGCTTAAATTACTTCTAACATATGGCACATTGGTTTTGTCATACACATTTAGCCTTCAATGGTGTTATCCAGTGACCTGTCTACATTCACGAGGAAGTCATTCAGTACTTATCAAAGCATAACAAATCCTAATGTTCTTAAATTATTCTCAGCCTTTGTAAGCTATTCTTGAGTCTTGAACTGAACTTTTGCTTTCACATTGTTTTTCAAGTCACTGGCAGATACAGCATTTCATCAGAGCTGGGATGTCCCCCACATCTTGCCAAATTTCCTTTGCAGTATTGTCAGTGCATCTCTGGCTGACTACCAATGTTCTCTCTCTTCAACTCCTTGACTCCAGCCCTTCTTCCAGAGTTTATCTCCCTTTGTTCATCTGCACTGGTGCCAACCTGACAGTTTCAATCCCAGAGTACAGCCCAGACCTTGCACAGTAGGTCCTGACTAGTCTTCATTATTTTGGCACAGAGTGTTCAGTATCCCAGCTACAGACCAGGCACTCCTTCTGCATGAAGCTGAATGTGTGTAATAGAAAGATATCAAAAATTTTTGTGGGGTGTTTACAGTGAGAATCACAGCTCTGTTCCTGTCTCCCTTTCAACTTCTTCACTTGAGTTACCCATATAGAGGTAAACAGTCACTTCTTCAGAGCAGAAAACAAATAGAAACCAGGTGACTTAGGTGGACTCTGGTGACCAGTGATAAGACCTGAGGGAATGGCATGAAGCTGTGTCAGGGGAGGTTTAAATTAGATATTAGAAAAAAGGTTCTTTACCCAGAGGGTGGTTGGGCACTGGAACAGCTCCCCAGGGCAGTGGTAACAACACCAAGCCTGACAGAGTTCAAGAAGCATTTGGATAATACTCTAAGGCACATGGTATGATTCTTGGGGATGGTTCTGTGCAGGGCCAGGAGTTGGGCTTCAATAATCCTTGTGGGTCCCTTCCAACTCAGGATACTCTATGATTCACAGGTAATATGAATCACATCCTTCACTCACTGAAAAACTCTATTACCTTCTGAACAACCTTTGGATAAAGTTGAGATTAATGGTGTTGGCATCTCCTGGCTTCTTGATTTTAAAAACAACACGAGCATTACATGTTGACCCTTTTGGTGTACAAAGGGCAGCAGGGAAGGAGTAGAGATTATAGAGGGGAAGGAAAGTTCAGCTTCTGCTGACAAGAACAGTGCTTTGGGTGCAATGCCTGCACCTTCAGGCTTCTGGAAACAGGTATTACTGACACAAGGGCTATGGCCAACAACCTTCCTGCCCACTCAGGTCCTCTGTGTCAGAACTGGTTGATGCTGTCATGACAGCATCACCTTTGGGAGAGCCTAAGTTAGCCCTACATAAAAATCAGGCAGAACAAGATATTCCAAAGCAGGGAATGCAGCAGGAGTTAAAGATTTGATACAGAAAGTAAAAACTAGAGTTTTGCTAGCCTGTGAATGAAGATTGCCACGTAAGTACTTGGAAGTAAAAAGAAGAAAATAAAAACAGCCGAAAACTTTTGCTTCAGGAAACATTTCTCTTAAAGTATGTTACAAGTGGCTCTTTCAGAACTCCCCTGGGTATATTTCCTCACAATACTTGACCACTGGCAAAGACAAAGTGTCATGACCACTGGGCTGATGCGATTGCTGAGCTCTCAAGTCCTTATGCCTATTAGAGCATTATGAAGGCATCGTCTCCATGTGCTTAATTAGGAATCTGAAACAAGAGAGGAGAATGGGCCCTCAGCAATTCAAAACAAAAAGGAGGACCTGCCATCTTCAGTACAGTTGTCAGCTTTTCATTTTCACATTGAGCCCTGAAGTGGAATTGTTGGCTGCCGTCAGCATGGACAGTCTACCAAAGCAAAGAGAAAATCATTCGGTACCCATCAGTCCAGAACCATTTTACAGGTATGGATAGAGCCAGGTGGAGAGAAATTAAAATTCAGTGTGGGAAAATGTATGTTAACTCTCAAGATAGGATTCCTTGCAACTGTGTGTTAGAAGGAGTTGTTTATCCCATCCCTCGTAAGACCCTTTGACCTAGTAAGGAAACAAATCAGAATGAAACCGCAGAAGGAAACCAAAAACATTAAACCCTTGACAGCAATATTGAGACTAGTTAAGGACCTGTCACAGTGGAGACACAGTAAATGACAGCTCCTAGCAGATCTGGATACTGATGTTTATTTGCATTTATTTAAGAATTAACAAGATAGAACTTTTAACTCTTTGGTATCTCACACATTTGCTTTCCCCAGAGCGTTACATCACCAGCTCTCCCCTTCCCTTCTTGACAGGGGCATAGTGGAGGTCTGTCAGGGTGGAAGTTGTCAGTTCATGCTGTGCAGCTCCTCTCAGTTACATTGTTGAGCATTTTTGGCCAAGATCACTGGGCATACCCTAACATTCGTCTCCACGCATCTCCTTCATCTCCAGGATCTTTTCCTACTTCCAGTGTTTTCTTCATCCACACATGATGTTTACCTTCTTTTTAGCTCTCAGCCCCCTAAGCTTTGGTTTCATCAGCCTCCTAACTGGTGTGTCTGTCTTCTACCTTGTTACTAACTGGAGGATTCAGGACATGCCACTTTTGTTTAGTCCAGCTGCTGTCAAAATGCACAACAAGTCCATGCTGCTGGCAGGTGGCTTGTGCTCCAGAGGACAGAAGTTCAGCTTTGGACATGCATGCATACACACAATTAGCTGCTGCCTGACAGCTTTCGGAATTTAAATAGGAGTTTTTGCCTGCTCCTGGCCTTAATGCTAGTGACACAAAGTGTCCACCATAGATCGAGGAAAGGTGAAGAAAGGAAGCTGGCAAGGCCAAACAAAGGTATTAGGCAGTGTTTGTTAAAAACAAGAAAGCATCCTTCAAATAGCTGAGTTAAAGTCCAGTGTGTAAAATTTGAAGGTTTGTAAACTCTGGCAGGTTAAATGTAAAAATAAATAAGACAGGCCAAAAAAAAAACCAAAATAAAATTGAAGAGCAACAGGCTGTAAATGGGGAAAAGCTCATAAATCCTTTTTTAAACACTTCAGCAGTAGGACTGTCTGTTGAGCCATAGATTGTCACTGTAAATGACAAGGTAAGGCCATGACAGAAGACAAGTGTGCTGCTCATGGACAAACCTAAGAAGGTTTATTTATTTATAGGGGACTTGTAGAGGATCTGTCTGATTGAAGTGACTATAGAAGAAACTATGGAACACTAGAGCAAAATGAACCTTGATACTTCTGGGCAAGTGAGTGATGTTCACTCAAGGGCTCTGCCAGAGCTTGCAGATGAAGTAGCTGAAGAACTGGTTGCAGTGTCCAACCCCTCATTTGAAACAGTCTTAGGCCTTGAGGCCTAGAAAGCTGACAGATGTGACATCAATTTTCTAAATGGGTTCTGGAGGACATCCAAGGAACTATCAGAGACTAATTGAGACCATTATTAGAAACTGTGGTAAAAAAATAGGAAGGAAAAATAGAATGTACTGAAGAGGAGTCACCATGACTTTTTTAAAGAGAAACCCTACCTCATAAACCTCCTGAAGTGCTTTGAAGGCATTGGGATAATGGAACTTATATTCATAGAATGTTCTCAGGCTTCTTAAAGGCTTCTTCTGATGGCCTGTTATGGGGGTTGGATTCTTGTCACCTCGTTGATGCTGTGTGCTGAAGGAATCTGCAATGATATGGTGCTTCTGCCTGGTTTAGGATTCTCAATCCATTAACCAAGGAGAAGTATGTGCTCAATGCTAAGCCCGACCATGTGGTCTCTGAGAGCCCCCTTGAAAGGACACGCAGGAACCACCAGTCAGGGCAGGAACAAAGAGAAAGTTTATTCAAGGAAACAGGTTTATATGGACTTGGAGGGATACAAATGCTCCAATAAGGGACAAGAGGGAAGTCTGGCTTTGGGCCAATAAGAGTAAGGGGATTTACATGCAGTGGGAGAGAGTTCCAGATCACTATCTGTGTCCCAGCCCCCTGGCCTGGCAGGGGACTTCTGGGAAGAAGACAGTGACTAGGCAGTTTTACATTCAGTACATTCAAACCACACTAAAAACATCAATTGTTAAGGCATTCTCAGTGGATGGCTGCTTTTCTTCATCAGTCCATTTCTGGCATGACATCCTCCAAGCCATGTATTGAGAATGCATTGCTACAGCCTGTCACCAAATTCAGCCCTTACGTGGATGAACAGTATATTGAAAGATAGTCAGCAGAGGATAAAAATAAATGGTGAGATCTGACTTACCACACATGAATGGAAGAGATCCTTGGGTGGACTTCTCAGATCTGTCTGAATAGGAGTCAAAAAAAGCAAGTGCACTGTTAAGAATAGTCACACTGGAAAAGTGACAGAGAGGTAAACAGAGTGTCCTGGGATCACTTCTTTGTCTTTGCCAACAAAAGCATAAAGGTCATCAAAAGAGATTAGTAGCTGCTTTGTTCCAATAGGGGTGAAGAGGTGTTTTTCTCATAAAATTTAGATCTCTGTGCTGTGGGAGGCTGTGCATGTGAAAAGTTTGCACAGATGCAGAACATAAAGGTGCAGCGTCATGGAAGAAAAATCCACCCAAATGTTATCAGGTACAAAGACCTCTGGCAAGGAGGTCACTGAGCTACAAAATGTGTGACAGTGTTCGGCAAAGTCTCGTGTCCTCTTGTGCTTCTGTGCAGGCATTTGCTGTTGGCCACAGTCAGAAACAGGGGTTGGGGAGATGGGCTGCCAGCCTAACCTAATACAACTGTATTTATGTTATGGTTTTATGATCCTCCTATAAGAGTGGAAACTACATGACCCAGAATATCTAGCCTGAATAAAGCATGGGATGCTACAAGGCTGGGAATGTCCTAATCAGGCATAAGGGGAGAGTGAGTTAGAGAGCTGCTTGCAACTCCTTTCAGATAATAGGCATTTTAATTAAAAGGCATTGTAATTCAACATGAAACCTGTGACAGAGGGGAAAAAAGAATGAAGAATTACAGAAACAGACATCTGGAGACAGCAGTCTGCACTCCCTGCAGGCTTCCACCACCTTCGTATCCAAGCCAGGAGGTCAACACTTCTTTCATACTTGGTTCCAGGATATGATACACTTATCTCTGACACATGCACCTGCCCTGGCTGAAGCAAGGTCTTTTAAGTCTTTATGAATTGAGTCCTGGTTATTTATGTTTCTATCTTTAGTTACAAAACACAGTGACACATTTATAACTGTAAATACTTTAGCTAATTGTTGATTGACTGGGGTCTTTAAAATAGTACTGCAATTACTCAGTCTACAACTTCCTCTTTCAAAGTTTGGTGTTTATATATTCCTTGTCCGTTTAAACCATATTTTCAGCTGTAGAGAGCAAAATTTGTGTGATATACAGATATCATCCTGAAATTTTCTTACAATCTGACACAGGGACATGTTGTAGTAGTTGTTCTGTTACCATTTCATAAGCTGGCCTTCAGAAATTTAGACTTGAAGACAAACTTTGGCATTTGCAGGCTTTGCTATTTTTGTTGTTCCTGTTGCCCCTCCATTTGGGATTTTAATCAGGGTATGAGACTTGCCTATGTGAGCTGATACTCCTGGGTTCTCCTGCTCCCCAGGTACAGCTGCAGAGCTGAAGCTGCTGTACCTACTGTGCTTGAGGAAAGACAACATTAATTGCAGATCAGTGCTTTTAAATTAATATTAACTGTCAGATAGACATATCAGGTGATACAGGAGATGGTTTATAACCTGGATCCTCAGGGTGTGGTGGGTGTGTGTGGGTGTTCGTGTTGGTGTGTGTGTGACCAAGGGAAACATCCTGCTAAACTAATCCTACAAAATCCCACCAATAGCCAGGGTTATGTATTGCTTTCTAGGAAGCCTGATGACATGAGGTACGACAAAGGAACAGACTGATTGAGGTGAATGTTATGAAACTAAACAAATGAAAAATTGCATTCAGGGAATCTAGAAGCTTCTCCACCATTCATCTTGCTGACCCTAAAACCAGTGAGCCTCCTGCCACTGCAACTGGCCAGGAGAGGCAGGACTTGAACTAAAGAATCTTCAGTATGGTTTTTGCTTCTCATGTGTGGAGCAACTGTAACAAAAGAAGGGCAAGGTCTGCACATCCCTCCTGTCTGTACAGGTAGCAGTCAACCTAGCAGTGATATCCAGTCAGGATATCCTGGTGTCATTCAGCAGGGTGCTACAGTGCTGTGTGAGAGTGCAATACTGAGTTGGAGTGAGGAGAAACATGGCACTTGGCTCAATGTAATGACCCCACTGGAAGGTGCCAGAGCCTGCAGAGGAATGCAGCTTCCCTGCTTGGCACCTACACTGCTGACAGACAAGGTGATACCACATCCAAGCTTGCAGCCCCAGTGCAGATGAGGCCAGAGTGAGATGATGCAGTGCAAGACAGCACTGTGGGTCTGCAGACCCTGTCACCCACTCTGACCTCAGAGCTGCCTCTGCTCTGTTCTCACTGTTCCCTGATGGAGCTGGGCAAGTACCATCTTCCTGGGAAGCCCTCAAGAATGAGGGGAATGACAGGGGAGCAGTCTCCTGTTTCCTTCCCCACAGAAGGCAGTGCCCTGGCTCTCCATAGCAAGGTACCAGTGGAGAGCACCTTCTTTTGCTGTGTCCATCAGAGGGAAAGGTCTGGTTTCTTCAGTGAGATCTTTCCAGCTGCACACCTTTGTTGCAGCAGCAGGCCAGTAAGAGATCGCACTCACCAATATGGTGTGAAAGGCAAATCTGGTTTTATTTAAATGAGCTCACACTTACAAACTCCAGTTAACCCCGCCTTGAACACAACAGGTTTGACCCTATAGGCAGAAGGCTGCAAACATGGCCATATAAGGCAAAACCCAGGTACTTTCTGGGTTGCTGTGTTGTTGTTTACCCTCTAAGTTTCATATCCCATGCTCCTCTGGACCCACCGAGCCAGTGGGCAGTGACACACCTTATAGGTGAGCTGGTCTGCAGAGGAGGGCCAGTGAGGACAAGAAACACAGAAAAAAATCCTGCCTTCGCTGACTCACCCATTATTCAAAGAATGAATACTGTGGCAATATTTTGATATCCTTCCATCAACATCACACAAGCTGAAAAGGTATTCCCAGCCACATCCTGTGTAGTACTACCATGATATTTCCAGACTTTCTCAGGCTGGCATTGATATAGGCAATGAAAGGAGGGTAGCTCTGGGGATTTTAGCTTCAGATAGGAGGATCCCAAAAGGAAACAGAGAAAAATGAGGCAATTTCGCAAAACTGACAGGAATTAATGACATGATTCACTTCCCCTGTCCCTGTGTTTCCAGGTGAAAAGGATTCATCAAAGCAGTATTATCTGTTCTGTGTCTGTGGGGTGAAGAGGGCTCTGCATGCCCAGACAAATTGATTTAATTTTGTTTTTTCTTACATTTTGCCTTCTAGGATTGTAAGTTTGGACACTTACAGGTGAGAGAGAGGGCAATGGGCTTACAAGTTGTCACAGTCAGTAGAACCATAGCAGCAACTGCACCACAGTGGTTTAGGAACAGCTGAGAGCCAGGTGCCCTCAGAATCAAGTCATCTTTCCATATATTAGCTCTACAGCGAAAAAAACTGAGAACTTCCATAAAATGAGGGGGAACATGGGGAGAAATCTGATACATGCATAAAGCAGCAACTAACTTTTGAAGGAAAATATGATGTGGATGAATTGTATCACAGGGTTTCTTTCATGCTGCAGTTTCTTCTACCTGTCAGGTTATCTAGATCCTGAATTTTGCAACTGCTATTGTCCCTGGGGATAACTGTTCTTGTCCACAGCATATTGGTTGATAGCCTGCTGAACATGAGCCAGCAGTGTGCCCAGGTGGCCAAGTAGGCCAATGGCATCCTGGTCTGTGTCAGAAATTTTGTGGCCAGCAGAACCAAAGCAGGGGTTGTCCCCCTGTACTTGGCACTGATGAGGCCACACCTCAAGTACTGTGTTCACTTTTGGACCCTTCACTACAAGAAAGACATTGAGATGCTGGAGCATGTCCGGAGGAGGGCAGTGGAGCTGGGGAAGGGTCTGTAACACGTCTTATGAGGCAGAGCTGATGGAGCTGGAGTTATTTAGCCTGGAGAAGAGAAGGCACAGGGGAGACCTTATCACTCTCTATAAGTGAATGAAAGGATGTTGTGGTGAGGAAGGAGTTGGTCTTTTCTCCCAAGTAACAGGATGAAAGGAAATGGCCTCAAACTGTGCCAGGGGAGGTTTAGACTGAATATTAGGAAAAATTTATTCACTGAATGGGTGGTCAGGCATTGGAATAAGGTGCCCACAGAAGTGGTGAAATCACCATCCCTGGAAGCATTCAAAAATGCATGGATGTGGCACTTGGGGATATGGTTTAGTGGTGAACACAGTAGTGCCATGTTAACAGTTGGACTTGATGATCTTAATGGTATTTTCCAACCTTAATGATTCTGTGATTCTATATGACAGTTTCTGGCATGAGGTGAAAATTACAGGAGTGTACTCCTGGGGACAGGCAGGATTTGATTACTTGAAACGATGCAACCAGAAGACAGGCACAAAAAAAAAAAAAAAAGGTGGTATGATCTCCAGGCCTGCCATGTGGAGAACAAGCTTGATTCGTTAGTTTTTTTACTGAAGTGCATTTGGCTTGGAGTTTTACAATCAAAAGTCAAGTTTGAGTTTTTTCTCAGGCATTCCTGTTTCTGAGTGACTGATCATTCAGAGATGAGAGATTCCAAGTGGGAGCATTTATGCAGAGTGTTGGCAAGAGCAGGGTGACAGGGATGCATGGGTGCCTGTAACACATCAGAGGCTGCTGCCACTTCTTTCCTCCTCACAAAAAGCAATGGGTTTGCAGAGGTGGCTCAAAGAGACTGAAGAAGAATGCTAATAGATGTTGGGGTAGCATCAGTAAGTGTTATAGAGGGGCTGATGACCTCCGTGAGGGTTGTGATACCTTGTGTTGTCTGCACGGTTTGTACAGGCTCTTTGCTTATGATGTCTATGAAAGAAGCCCCCTATTGCTGTGACTAAATGATTTTTAGGAGATCAAGAACTGTAGTAAGGTGATTCTTCCCAGTTCTGTCCCTGTAGCAGATGTGTTTGCTGTGGTAGGGTTGTAACACACAGGCATTCATAGGGTCTGTTTCTCTCTAGGTTCTCAAGCATCTGCGACACTTAAATTTCACCAATAACATGGGGGAGCAAGTGGATTTTGATGAGTTTGGGGACCTGGTAGGAAATTACTCCATAATCAATTGGCATCTGTCTCCAGAAGATGGCTCAGTCGTCTTTGAAGAGGTTGGGCACTACAACGTTTATGCCAAGAAAGGGGAGAGGCTCTTTATCAATGAAAACAAGATCCTGTGGGGTGGATTCTCTAAGGAGGTAAGTGCTTAAATCCTCCCAGCAATGTTTCCCACGTTTCCACAAGCTGAAATTTGAACTAACCCTGCAAACTCCTTATGTTACAGCTCCATGTCTCATTAAAAGATCCATTCACCTCACTGTATACATGGTCTCTGCCATAGTCTTTTACATCCTTGCTAATACACTTCTGGAAATAATGGGCAGCTGTTCCTCCCCTCCTGTATATTTTTTGAGCCTGGTTATTAATGATTTAAATAATGTCTTTTTTCCTGGCGCAAGTAGATAGAGTGGAATTCTGCAGCACTGTTTCAACAGAAGTTAATTGCCCAAGCCTGGTTATTGACTAAGTCAAGATTTCCTGAGCTCAGTAGTTTCATTGATGAAAACAGCCATCTCTTTCACTCCCAGTAGCTCTGTATTAACAGGTACCTTTTTTCTCCTGCTACATTTGCAACTCTTTCTGCTGGCTTCACTCACTGGGTCACAGAGCCTTCTTCTCACCCTTGCCTTGCAAACCAAACAGAACTAGCCCTGTCTATCTAAATGGGTTAACTTGGACATGATGCTCAAATAGTGGGAGATGCCATCACCCACTAACTATTTTTTTGTAATGTACCTGAAGGTGCTTTGCAGTCTCAGAAGCAGAGATCTCAAGATGCAGTGATTGACTTTAGTCAGGCCTAAATCCTTCTCCACTTTCTTGCATATGTTAGATCTTTTCATCATAATTATTATCATTAGCAGCCAGGCTGTGTCTTACCCACACAATGGAAACATGGTGCAGAGATCTCTAGGCAAGAGCCACGTGAGCTGCTTTCACAGCTTGCTGCAGCCCACTCCAGCCTAGGCAGAGACCCTGACTCCTAGAGAGGATACTGGGCAGGTTCACAATCTGGGAAGGGACACAGGGAGTGGAGCATTAGCTCAGAAACATCACTGCCAGGCCCTGCTGCAATGTTTAGATGTGTTAAATCAGCACCTGATTAATGAACAAGGCAATTCACTTCAGGTGATGATTCATACTGGCTGGCAGATCAGGTAAATGCTTCTACATTTTAGCTACACTTGCCTAATACACTTACACCGCCAGTTAAGCCTCACCTTTACTCCAGGTACCCCAGCTCCACTTCTGGCTCAAATCCAGAGCACTCTGAAGGAGGCATGGGTTGAGCAGAGCATACTACACTGAAATACTGAGATCAGGCTTTTCTAAGCCCAACTGGAGTCTCTGAGCACAAACTATAAGTGGAATTTTAAAAGCTCTGATATTCTAACCCCTCCTCCTGATGGTTGGAAATGCACCTTACACTTTTTCCAACTGTTAAGATTGTATTGCTTTTTACTTAAACTGAGTAATTGTGTTCTCTTGGTCTAAATTTCTCCAAGACTACAATATTGATCTTCATTCTCTGTCCTAAACTGTTAAAAATGTGACAGGATGGTGCTGAGTGTAATGCCAGGGCAGGTAAGTTTTGTGGATCAGAGGGGTTTGTGATTTGTTTGCTGTGGCCTTTTTGCAGTTTATAGAGTTTTAATTTCTTCCAGATTAAAGGCTCTGCTCAGAGAGTAGCCAGTGCTTCACTTACTGAAGCCTTCTGTGCCTCTTGTCATCCTCAAAAAAAGATTAAATGTAGCTAATTTTAACACAGGAGCTTCAGCATTGGGCAGACTTGCAAAAGAATGAGGTAAAGAGTTGGTAAGATAGATAGATTCATTTTGGCAGAACTTGATGAAGTTCCCCACAGAATACTTAAGAATGCAGCCAAAGCAATCACAAAAGTGCTAGCAATTCATCTTTGAGAAATGTGGAGGATGGGTGATGTTTCAAAGGATTAGAGGAGAGCAGTCGCAATACCTGTTTTTAAAGCAGATATAGGAGAGCCAGGGGAATTACACACAATTGAGCTGAGCTTCAGTAACCCAAAAGACTTGATAAAAAAATTAAACAGTTTATAAACATTTAGAGGATAATAAATTGATAAGAACAAGCCAACATTTATTTGTCAAGATAAAATCATGCCAAACCAATTTAATTTTCCTCCTTGGAAGCTCAATCAACTTAGTAGATAATGGGAAGCAGTGCATGACTTCAGTCAGGCCTTTGATTCAGCCATGTTCAAAATCACCAGTGGCAGCCTAGGGACAGACAGTCTAGACTGATGAAGTCCTCTTGATGAATGCACTGCCTGCTGAAATACTGTCCCAAGGAATAGGTACACTGTGTTAACAGCAATAGACATTAACAGCAGAGTCCTTTACATGGGGAGCTGCAGGGATTTTCCCCTGGATTTCTCTGTCCAATTAAGGATGCAGTCCTGATCAACTGCTTAGAAACAGCATTCCCAAACTGTGCTGCAGCTACACTTCAGAGTGATAGGCAACAGTTGACTGCTCTCAGCTGCAGGTGAATTCCTGAGCCACAAAATGGTCATCCCCACACAAAAGTTGCCTTTACTGAGGGCTTGCTTGCCCTGTGGCTGACTCCAGTGTCTGCACACAAGAAAATTCCAAACCATACCCAGCACTCACTGCCTAAGCACATCCACACAGGAAGTTCCTGGAGATGCGTAGGTTGGTAGCACTCAGGTAAACTGGCACCAAACTTCCAAAAAGGTGAATGGAGGATCCCACACAGAACAGCCCTTAAGCATATATGGATCATGGTACTTCGCTAGCAGTGGAAATTGTGGGTTTAACTCCCCTGAGCTGAGAAAGCCATGTCCTGTGTCAACTTAATTTAGATGGGGAAAGGTGAACTCAACCTTGGGTCATGCTTCTGTGTGAAAAAGGCCAAGACTTCCACTTATTATCCTGAACTCCTTGTGTCAGTATACTTTAGGCATGCAGTGAGCATGCCCATGCAACCACTTGCAGCCAGGACATGACCATGCCCAGGAGGGTTCACATACAGCATAAATGCACAGCCAGCAGGTGACACAGCTCATCATTTGCAGCAGCAGAAGTCTTTGGATCTGCATATAGCTTCTGATTTGCATCTTTAGATGCTCAGTTCTTAAAACAGGGCCTTTTTTCCTCTTTCATTTGAAAACTCCTCTTGTTTAGCTGATTTACTTTTTTGTGTGTCTGGTTGGGGAGGGTCTCCAGGAGAACAGGAAGAAGTGGATTTCAAAAACCTGTTTTAATTCCCCTAAATTATTAGCAAACAATATGCAATACATGGAACTGGGGATAAGTAATCAGAGTTCATCTTCTCCAGTGTTGACTCAGATTCCTGCCCATAGAGATCAATTGTCTTTTCTTTTAACCATCTAATGACTGTTTTCTGGTACGTCTGTCATGGTCTTGTAGCAGTTTGCAATGCCAACAACACAGTAGAGATTACTAAGATCTGTTCATCTTCCCTATCATCTTTTGATGTGTTATTTCAGAGAAGTCCCACTGTAGTGGGTTGGGGAAGGACTACTGTACAAAACGTGTCTGTTCTGTGGGAGAAAGAGGTGAGCACTTGAGGCTCTCCATCCAGCACACCAATCAAGCAATAACACCCTTGGAGGAAGCCCAAGGTCTTGATGTAGAAAGGCTGCCTGTGGGGCACTTCCACAATTAACCGTGCTTGGGCTCTTTTCTTGCAGGTGCCTTTCTCTAACTGCAGCAGGGACTGCCTGCCTGGCACAAGGAAGGGCATTATTGAGGGAGAGCCCACCTGCTGCTTCGAGTGCGTGGACTGCCCGGATGGGGAGTACAGTGATGAAACAGGTAATACCCACAGAGCTGCCTTGGGGGTTGCAGAGGACTGTGTGAGCCCTCTGGGCATCACCTGCAGTTGTGCTCAAATCGCTTCCCTGCACTGCTGAGCTGGCAGCTGCCTTGCTGGGAGGCTTCACAGAAAGTCTGGAGGAACTTCTGACAAGGAGTTGAGTCCTGTGGTCATCAGGTGCTGTCTTCTGCTAGGCCTGCTTGTCCCTTCTGCTCTGCATTAGGAAAATTAAAGCAGAGAATTTGAAAAACAACTTGCATATAGGAAACCGCTCCGGCAGCCACAAGCAAACTCTATTGCACTGGAGCAGTAGCTGTTGTTCTTCCAAAAACCTGGAGGAAGGAGACATTGTCAACCCTAATCCTATATATTTGTCTGCCTCCATCTTTTCCTCGTGTTGCCAGGGGTTTATTTCATGCTTTACAAAAAAAAAAAAAAATCCATTCCATCCCTGACTTCACAAGCAGAGGAGTATTTCCCTTTATGGAGTCACCAACCACAGCTTCTGTTGATCACACTCATGGACATCTTTTTTGCTGGTTTCAATGGGAGCTCGGATCAAGCCACTCAGGTTCTGCAGTGGAGGGAAAAGGGTAAACCCGGCTTTAGAAATGGTTAAAAAATTTTGAATATTGAACACCATTAGTGCTGCCTCAGTGTTGGGCATCCCCAGGGTAATGAAGGCAAGTAAATTTTTTCAGAAGTTCCCTCCACATTGCAGAGCACTCAGGATTTCCTCACACCTTCTCCAGTGTGCTGGTCCCAGCAAATACCACAGACCTTGCCCATGATGAACAATAAACTGCTTGCAAAACTGAACAAGTGTTTGTTTGAGAGAATCTAATTTGTGTCCTATCAGACAGGAATGACAATTTTATAGCATAAACTTATAGTATTACAGGATGCTTGGAAGCAACACTTTCAGATTAAATAGAAGCAATTTTGGTCATGTCTCCTACCTGTATTTTGGTGTTTTTCACATGATTTTGGGAGCTAGCTCTGGTGAAATTTACAGGGCTGAGAGGGCAACAGCCTTCTGACTCCACAGTTTCCTGTTGCAATTTCAGCTGACAGTAATGGCCTTTATTTCCTGTGTTTGCCAGTTTTATAGGCATAGAGAGCAGTTTTACAAACAGGCTTATCCAGCTGGGACAGTGATGCTACAAGGAAAAGCAATCTGCCCTCTCTCAGCTGTTTGCTTCCACCTTTTTTCTGGGAGCACTGCTGTAATTCCTACAGCCACAGTGAGTTGGATCAGGTCTCTGGTCTTTCTGAAAACAAACTCTTGACAGGCTGTTTCCAGCTAGAATGAGAAGCTGTATGCCCTCTAGAGCTAATGCAAAGGAGAGGGCAGGAATGAGCAGGCTTAGGGGAGGAGGGAGATCTCGTTTACTCCCTTCAATGGTGCATGGTCTCTAAGCCACCACAAGACAGCAGTGAAAGCATATCTTTGGGATGCATTGCTGAATAGTTGCCCCTGTTATAAAGGCAGAGACAGCTGAATTCCTCCTATGTGAAGTTCACTCTGCCTTGCCTGCAGTTTACAATAGGATTCCAGGTAAAAGGCACAGAAAAAGTAAAAATTATGAGCTGAATGGATGTAAATGAAATGATGCGAGGATGAGCTTTTTTTTTTTTGACTGAGCTTTTGCATGTAGTGCATGGTTTTCACATGAACAGCTTAGGTGAGGCAAACTGTTCTTAGGAAAGCAATATCATGTCAGGTCATGGATGCTCCCTCCAACAATGCCTCAAGAACAAGAGAGCTTGAAAACTTCTGCCCTCGTTAGCTGGGCATTCTTGACTTTCTCATTAGCATCAATCTGGAAGCTGTGGTCAGTCTGTGTCTGTGTTCAGGTGCAAAGCTCAGAGGGAGGTTTCTGCTAAAGGAGTTTCTGAATGTTTATTCCCATAACTCACTGCAGCCCCTTGCTATTGTGCTGGGATCCCAAAGGCAGAGGTAAGTTGAGACGTCCCGCTGTCTGCTCTCAACCCCTTTCCACTGCCATCAAAGGAGTGATGACTCTCCCTGCTGGAACACAAGATGAATTTTGGTCAAAGAAGAAGAGCAGAAGCAGCAGCCTTGCCTTTTGATTATGCCAGCCACTGGCATAACCATGCCATCCCAGTAGGCACAACTGTTTTCATGCAGAGGAAGGAAAGAGAAGGACCAGTTTTCCCTTTGCAAGTATCAGTGGGACATTTTCTTGGTGTGGGGAGAGTGATGTCATTAAGACACATCTTCCCCTGATATTCCAACATGAAATGAGAGTGTGCTGGGAATCAAGGGCATTGCCTGCCTTCAGGGAAGAGCAATTTAAACACTGAGACTTGCCTCGATGGAATATGAAATAGGCTCTCAAAGCATTTAAGGAGGCAAGCACGTTTTTAATTTTCTCTGTAATAGAGAAAGGCAGGATGTTCAAATGATGATAAAAGTGTGAGAGGTAGGAAGACAGACAGAAGTAGATGAGAAAAATGAAGGAACAAGGAAGAGGGAGGAACAAAGCCTGTGTAACAACTGACGTCAACTGAAGTTTGCAAAGTTTTGCCAAGAAATGGATTACAAAATGCAAGGGCAGGACTTTTTTTATGCTGGAACTAAGCATGCTTTATGTTTTGCTGTATAGTCCATGTGAAGTTGGTTGTTTCAGTGTAAAACACTCTGAAACATCAACATATGATTCTGGGGATCTGCAGACACCTGAGTGGAACACCCCATGCATTTAAGATGAAGGCTAGTGCATAGCTGCATAGCCATATATATCACCCCCACATTTCAGTCTCTAATTCTGACAAACCTTTCCTCTTCTTTTCACTTCTTTTCCAGATGCCAGTGCCTGTGACAAGTGCCCTGAGGATTACTGGTCCAATGAGAACCACACATCCTGCATCCCCAAGCAGATAGAGTTTCTGGCCTGGACCGAGCCCTTTGGGATTGCTCTGACTCTCTTTGCTGTGCTGGGAATTTTCCTGACTTCCTTTGTCTTGGGAGTCTTCACCAAATTTCGTAACACACCCATTGTCAAGGCCACAAACCGGGAGCTGTCCTACCTCCTCCTCTTTTCCTTGCTCTGCTGCTTCTCCAGCTCACTGTTCTTCATTGGTGAGCCCCAGAACTGGACTTGCCGTTTGCGACAGCCAGCTTTTGGCATCAGCTTTGTTCTCTGCATCTCCTGCATCCTGGTGAAAACCAACCGTGTTCTGCTTGTCTTTGAGGCAAAGATTCCCACAAGCCTCCACCGAAAGTGGTGGGGCCTCAACCTCCAGTTCCTCCTGGTCTTCTTGTGCACATTTGTGCAGATTGTCATCTGTGTGATTTGGCTCTATACAGCCCCACCATCCAGCTACCGAAACCATGAATTGGAGGATGAGATCATCTTCATCACCTGCCATGAAGGCTCCCTGATGGCCCTCGGCTTCCTCATTGGCTACACCTGCCTACTGGCAGCCATCTGTTTCTTCTTCGCCTTCAAGTCTAGAAAGCTGCCTGAGAATTTTAACGAGGCCAAGTTCATCACCTTCAGCATGCTGATATTTTTCATCGTATGGATTTCCTTCATCCCTGCTTACGCCAGCACGTACGGCAAGTTTGTCTCTGCAGTGGAGGTGATTGCGATACTGGCTGCCAGCTTTGGGCTCCTGGCCTGCATCTTCTTCAACAAAGTCTACATCATCCTCTTCAAGCCCTCCCGCAACACAATCGAGGAGGTGCGCTGCAGCACAGCTGCCCATGCTTTCAAAGTGGCTGCCAGGGCCACGCTGAGACGGAGCAACGTGTCCCGCAAGCGCTCCAACAGCCTGGGGGGCTCCACCGGCTCCACCCCTTCCTCCTCCATCAGCAGCAAGAGCAACCATGAGGATCCTTTTCCTCTACCAGCCTCCGCAGAGCGGCAGCGCCAGCAGCAACGCGGGTGCAAGCAAAAAGTCAGCTTTGGGAGTGGCACAGTCACCCTGTCGCTGAGCTTTGAGGAGCCGCAGAAGAACGCCATGGCCAACAGGAATGCCAGGCGCAGGAACTCACTGGAGGCCCAGAACAGCGACGACAGCCTGATGCGGCACCGCGCCCTGCTTCCCCTGCAGATCAACGAGCCCCTCAGTGTCGAGCCCACCTTCCAGGCAGCTTCCAGCCCAGAGACCAGCTCACAGGAATCAGTGGCGGGAGACAACAAAGAAGAGGTACCAAGCCCTGAGGCAGAGCCTTCCCTGCCATCGGCTAACTCACAAAATTTTATAGGCACTGGAGGAGGCTCTGTCACAGAGAACACGATACATTCCTAACGAAAGAAGATTGTGAAAAGCACACCAGCCCCCAAGAGGAACTTGCTCACCTCTTGCTTCTGAATGGGAAAGACAACACAGACACCCCCCTGTGACACAGCCCCACCACACCTTACTGTTAACACCTGCAGGGTAACACATGTGCCTCCAGAGGAAGGACTGTTTCTGGGGAGCCTTGGACTGAATTTGCATTTGCTTTATTGAAACCAGGACATCTCAGAAGGGAAGATCGCCTCTGGTGGGGCTTAAGCAGAAATCTGCATGCTGCCTTGCCTCCATAAGCTTTTCTTGCCAGACTGCAACTCAGCTGACTATGGGAGGCACTAGGCAATTCCACTATACCCTGCTTTTACATTTATGTATAATATCCCTCTTTCCCACTATGTATAATATTCCCCCTTTATCCAGTATATGTGATCTGTAACCATGTGCATCAGGACTCTCAGCTCTACAAAAGCAAGGTACACGGTTTCACTTCAGCAAAGCACAGTTGGGGGGGAAATAAAAAAGTCCCCAACATCCTGCATGCTGTGTACAGCCAAGGGTGTGAACATGTAAAGTATTTAATGTGACAGAGCGCCCTGCTATTTATATTTAGTAATGTCCCAGTCTCTCCTTTCTGCCCAACAGGAAATAGTGGACAATACTCTCCATAGACTCCATTGCACTAGACCAAGCTACTAGGTTCCTACTGGTTTCCTCCAGCTGGGGTAGCTTTACCTCCAGCCTGCCTGCTTTGGTGGAGGGGGAGAACAGCTTGTAAATCCCCCCCTGGAGAACGTTGTGAGAGCACAATGAGATGTATCCATGATTGATTTTGTTGCTAGTAGTTGTATGCTTAACAAAGAGTTGCTGCTGTACTATCCCACCTGGCATACATGGCTAACCCTTTCACACCTTAGTCAGTGTTGTGCTTTGCTGTATTAATCTGCCTCACACCTGCACAGAGCATTGTGCTAGTCCTGGAGGTACTGGAGGGCCTGATAGAGCACAAATGAAACAAGGAAAAATGGATGAGTGAGGGATGGAGAAGTAGCCCCCAGATGAGGTGATAGGATGGCCACAGCAGGTGAATATCTGAAGTGTGTGCTGGTAGATGACTGGATGAGGAAAACATACAGGCCTGGGCTCTGGGACAGACACAGAGAGAAGCAGATAAATCAGAAATGTTTTGACTCCTATAGGCCACTTACTAGGTTATTTCCCATCTTGCAGAGAGGGCACCTAGCACAAGAAGGGTGGACTGTACCTAAAATAAAACAGTAAGGACTTCAGCAGAGAGCATAGCAGAACTTCATTACTCTTTTCCCACTCCTCCTAAAGCAGATATAAAGGCTCTTGGTTTTGCAAGGCATTTGTGGTTCTTCTCGGTCCATGCTGAAATCAGGGAATCATTAGAAGAGAGATTTATTGCAGCCTGATGAGAGAAAAAGCACCCCTGGACAGCCTGGCAGGAGGGGCTAGGGTTACACTGCAGAATTTATTTCCCTTTTCCCATATTCCACGTGCAAGAACAAGCATCTGTCAGGAAGATGTCAGTACCCCTCCTCATCAAACATGAAGGTAGTCTAGACCACCATGGAAAGGTAGATGGGCCTGCAGCTCGCTGTGAGCAGAGACAAAAGGACTGTGTGTGAATGCACTGGAGAAAACACCACAATTCTCTTGTTACTGTTTTTGCTTGGTTGTTCTTTTGCCAGGGCAGGCAAATAAAACTTACAGGTGACATTACTGTATAAAAACTTTGTTTTGCCACCTCCACTTGTTGTTGACAAGTAAGAGGAATTTTGACTTAGGAGAGCAAAGTGCAAGTCCAGAACCCCAAGAGGCACATTATTCAGACAAGTTATTTTAACCCTTTTGTTGATCTGGTATATCCTCCTTGGAGTGGGCTCAAATTTTAATTAAACCACATAAGAACCAATCCAAATTTAACTGTAAGGCTTGCAAATTAAAATATTTGATTAAAACTGTGGCACAGCTGGTTGGGGGGTGGGGGGAAAGTGAGTTTGAAAATACAAATCCTTCTAGCCAAAATTTTGGAAATCACATTCTATCCCTAGACCCCGAGTGAGAGCTGAGAGCTGCTTCTGAAACCGAGGTCCTTTCCCAGGCTGTGGCCTCTCAGTTTAGGAATTGAGACCCGTGGTGTACTGAGCCTAAATGCATGATCGCGGATGGGCACTAGATGGCAGAAAGGGCTAAAAAAAGCACTTTGATTATGGCCCACACTTCCAAAAATTCTAGTAGTGAGGTAGTTTTAGTGCTAGTAGGCCAAACTCAGCACAGTAGCCCCTGAAGTGAAGCTGACAGCATTGAAACATGTAAGAGCTTAATGATTGAAATGAAAACGGCGCAAGATACAAACCAAAGACTCTGCACAAACAATCACAATGTGAGAAACAGAAAGTCACCATTGGCTATCCTGTTTGGAGAGCACTATTCACTAGCTGTACTCACAGTAGATAATATTGACATTTGGGTGCTTTTCATTCTTTGGGTGTCTTTCATTCTTTACATTTATTTAAAAGGAATTTATACCCTGGCACACAATGAGTTTCCAACAGCTGCCATAATTTTTTAGCACTGACCATCCACTCTGTATTTTGTGAGAAAGCCCCATCCACCCTCACTGCACTCCTACCTGGAGCTCTAAGCCTCCAGCTTCACCCGCTGCCTGAGAGCCCTGCTGCAGCTGATGGCAGTGATGAACATGCTGGGCACAAGGGAAGTTCAGTAAAAAAGGACCCCTTTCAGGAAGGTAATTTGCAACCAAATCTTTTTCCCATGCATGGAGAAGGGGATGTGTTCTCATCCTGCCAAGCCCAGGAGAGGAGGAGCTTTGGTCAGGCACCTGTCCAAAAGCCTGTCACACAAGCTGGGGAACATCCTTCTCTTGAAAGCTCAAGCCCGAGAACCTACCCTGGCTCAAAAATCCCACTGGAAAGCATGCACCAGTGTGGCATTTCCTGAGCCATTTATTAGTGAAGCAACAACAAGAGTGGATCAGCTTTGTGGGGGAATTTCCATCAGCAAACTTGGCAGATGGGCAGGGAACCATCCCAGTGAAGAGCCCAATCCTGCATCCCCAGTGTCCTCACAAACCTGGCAGAGCTCTACCTGCCCAAAGCCCCAGCAGAGTATTTATTTAGAGACGGTAGCAGGGGAAAGAAACCCTTCTTGCCCATTCTAATTCATACTTCTCACCATCTCCTCCATCCATGTCAGCCCAGGATCTCTATTCAGTTTCTAATACCTGCTGCTATTATTGTATTGACCGAATTTAGCACGGGATGCTGCAAAGCGGGAAGAGGAAGGTAGGTGTTTGTTGTTTTTCCAAGGACTCTGGGAGTTTAAATTGTGGAGAAATTTAGCTGAAGACCTAAACATCCAGCCTGAAGTCTTTCCAGGGGATTTTTCGGAGCTGGATAATTCACCACTACCTTCGGTTTGCGGGCTGAGGAACGGCAAAATCCGCCTGGGAGAGGGAACCATGAACACGGTGAGCGAGGGAGTCCTGGAGATGGAACTTTCCATGCGGCTAAAGAGAACACGCCGCTGCTGGAAAAGGCGACACCTAGGAAAGGAAAAACGCACGCAAGGACTGTCCCAGGGGCGGCGCCGGCCGAGAACAGGCTATATCCCTTCTGCCAGGAGAGGAGAATAAATTCTGCCGGCAGCTTTTATTGCAATTGCTGCTTTTAGCTGTTTTGCTCTGTAAAGGGCTGGCGGGCGGCAATTCCCCGCCCCGCCGGGATGCGCTGACCCTGCCCTGCTGGGCGCTGCCGGGGCCGCCGATTCGAGTCCCGGGGCCGCGGGTTCGAGTCCCGCGCGCGGCGCCTCCCCGGTCCGCCCCGCCGCAGCCGCGGCCCCGCCCGCGGGAGGAGCAGAGCGGCAGGGCCGGAGCGCAGACACCACCATGTTGTGCGGGGGCCCCTCTGCGGCCCGGCCCGCCACCGACGAGACGCAACAGATCGTGCAGGAGGTGAGGGGGCTGGGGCGAGCCCCGGGAGGCACCCGCGGGCAGGGAGGCCGGGGGTGAGCTCGGCCAGTCCTGAGCACGGGGGCACGGCCGGGGCCCGCGGGGTAAAAGGCGCAAGGAATTGGGAGTGCACGGAGCAGTCGGCGGCTCCCGGAGCCCTCCCGGTGCCCCCGGGCCTGGCTGAGCTCGGTGGGCTCCGGAGAGCGGGGAGAGCGGGCATGCTCCCGGTCCGGCCCGGCCCCGGAGTGCAGGAGCGGCACTGGGACCGCCCGAGAACGGCCCCCGAAGTCCTTGTCCTGAGCTCGAGGAGTGCGCTCAGGTGGCTCTTTAAAAGTCCAAACCTTGAACACACATTTGGGTTTTGGTGTTTTAGAGGGTTTTGTTTGTTTTGAGGGATTTTGGGGGAGTTCGGGTTTGGGTTTGGGGGATGGGGAGGGGAGGAGACGGGATCGGAAAATAAGCAAGAAATCTTGGCTGCTTCTGCTATTCCCCAGCACAGAATTCAGCTCCAGTCGCTGCCAGCTCCAAATCCCCATACTCTGCTATTTACAGTAACTTCATTTACTGCTCGTGTGTTAATGGAGCACATGTTTTTATGCTTAAAAATGCCAGTGCACAACTCAGTTCTTTCATGGTCCTGTTTCTGTAGTGGAAACTCAAGTTTCTTCTGCTTTTTGGTTTTGTTGCCCAAGCTACAGCAGTTCCTAAACACCTGCAGAGCACCCAAAGGCACAGCAGTCATTGAAGTTAACATCTAATTTGTACAATCTAGTGATTCTTTGTTTTAAAAATAGAGAGAGAAAGATGTGCATCTCCTAAGCACCACCCTGAGTTTCCAGTAATAAGTACAGTTTTGAGAATTGCTGAGTCACAATTACTGCTTTGACCTGAAAAAGCCTACATGTCATGGTAAAGTTAATGCAAATACAGAATTAACATTGTATATGGTCTTACAACTAGATTTGAAATCCTGACTGAGTGTTCTGTGGCAGACTGCAGTGGTCTGATAATTCAAAAATAAAGCATGTGAAAATAAAACCCACTTGGATTCAGAAGTGGTCAGAATTAACCAAAAATCTAGGATTTTCATTTAAATCACATCAATACTTCAGAATTTGTCCAGCTTGTTTTGACTGCCAGTTTAAATTATTTAATGAAATACAGGTGGGAAGGCCCAAAACTGAAACTTGCCCATGCAGTCATATCTTCAGCTAGACAGACTGTGGAGAAAGTATTAGTTTTGTTTAATCAAGGTAGACTTCACAAATCATTTTGTTCTGCTTAAAGTCAAATCTTTGTGGAGATTTATTAAAGCCTGACAGTTTGCTTGTCATAAAAATATTTCCTATTCCTGCTTTTTCAGTTCTTGCCTTCAGTGCACTGTTTCATAAGAATCCTTGTGATGACCAGATGTTGCTCAGTGTTGTGACCCTGGCAAGTGCTGCTGCTCACCCAGAGCAGGTAGAATGTGACACAGACCAGGACAGCCTCCTTCAGCAGTGTCTGGCTTCAGAATCCTGTAGGAACTGCCTCTCCACAGCAAGGAGTTCCACCCAAGCCTATTCAGCCTTTGGCTTCTCATTGGTAACTGTGGCAGAGGTTCGTCAGGGGGATTTAGTGCCATCTGCTTTTTAGTGACTGTGCTGGGAGTAACCAAACTGGCCATGCAGAGCAGTGAAGAGCCTTCAGGGACTGATAATTTTCAGCCCTTTGACTGAGTCATGGATTGTTTGGGTGGGAAGGGACTGCACCCCCTGCCTGAGCACAGAGTGAGCAGCCCCAGGCTGCTCAGGGCTTTGTCCAGTCAAGTCTTGAAAACCTCCAAGGATGAAAACTCCTCAGCTTCTCTGGTCACACCTCCTGTACTACAGGAGCGTCCTCAGAGGAAAAGTTTTTCCTTATATCCAGTCTGAACCTCCAGTTTCAATTTATCACCATTGTGTCTCATTCTTCTGCCATCACTCCTCAGTAAAGAGCATGGCTTCTTGTAGATACTGGAAAGTGTTCCTGAAAGTCTTTACTTCCCTGAGCTGAGTAAGCTCATTTTCTTCTTCTCCTCACAACAGGAGTGTTCAGCCATCTGAGCTCATGGAATGCTCATGGCAGCCCTCAGCTGAGCTCGCTACAGTTTATCGACATCTTTCTTGTACTGGGGACTGAAAACTGGACACAGTATTCTAAATGTTTTCCAAGAAGTGCCAAGGAAAGGGCTATGACCACTTGCCTCCCTTCTGGCTAGGCTTTGTTACCACCTGGACACAGTACTGGCTTGTGTCCACCAGAACTGGTGGATCTGGTCTGAGATCACATGAACTGTCAAGGTGAGCTGATACCAGCTCTTTTGGAGAGGATTTCTGTCTGGGATCTCCATACTGAATCAGGATGCTCATTTGTCACATGCTGTGGTGAGTCACTGCCACTATAACACCCTGACAAGCTGGCAGCTGCATGTGACTCTGAGCTGTCTGCAGCCGTGGAGCCCAGTGTTCAGCTTGCTGGTGGAAGTACAAAATGTGCTGAGATGGGACTATTTGGAGACCTCAGAAACCAACCTTGCACACTGGCTAGGATTGTTAAAGGAGCACAGGGCAGAATAGAGTCAGTGGGATACTTGTTCCCCCTACTGCTTAAAATTTCTAAAAGTAGCTCTAATGATGAACACTGAAACCACTTGCTTCATCATCTGACTGAGGGGAAGGGGAGGAGGTAGGACTGAATCACGGTGCTTTCTGGGGCTGTGCCCCTCATGGCATCTTAGAACGCAGCTTTGAATTTCATATGGCAAAAAACAAGTAGAAAAGTGTCCAAACATCATTATCTTGTTTTTAATGTAGCGTTCATATTCTGGAAGGAGCACAGAGGCATGGCCTCGGAGAGAAGATGAAAAGTATGTTCACAGTTCCCAGGGCCAGGATGGTCACAGGAATGGCACCAGTCTGGTTCTGTGCCTTCTGGGTGCTGGAGAGGTGGGAGAACATACCATGTTGCAGGAATTGTTTCTGTTGCTACTTCACCTGGAGTACCAGAGCAGTGGCAAGTTGGCACTTGTTTTTCTCCAAGGAAGCAGGGGGGATTCATGCAGGAAAGAAAATGTATTTATTCCCCTTGAATTTAGGAAGAAGGGAAGGTGCATGATGTTAGCTGAAAAATTAACTTGCTGCTGGTACTGTTGCACTAGAGGTGGGGGGAAGGCTACACAATGAGGCTGTGCAGGAGGTATGACCTGGGTATAACTGACTTGCAGCAAGGAATCTAGGACAACTCATCTTGTCCTGGTAAGCAAAGACTGAAATCTGTTTTCCTGACCAAGAATTTACCATATAACCATGAGGTTCTAGACAGCCAAGTGTGGGAGAGAAGAGCTGCAACTCACAGGAATTCATGCCTCCCTCTAGGGTATTTGACAAGTTATTCTGACTTCCTGAGCACTGATTTACATTTTGAAAATACAGACTGCAGCAGACATGATGGAAGAAATGTCAGGTAAGTGTTGTGCAGATTTGGTGTCAGTCTGTGGTGACTGACTCACATCGAAGTCTCAGCTTTGCCACCTCCCTAGACTTCTGGTCCTACCCTAAAACAAAACTTAACGTGATATATTTTGATCTTTTAATAACTTGGAAAAGCAGGAGCTCTTGGGAATTCAGCGGCAGTGACTTGTAGGTTTTAAGTCCTGAATACTTGAATCTTGCATCAGTCTTAAATAACTTACTGTTTCCTTAAGGTGAAATCTCAACTAGAAGAAAAAGAAGGCAAAACCTTTGACATCTTCACTGCAGTGGAGTTTAAAACTCAGGTGGTCGCTGGAACAAACTACTTCATCAAGGTAGACTGCACTGGGATTTTGTTTTAATTAATGTGTATAATCTTTTGATTGGTGGGGTTTTTTCTTTGCATGACTAGAGAAGAATGCTTATGATTGGCCTTAATGAGAAAAAGAATTGTGCACTTAAAAAAAATTCCATCTCCCAGCCCCTCTCCCTGCCTGTGTTAAATAGAGAATATTCTTATTATCATTTTCATGGGAATATTAGGTGGTATTTCCACAGTCATGGCTCCCCATCTGGTTTAAAACAAGATCACCCCTTCTTAGGCGATGGGTTTTTTACTCCCTGTCTGCTTCTCCATCCTCAAAACACACGAGTCTGCACCATCCCTCCTGCTGAAGGCTGCTCTCATTCAATAGATGTAACTGGGTTTTGTGTGTTGCAGGTTCATGTTGGCAACGATGAGTTCATGCACCTGCGGGTGTTCAAGAGCCTTCCCCATGAGAGCAAGCCCCTGAGCCTCCACAGCTACCAGGGCAGCAAGACGAAGCACGATGAACTGGCTTTCTTCTAGCAAGCTTATCTTGTGCATTTTCCCAATGGTTTCTTATGTGCATTTTCTGTAGGCTACAAAATGTTGATTTGTGTGCCAATGAAGGAGAAGAAAAGTGTCTTTTTTTAACATAATGGTGGGAAAAAATCAGTTTCTTTTATGCCATTCCCTTCCTTTGCAATCTCTGAATTTGAGAGTCATATGGCTCTCCTATTACCTGCACTAATGCAAACCCAACTTTAGTTGCAACTTAATTTAAACTTTAGTCCTGTTTGTGGACTTCCTTGGTCTGGAAATGAGGAGTGACAGTAGCACTCACGTAGCAAGGAGCAAGAGGAAAGCCTCAATCTTTTCTGTGCTGTTTTGCAACTGTGAATACATGTGTAGATTTAAAGGGTACTATGTATTTTATTGGCAAAGACCTGAAGAGAGACGTCAGCTGAAACAATTTTGTAAGGAAGAGGTAGAGGATTACAGTACTTTGAAACAAACATTCCCTTGGTAATCATGTTCATCCTCTTGCAGCAGTAGCATGGAATGCCCCGTAGAGGGTGTGTGAGTTTAAAAAACCAAACCAGCTTGCTTTTGTTCTCAGTCCTATGGAAAAGTCCTGGAAAGGAGTTTATGCTGGACAAGCATTTCTGCATTAATAACAATAAATACTTCTTTTTACTTTTACATTTGACTGGTGTTTCAGTGTTCTCTTACTGCTTTTCTGTATTAGTTACTACCCTGCTCTGAGATTTTTTTCTGTGTTTTCTATAATTCCAGGTAACCTTATGCTTATTCTATGTGTTAATTTGAAATACTTTATTTTAATCTGGTGAGAGACAGATAACAACAAAGGCTTCTGCAGGTGTATCAGCAGCAAAACGAAAATAAGGACAATGGCTTTCAAAACTTTTTTTTAATTACTGTCACAGGCAGAACCACCACATGACCTGCAGAAGTGAGGCACCACTCATCATCTCTCAGAAATAGGTCAGGGGATCATCTTTGGTTTTGCCAGTCTGAAAACTGACAAGGCTGGGATCTTGGTTCTCATGAGGAAGACTCTTAAACACCTTTAAGTGGACATAGTCAGTTTTGGAGACTTCAACCTAGAAACCAATGGAGTGGGAAAGTGATGAGCATGGGTTCAAAGCATGTTCAAACAAAAGGATACTCTTTATATTCTTGAAAGAATATCTTTGCTAGAAGCTTAATTTTAGATGTATCTTCATTTTTACTTCAACAGCTCTTAACCAAGTCTGGATAGTAACCAATGCAGAAACTGTCATCACCTGGAGAAAACTATTAAAAAACCTTCAGGTTCATGTGAAGGGAAAGTGAGCAGGCCTGCTTGAGCATCAGAAGGCACTACTAGGAGAAAGGTTTCTGTACCTAGAGGGTACAGAAAGATCCATTCAAAACTAGCACATGGTCCTGAGAAACAATGACAACTTGAAACCCTTGTCTGCAGAATTACTCCAAACACATCAGTGCCTGAACAGGCAACCTGACACATTTTGGTGCTTGTGGGAGTGTGTGTGAATGCCAAATAAATACTTCTTCAAAGAAATTCAGCTTCCCCTTCAGAGAGTCCTCATATAAAGACTTGATAGGAAGCTGTATAATTTCATTCATATGGAGCCAAGCACAACAGGCACTAATCTCTCCCTCTATGAGGTACATAGTATCAAGGGAAAGTCAATGCCTTGGGCTCTGTTTTGACATGCCTTCTGGTGGCTGCAGTGTGGCAGTTTGTCTTGGTCTGGATTACATCTCAGGTACATGTCTGCTGGTAACACATTAGTGATGTGGAAAATTCAGAAATACAAAAGAATTTATCTTTTGACAGAGCTTGTTCCAATAAATGCTAAAGTTAGTAACTTTTTCCCATCACAGGCAAAATTGGAAAGAAGAGAGAAATCATCAGTTTTCAATGTTACAAATGGATTTTTTCCAAGTTCAGTAACATGTCAATTGTCATTTCTGAGCAGTTTGGTCACAAGTCTTAGCAGGGACAGCAGACAAGTACTTTACATTGCCTAGGTCAGCAATGAGATGGCACCAAGGGAAGAAATGCAACTGGGCATGACTTCTGGCTGTACTTGTAAATATGTACTCTTAATTACTCAGTGCTTTGTCCACCAAGTGAAAGCACATCTCACAAGAGAAGAATAAACATCCATCATGTAGGTAAGATTCTGACTAGCCACAGAAGAGACAGTCTGTCAGTACAGTCCCCTGGTGCCCACAGAGCACAAATAACGGATAAGAGTTGTTTTAAGGAAGCACCTGGAAAAGAAAAAGGTTTGTCAGTGTCTGTCCTTCCTGTCATCCACTACATATGAGAAGCATGGAGCAAATGCTCATCATGTCTCTCTGCAGAGTTACTCTCCCTCTAATACTCCCTGCTGATTTCTTTCATAAAACAATTCTGACCCTTATTAGGGGAGTGTGTCCCACCAGGCACGTGTCCCCACACCGGGGTTTGAGAGACAGCAGTCCCATGCCATGTCAGCTCTGCTCCAGAAGGCCAGCCTGCCCCTCTGCAGTGCTTGAAGGCCTTCAGATGTAAAATACAACCAGGAACATCTTCTGTGGTACTTCACAGAAACACCTGTTCACAGCCATGGGTACAGGTTTCTAGTAGAGACTGAGTGATGCCATCAGAAAGCTCAAACTGAGCATTACCCATTTTTCTTCCACAGCAGAGAAGTGGGTTGGAAATACAGAAAGAACCAGCAGGCAGGCTGTACCTCTGCAGCATGTCATGCAGAACCAAAACACCAACACGCTTGCTCTCAAAACTAGTCAGCAGACCATGAGGTGCTTGCACTGCTTTACAAAATGGACTCTAACTCTCCGTCTGATCCTCAGGCTGACTTCAAATACACATTGGGAGGGCACAGACACAATAGGAAAGCTACTTTGTTTTGAAGGGAAACAGGAGAGTAGAGTTATGACCTATATCCTTTGAGCTGGTAAGCCTTTGGGTGGGATGATCCTAAGAAACATACCAGTCACATCTGAAGAAACCCAGTGCATGTTTTCAAGGTTTTTCTATTCCTCTTCATTCCTCTTTCTATTCCTCCATGGAGAGGAATTTTATAAATGTCTTCCTTTATAAGCGTCTGGAGACAGCCTCCAACTCTATCACTCACATCACTGTCTCATAGATGTTTTTCTACTACATTTGCTTCTCTTTCTAGCTCTGAGCCACCCTGCAAGTCACCTATATTGTCTAATTGCAAAGCACTCCCTCCTATCATATGTACAAACCTTAATGAAGTAGTTTATCCCAGCAACCACTTGAGTTCTATATACTACGGCTGTAAACATGGGACACTTCCTGTTTTCCCTGCTTTCAAATTGTGGCTTCACCTGTAGAAAGAAAGGGGAAAATGACTGACAGGTTCATATTTAAGCTTTTCTTTCCCATATTCCACACATACACACCTAATGAAATAAACCAAGAACTCCTACTCTAAAACAATTTACATGAAGACCTCCAGCCCTCCTTTCTAGCATTGCCTCCATCATTCTTTACAATCCTCTTAGAATTTGACTTTGATTTCCCTTGACCCAAAGCTGTCCAGCTGAACTGTCCCCTACTCAGTACAGGGGGAACAGCTACCTGCTGCCCTTTTAATTCTGTGTCAAAGGAGATAGCCTGTAGTGCTGCACGGGGTTGTTGTGATCCAAGTGCAGGACCCAGCACTTGGCCTTGTTAAACCTCACATAGTTGGCCCCAGCATGTCCAGATCCCTCTGCAGAGCCTTTCTGAGCTCCAGCAGATGAACACTCCTACCCAGCTTGGGGTTGTCTGCAAACTGACCGAGGGTGCCCTTAATCACCTTGTCCAGATAACCAATATATTAAATAGGACTGGCTCCAAAACTGAGTCTTGGGTAACCCCACTAGTGGCCAGTCACCAACTGGATGTAACTCCATTCACCTGCACTCTCTGGGCCCAGCCATCCTGAAAGATTTTTACCCAGTGAACAGGGAACCTGCCCAAGCCATGGGCTGCCAGCTTCTCCAGGGGAATGCTGTAGGAAATGGTGTCAAGGACTCCAGGCAGACAACATCCACAGCCTTTCCTTCATCCACTAAGCAGGTCAACCTGACATAGAAGGAGATCAGGTTGGTCATGCACTACCTGCCTTTCCTAAACCCTTGCTGGCTGGGCCTGATTCCGTGGTTGTCCAGTACATTCTGTGTGATGGCACTCAAGATGAGCTGTTCTTTCCTGACCTACCCTGGTACCAAGGTCAGCCGGAAAGGCCTATAGTTCTCTAGATCCTCCTTCTGGCCCTTCTTGTGGACGGGTGACACACTGACAAACCTCTGGTTGTCTGGGAACTCCCCAGTGAGCCGGGACTGCTGGTAAATGACAGAGAGTGGCTTGGCAAGCTCTTCCATCAGCTTCTTCAGCACCCTTCTGTGGATTCCATCCCGCCCCATAGACATGCATGTGTAAGAGAAGAAGCAGGTCAGTAACTGTTTCCTCCTGGACTGGGGGAACTTCATCCTGCTCTTTCTGTCTTCACCTCAGGGAGCTGGGTAGCCTGAGGACAACTGGTCTGACTATTACTGACTGAGGAAAAGAAGGCAGTAAGTACCTCGGCCTTTTCTTCATCCTTTGTGGCAATGTTTCTCCCCACATCCAGCAAATTATGGAGATTCTCCTTACTCCTCCTTTTGTTGCTGATGTATTTGTAAAAACATTCTTTGTGATCTCTTATGGCTGCGGCCAGATTAAGTGCTAGTTGGGCTTTTGCCTTTCCAGCTTTCTCCCTACACAACTTCACACCTTTGTAGCCCTCCTGAGTTGTCTGTCCCTTCTTCCAAAGTTCATAAACTCTGGTTTTTCCCCTTTGTTCCAGCCAAAACTCTCCATTTAGCCTATCCAGTCTTCTTCCCCAACAGCTCATCTTTTGGTATATGCTGCTTGTACACCTTTAGGATTTCCTTCTTGAAGAATATCCAGCCTTCCTGGACTGCTTTGCCCTTCAGGACTGCACCCAAGGAATTCTCTCAGCCAGTCTCCCAAACAGGCTAAAGTCTGCCTTCCAGAAGTCCAAGGCAACAGTTTTGCTGACCCCCTTCCTTACTACTCCAAAAACTAAAAACTCTGTAATTTCATGATCACTATGCCAAAGTCAGCCTCTGACCACTACTCCAAAAGCATAACAATCTTTTCTAGGGTGGATGCCTCTCTGCACATGACACCTATGCTAATGACCTGATGCACTGCACAATTTGGGCAGAGTAGCTGGGAGAGGCCAGCAGCACTCAGTGCTTCTCACCACCCACCTGTTCTGCAGAAACACACAGAATTAATTTGCGTTCTCAGCACATCCACCTACAGCTGGCTGCCACTCCCATGACACTCCTTCCAAACAGGAAGGTCACAGAAAACACCCAAGGAATATCCGGATAGTTTGTAGAGTGTCAGAAATTATCATCATATTCAGGTTCCTCATAATCTCTTATTCTGCTCTTTAGTCAAGCAGCTTCCACAGGATTTCTGTCCCAGGAACTGACAGCTGTACTTTCAACTCAGGAGCTGCTAACTTTAGCAAACCAAAGAAACCTTAATTCCCAATCCCCTTCCAGCTGGCTGGGTCAGGGGGCTCCTAGAATTCTCCTAAGTGGCAACTTTTGGTACATTATATTCCTCTCTCAGAATAAAATAAAACAAAACAAAGCTGCTTCTCTCAAGTTCTGCTCACTTTCTCAGTCTCTGGCCACTATGCCTCCCATCTGTTATTGACAGATCAACCATTCAGTAAAATCAGGCAGGCAAACATCTCCTAAATCCTTAAGACGAAAAAATACCACATTCCTAAGCTCTTATCTAACATGCCTTATACCTAAAACATTCCTCACTTTTAGGAAACAGCTGTAAAACAAGAAGACTGAATAAATAACATTTCTTTCATCACTAATGATGACTACAGGCAAGGCACGAGTGTAAGTAAATAATTATATAATCCCATGAGCAGACAGATCTTGGACATCCCAAGCTCTACAGATGATCTTAAAAACTTCATCCAATTCATAGGAATTGTTTCTCTGCATGGTAGAGCATAAAATCCCACAGAATTTCATCACGAAAGGGTGACACATACTGGAATCATAGCAGGATTTTCCCAACATAAGGTTTGTCTCCATAAGAATATTTTCCTTAGAGAACTCTACCAAAGCCTCTGTGGTGGAGAGGGACTGTGAAGAGCTCTCTCCTGCTCTCAGCACAAGGCAGAAATTTTCACCTTTCAAAAAATAAAGAGCAAAGAATAATCTGTTTTCATTCTCCTGAAGCTGAGGATGAAAGAACACCAAGACTGAGACCATTCTTCTTCCGGAATCAAATAGAAAATCTGCACCACCCCATTTCACATTCCACATTTGCCCTGTACTTTGTGAACGTTAGCACAGCCTGAAACCAGCATTTACATTTTTAAGTGCCTGTTCACTCACTGACAGCCAAGTGCTGTGGTTTCACCTCCCATACACATTGCAATACTTTTGATCACCCATAAATGATATGACCCAGCATTGACAACGTAGCTCAGTATGTGGGATGCTGCACTGGCTTCAAAGGAGGCCCTGGAGGCATTTTACAGCATATGCCTAACTCTGTGAGCCCAGCTGTGACTGACCAATAAAGCCCCCAAGTGGAAAAAGGCTCAGAGGAGCTGGGAAGGGTGATGTGCTTCCCACAAAACTCCATGAATAATTCAGAATGTGACTGACCACAGCTTTTCAAGATAAGCTGACTTTATCTCAACATCAAGGAGACCACAGGGCGTTTTAGAGAAATAGTTCTGTCAGTCAAGGGGGTCATTCTGGTGGAGTAACTCCCCAAGTTCAATAAAAGAAAGGGAATGCCCCTCTGAATTAGCCAAATCAGCACTGAGGGGACAGAATACGTGGCTCTGCCCAACACAGAGTATAAAAATGAAACAGGGAACACAAGAATTTTGAAGAAAGCAGCTGGCTAGAAGTGTCTTCAACCCACAGATCCCTTCTTGGCAACTGAGGATTCCCAGTGTCATGATAGGGAGCATGTTATACAGACCAGTAATGGACACCACACTGGTGGTGTCATCACTGAACTGTGTATTGCAATCATTACATTTTACTGAGAGTAGCTTAGATCTGTATTGAGTTTCCAGAATATCTGTATCTCTCTGCTGAATCACAAGCCTCATGTAACATCAAACACCTTCAAATAAGTAAAGTGGATGTTAAACGTTATCCAATCCACCTAGGGACTACCTAAAAGAACATGGTCAGAGCACTGGGCTCTGACAGATCTCTCCTGGAGGTTCTGCCTCTCCACATACACAGTCCAGCTCATGTCAGTCTGGTTTGGTCATTGCCTGGTCTCAGCTAGCAAGATCACAGGAGTCATGGAATGGTGCTGATGCAAACTCTGCCCTCAGTGGCACAGCAAAGGAGGGAGCTGGGAGCCCTGCACACCAGGCAGAGGGAGTGTGCAGCAGTATCTTTCAGTATCTTTCAGTCCCACTACTTCCTATTTTTGTTTTCCCAAGGAGAGCCTAGGTTATACTTTATGCAGTTGCTAAAGGGAGAAGAACTCATCTTTCAGAGACTTGAGGGTGAAGACGGTGGGTGGGAACATGAAGGTAGCCAGTACTATGCCTGCCTATGGACAACGAAGAGACAGAGAAAACACTTCTAATCAAGGGGATTCCCACTTTCTGCACAAGCTGACAAACTCTGGCTCAGTATCACCTGGTCTGCCAGCCCCTACACAACCTTCAGGACTCAGCTATTTGCCCAAAAGGCTTCATGTAAAGACAGGGTGCAACTCACCTGGTTAACCATATGCTGGACTTCTGGAGTAGCAGCTTTGGTGTCAGATAAGCCCCCAGTCATCATAGTGGCAGGTGCCTTCTCTGAAATGATGGGTGTTTCTGAAGAGAGAAGTCTAGCACAGTCTGAGCAGAATCACCAGGCATCTCGTACATATACATAGACATGTGTCATGGAATCATGTGACCTGCAACACATGGAGCCAACCATTACTGAACTGGTGAAGGAGACAAATGGGAAAGGGGG